>BMAV01001707.1:0-51582 GCA_019973955.1 Trichonephila inaurata madagascariensis
AAATTTGACCCCTTTTCACAAAAAAAAAATTTGTAAAAATAAATTTTTTGGTTTTTTTAAAAAATGCCATTTCGTATATATTAGCTATCTGTAAATGACAAAAAAAAATTTACATACCTGTGAACAGAAGTTTCTCAGAAAAGGTACATCGAACATCAAAATTTACATTTTGAGATAAATTGATTTTAATATATACAGTGAGGCTTCTTTAATAGGCTAGAAAATAAAAAAGATAAAAGGCTCAATTTACAATAAAAGATACATATTTAGGATTATATCAGACGTTCAACTTTTAAGCAAAAACGAAGTACTTAGTTTACATTTTTCGCGCCATTCAAATGGGCCTAGCCCAGTTTCAACTAAGATTTAAAAATAGGTTTTAAGAGTTTCTAATTACCCTAGAGGTTAAAGTAAATAATTTTTAGAAAGGTTAAAATCTGTACAATTTGAAAATTTAAAAATCTCAAATTGTCAAAAAAATAAATTTTAAGAGTAGCACGATTCTTAAGAAGTGTTGGAAAGCTAAAATCTTAAGGTACCATGTTGTGTCTCAAAAAAAAAAAACTGCACTCGCTTAAAAATCATGTTATTTAAATCTAGAAAAATTTCTGTTCGAAAGCATTGTTCTGTAATCGAGTTTTGATTTTACGCGAATTGTTTCTGAATCTATCGAATTCTGAAATCTAATGTCGAAGAAGAAAAATCATTCCATAAATTTCAATTTATCATACCTTCATCTCTTTCTCTCTCTATAAAGGAGAAAAGCGACTCACACTCATTCATTTTTTTTTTCATTCAACACAAGATCTCAGGAACTATAAGAGTTTTGTTAGGTAGGTATGTTCCTTTCATAAAGTAGAGAACCGCTAATAACCTGTTTTATGAAAATGTACTCCCCCCCCCTCCAGGAGATTTGAGAGGGATTAAGAAGCGTTATAGATATATTTCCTTTTTTGAACTATTAGATCTGTAGGCTTAAAATTTGGTAAGCATGTTTCTTTTGTTGAGTTGAAATCCGCTAAGAACGGATTTCATAGAAAAATCGATTTTTAAGAATGGTTACGGGGCATATTGAGGAAAAAACTTTCATTTTTTAAAAATATTAGGCTTGAAGTTTGGCAGACATGTTTATTTTGTGTTGAGTAGAAATCCACTAAAAACGAGTTTTGCGGAAATCCATTTTTTATACGCTTTTATAAGTTTCACTTGTTTGTAATGGAAGCTTTGAACTCGATTTTTACCCACTTTAAAAGGTCGGATTAATTCGAAATTTTGCATACTTCTCAAGGACCGATGTCAATGCAATAATTTCATAATTTTGTTCCATTGTCCTAATTAGGATAATTAGTAATACGATTTATAGATTTGGCGACTTATTCCGTATACCACTTCCAGATTTGGCGACTTATTGCATAAACCATTTTCAGATTTAGTGACTAAAAGATTAAGGTGCAACCCAAAAACCGCAAAATGGAAATAAAAAAAAAAAAAAAACTCGCACATGTGAAAAAAAAATTTTATGTTCTAACTTCTAAATATTTTTTATTTTTGTAAAACAATATACGTTTAGAAGTAATGATACGAATTAACGTTACAGAAATCCGTTTAAAAGGTGATAAATGTATGTTCTAACTGCTAAATATTTGTTTTATTTTGATAAAACAATACGTTTGGAAGGGATGACACGAATTAACATTATAGTAATACGTTTAGAAGGTGACAATACGATTGACATGTAATATTTCTTCTTAACACGCTTTTATTAGTTAGACCTGTATCCATAGAGACGGAATCTTTGAAATATAACGATACGGGACTCATTAGAGGACCCGTAAACGGAGAGAATAAATACCCTTCAGACTCGTTAATTAATATCCATTAAAGAGCAAGACTAATTCCAGCAGCCACGTAATTCCGGCTCCAAATATTAAACTCAAGGATAAATTCAACAAAGAACAAATGATAGTTTTAAAAACTAAAAAAACAGGTTTTATTGTAGATCGAACTAAAAAATTAAAAATAAATTATAGTTTAAAAAAACAAACTAAAACACGCTTTTATAAGTGAATCGAACTTAAAAGTAAAAAAAATAATTCTTATTATAAGAATAAAATGATTAACAAGAAAATTAATGTCATTTGGGTAAAAGCGTGGGGTGCTTGGTACTACATTTTTACTCTAACTCAGCATTTCGGAAAAGAAATTATAACAATTAATATAGAGCACACCACGTTTTTACCCTAATGACATTAATTCTCTCGTTAATCATTTTATTCTTATATTAAGATTTTTTTTTAAATTCCTACTATAAGCCCACACTTTCTATTTACTTATTTTTTCGTTTGTTTATTTATTTATCTTGGTAGAATTTTCACTCGTTAATAAAATACATTTTAAAGCGCTCATTTGAGCTGAAATTTAATATACATGATTATTTTGGATGACAATACAATAATTTAATTATAATTAATAAAAATTAATTGATTAAAATTAATTATTTATAGAATTACAAACACACACAGCCACGTTGGTGATTTGGTGACTTGTGTCAAAACTTGAAAAAGTTTTTTTTCTCACGTTTTAAAGCGTTCAGTTGAACTGAAATTTTATAGACACGATTGTTTTGGATGACAATATACTTTAATGATAATGAATAAAAATTAATTACAACTTAATGCTGTGATTCTGTCTTATGTATATACATATTTATAATAATTGTAACTATTTAATAAAAAGCAGCTAAAAAACAAAATTTTTGTTTGTTGATCTAAGTAGGAATTGACTTAATTTTTTTTTTATATATTACTTGTTTACTTTTTAGTTCGATTCACTATAAAAGCGTGTTTTTTAGTTTTTTTAAAAAAAAACTATAATTTATGAATGAAGAAGTTACGATAGCATAAAAGATAATTATGTTTGTGTTTTAGAAATTCAAGTCCTGTCCTTTTCAAATCAAGAGACGAGTGTTTTAAGAATAGTTTTCAATAGAATCGAACGCTTAATGCTAGAACTTAAATATCAATAATTTATATGAACAGTTTAGTCCTACAACTACACGAAATACCTAACGACTGGAGCGGATACAACGACTAGTCAAAGTATATTTATTTCTAACTATTGAATCAGTGTTTCATCATCATCATTTTTAAATATCCACCTATCTGCGACAAGTTAAGTATTTTGAAATCGAACTCTTTTTAAAAGAGTTATTGTTCGTAACTAACGTTTAAACATATGTATATATATATAAAAAAATTTAGAATGTTTTAAATTATTTTCTTTCTTTCATTTTTCAAAAATAAATCTTTTTCGGACGTTCATTTATGCTAAGCTCGTAAAATGAAGTAATAATTTAAAATGCTATTATGTATTATAGTTATTTTAAAACCCTCGAACGACTAAAATTCATTCTGGAATAATGATAATCTCAGAGAGCGAAAGGTCACGACTGATTTGTGTAACGTCACCGTAAAAGAGGTAAACATCTCGGCGAATGATCGGTTTCTCATGGACAGTGATTGACGTATAAAAAGTTGCAAATATCGTTTTTTTTTTTATTCGGAATTTATTAAACGCATCTTTCATCTGTTTTGTAAAAAACTCTGTTATGCATCACTGAAAGGCCGTAAATCATTCCATGGTGTTTCTCTCCCTCGTGAATAATATCATTTTCAAATTCGGCTTATTTGGGAGTTTTCCCCAAAAAATTTTTGTTGTCATTTGTTGATAATAAATTAAGATGATTAGAAGATACCGATCTTGTATTCCAGGAACAATGAGCTCACATTTAGTGAGATATTATTTTGATTAATCTTTGGGAAAAACTGCTTTTTAATGGGTAGAATATTTCAAATTTTATTAAATATACATGGTGGGGGTGAAAAGTTCTTGGAATAGGTCAATTTGTGACGGATCGATCCTCGATCCTTCAACTAATCCTCTTGGGAAATCTTTGGGCTATCCTTTCCCGGTTTTTCCCAAACCAACCCCTTGGGGAGGAAAAGAAAATCGTGATTTAAAATTTAAACTTACTTACTAGTCGAAGTTTTTAAGTTTTAAAAAAGGGGTAGGAGGGGAATATACTCGAGTCGGGTGAGATGGCTACTGAAGGTATCTTATTTGAATTATTGTGATTAAGAACTCATATTAGGAGGAAGGTTTAAAGTGACAATTGTTCACTGAGATTAAATTGATATTAGATTAAATCGGATGATAGGTTAGATCCTTTATCAAGTTTGATAGTCTCCTAATCGTTTTTTTAAAAATTTTCCGCCCTTTTGTTCCACTTTCTGGTTAGCATCGAGACATTCTTTTATATTTTTAAATTGGATTTCGTCTTTTTTTGGTTTGATAAATAAATAGTTTGGGTTTGGGATCATGGGAGTGTTTCTTCCCTACCCCACATATTTGGGGTGCCCAAGGGGAAAAAAACCCCCACTAATTACAAATTATTAAAAATAAAAAAATTTAATCTTTTTGGGTAAAAAGGGGTACTGACTGCTTTTCTGCATCCACACACATTTTTTAGGTTCGTATAACCCAGCAACTCAACCTGCGCCCGCCCCCATATGTCCCCCTGGGACCTTTAGTGGCCCGGTAAAGGTCTGTTGCACAACAAAAAAATTAAAAGAAAAAAGGGTTTTAAAAAATTTAGCGAGAAATTTATCAATCAAGCAACCCAAATGTATAATTTTGTTATCAATGTCGTGTGGACGAATTCCAATTTTAATTTTTTTTTTCTCTTTGTAATTGTAACGGTTAGAATAAAAAAACAGGGGTTTTGTGGCGACAATTTTATGGGGGGAAACCCAATTTTTAATTTACCCTCATGTTTTTTAAAATTAAAAAATATCAAAGGGAAATATATGCTTTTTTCAAGGAAATTTGGGGATCTTGGCTATTTTGTAGATATAAAGAAACATGGGTCAACAACTTGTTTAATTTGTCATGAAAATGTTATTTATAAAAAATATAAATTTTTGCCCCGTCACTTTTCCTAAAGCAAAAATTTTTAAAGGGGTTTTTTTTTCAGGATCTCTTTCAAGACTAGATAAATCGTCTTTTAAAAAATCTTTTCAATAGACACAAAGTATTTTGTCGGTGGAAATGTCACAAAACGCATATATAACGAAAGCATTCTATAAAATTTATTACATTATCGATATTAATAAACATATGAAATTGTTAAGTGTAACATGAATTGATACAGAAATTGTTAGTAAATATTAAATGCTCCCGACGTACTATTTGATATAAATTCAGTTATTTGCTCATATACTTTTCTTTAATAAAATCAAAAACTATTACCATAAATTTGAAATAAAAATGTACAAGCAAATTTGAGCTAATTTTAAACAAATAATACTGATTTCAGTCTGGAGTTCAGTAAAAACTCGTTGCTACAATCCTGCACTTGAAAAATTAATACCTGTAATAAAAATAAGTGAGGCTTTTCCAAAAGAAAAAAAATCAAATTATCAAAGTACATGTCAGCTTTGTTTTTATGACAGTAGAATGCAAACAAGGGGATTGGGATCATTGATGAAAGGAAATCGAAAAATTACCTCATAACTGGATAAACAAATGCATAAAACCTATTTTTTATCAGATGAGTTTGATAGAGATTAATGAAGTTTTAAAATATAATCCAAAATTTTTTATGAGTTTTAAAAATTTTCCCCCTTTTTTTAAACCCCCTTTGTTTGTAAGATCGTTTTCCCCATTAATTAAACCCCAGTTGGGCCCCGATGAAATAGTTGTCATATGTATGTGGACTAGCTAAAAAAAGGTTAGTACCCCGGTATAACTGTTAAAAACACTGTTTTAAATCCATTTTTTTTAGAAATTTTTCCCAGTTGCTTCGTCGCTTTTTTGGATCACCCCCTCACAAAAACCCCCCAAACGATGTCCCTTCAATTTAATTTTCAGCCATGGAAACAAGTAAAAATCATCTGGTGTTGGAATCGTTTCCGTGTGTTTTTTCAGAATCTCCAGAATCAAGGGTGATTTCTCGAGCAAAATACAAAATTTGATGCTTGCACGCTGCTCCAAAGACGACATTGCGAAACCCGACGAATGACAAATTCGCTTTGTCAGAAATGATCTGTAGCTAACAGCAGCAGTACAGGAAATGGATTCCAGATGGCTTGTTCTTTTCCTTATAGGTACTCAACCTTTTTTTTGGCTAGGCCACATACATATGACAACTATTTCATGCGGGCCGCAACACGAGGACTGAGGATTAATGGGGAAAGGGGCGATGCTATACGATCAGGAAGGAAGCCAACCCCGAAACAAATATTTCTTCTCAAACGAAAACCTATGGCAGGGATCGGCAACCTGCGGCTCTTTAGTTCCATAAGCAAATATTATTCATTTTATCAAAAATAAATAAATAAATAAAAATCGTTCTAAGAAATTGATTAACGAGGATTAGGAAACCGGCCCTATCTCTCAGCCACTTGTCCCCGCTTTTCCCACCGCGCCCCCCCCCTGACCCCGCGTCGTCACTCTCGTCAGTCCGTCGGAACCCGCCCAAATGACACCGTTGTCGGAATTTTATGTGGTTTTTAATTCTTTTTCGACGAAGAAATTTTGGGTTTCACCGGGTCTTTGGCTGTGACGTATAGTTTGTTGTTTCCAGTAAAAAATTTAGAAGCGAATTATCTTCTCAAAGGTATGTATTATAAAATATAAAAAAACCGAAGAAAAGGTAGGTAACATAATATTATTTTTTTTAAAATATATATACATACATTACATATTATACAAAATTTTTTTTTCCAAAAAAGGGTACCTAACTACTTTTGGATGTCAACAAAAATTGTCAAAAAAAACCGAAGTACTACTGTTGGATTTTCCCCAATGAAAGTTTTTTTATTAAAATATACATTTAATAAATTATCTATTTTATTATTTATCTATTTTATAATTTTATTATTTAAAATTAGCGTTAAAATAATTTATAAGTGAAAGGGTACCTATAAATTGTTATTAAAAAACCTATTTTCGAACTTTTGGAGGATAAAAGTAGGTAGTATTTGCAGTTTTGGGATTGTTTATATGTTTGGAATTTTTTCATTGATTTGGGCATAGTTGGGAATAACACCTTTACTCGTAAACTAAGTATCTAAATTTTCCCAAAAATTTAAAAAAAAAAAAAAAAAATGTGTAGACTTTTTGAAAAAACACGTTTTGACAAGTCCGTTCGTGTCAGTCATCGATCACCACACTGGGGGAGGCTACCCCAAGATGATGAAACTATGTATTTTTTAGCCCAATCAGTACGGGGAGAAAAAGGTGTTTCGTGTCTAAATTTTTTATTTTAAAAAATAAATTATTAGAGAATTATTTTTTTTATTTGGGGAAAAAGTATTTTTAATTGAGAACTATTGTTGAAAAATTTTTTTTGGATAAGTTATATTTAAATTTTCCCTCTTCTCGTTTAAATTTTACCTAGGTATACGTTAACATAGAAAATTTTTTCCAAAACTTGTGTTTTCTTCTGCTTTTTTGTATACCTAAATAAAAATTTTTAAAAAATTTTTCATGCTTCACCTAAAACATGGCATATCAAAAAAAAAAAAAAAAAAAAAAAAAAAAACTAAAAAGAAACATCGAGAATTCAATCAAGATTGGACGGAGTCATTCGTTTTTATATCAATCAGATGGCCTTCCGACTTGTTTTTCCATTTGACACGAAAAAATCGCACACCCCAAAAGAAAAACAAATTTAAAAGACACTTCACTACAAAAAATACTCAGTTTGAATAAATATCCAACCAGTGAAGAACGAAAAAAAATGTCGACGAACGCCAAAAAACAAAACAGCAATTAAGTTCCCATATTATGTAACTGGGGGGGAGCAAACTACAAGTAATTTTTTAAACTGGCAAGCCTTTGCGGTATCACTAGAAATTGCAAAAAAAAACAAACCATTCACAGATGGTGAAATTTTCAAAGTTTTTTTTATACGTCATCTGGGAAATTTTTTCGGGTTTCAAAAACAAAAGAAATCTTGAAAAAACCAAAAATTTCGGGTTTTTCTTCTTTTTAACAATACAAGATAGAATAGCTAAAAAAGTTTTCAAATGAAAAATATTTGCAGGTGGGGAAAATTTCCCTTTTTTCTGCCTTATCACTTGCTATAAAATGAGTCTTGCGACATAAAAAACATGGCACAAGTTGCCCCTTTTTCTGATTTATATTGAAATCAAAACGCCTTATGTCTGAAAGGGCGTTTGGGGGCGTAATTAAAAACCAAGTTGCCCTTTTTTCCGGGTTTTGTCTTTTGAAGGCCCAAAAAAAAATTTCAGGATTGCCCCGCCTCGGGACCAACTAGAAGGGGAAAAATATAGGGGAATGCCTGGGAAAACAATAAAATCGATTTAAATAAAATCGTTTCCCAAAAACCAATGGATCCCGAAGTATGACAGGAAAAATAAAGGGGCAAAAAGCCATTCTTCAGAGCAAAATAAACTACGAAAAATTTTTACGTTTTACTACATAATACACCAAAAAGCGCTTTTTCCCCCAAAAAAATTTTCCCGCCGGGAAAAAGTTGAGGTCAATGAATTTGGGGATCAAGATTGTCCCCCAGCATCTTGTCAAAAAACACTCTTTCCATCCCAGTTTAAAAAAATTCTTAAGCGAAATGGAGATTCAGTTTTTCCGACCTCCTTCTTCACAATAAAGTACGATTTGGTTTTTAAAGAAAGAGGTTTCAAACGTTTTTCTTTTTGGGTTGAATGGGAAAAAAATACCTCCTCAATGAAAAAAACATTAATTACCCTGGAAATTTGAGAACGATTAATGGTTACAAAAAATTTTTTTTTTATGGTTTGGGTATCACAACGAAATTAAATGAGCTTTTAATCTAAAACTGCAAAAAAAAAGGGAATCCCCCGTCTATGTTTTGGTAGAAAAAAATTTGGGTTTTTTTCGGGAAAAGTTTTTTAATTCTTTTTTTCAGAAGATATTCGGAGCGGGAAATTACTTCATTTTTAGTTTTTTAAAACAATATCGCGATAAAACCAGTGCAACTGTTGACAAGAATTTCTTCAGCACAGTTAAAGGGAAAAAAAATGGGTGGGTTTTCGACAATTTGGGAATTCAAAACCAACAAAAACCCCTCTTTGCCAAAGTAAATCCTCTAACGCAAATAGTAAAAAAACCACATTGAGCCATTTTGGAATTGATACTGGATCTCTAGAAATGCAATTGATCGATTTAAGGACCGCTGTTTGGGAACCTGATTTTTTCAAAAAGCTTTAAAAAGATAAATTTCATAGTATTTAGTGTCAACCAGGGTTAGAATACATGTATAAAAATTTTTTAAAGGGCATTTTGACAAAGAAAAATTATTCAAATAAATATTTTGGCAAAAAAATTTAAATTAGAATAATATTTTTTTAAAATGTTCCCCCCTTTTTGGAAAAAAAAGCTTCTATTTAAAATATCTTGCCTGTATATAGCCCCAGACCTCTCTTTTAGAGGCTCCCAAATAAATTTTTTTAAAAATTCACATTATTTTCAGAGTTACCACCCATTGAAATAAATTTTTGGCGTTTTTTTTTTTAAAATGCTCCCCCCTGTTATCGTAAAAATTTGGATAAACCCACTTCTAAGTTTTTTATATTTCCCCAAAAATTTAGTTGATCCCCCTTTTTGAGGGTTTTCCGGGTATATACAGGCAAAAAAATTATTATAATAGAAGCGTTTTTTTAAAAAGGGGAAATTTTTAAAAAAATTATTCTAAGTTAATTTTTTGCCAAAATATTGTATTTAAATATTTTTTGTCAAAATGTCCTTTAAAAAAATTGGATACATGTATTCTAATCTAATTAAATAAATACATGAAAAAATTTTCCATTTATGTGCTTTTTTTAAAAACACGGTTCCCCGTAATCCCGGGTATTTAAAATAAACCCTTTTTGGGTGGAAAAAATTTTCAGAGTTTGAAAAAGTTAAAAATTGGGAAAGAGTTGGAAAAATTCCATTAAAAAAAATGCCGCGAGTTGAGGCACTTATATTCGACGCATGGAATAGTGTTCCCGATTGCTACAGTGAGGGGAAAAAAAGTTGACATTTGGAGTGCTGACTATCTTCGGGTCGACATATTCGCAAGAGCAAGGTTCTCTTGCTTGAAATATATGTAATTAAAAGTAAAGTAAAAAACTAACAAATAAAATTTATAGAATCGGGTTTTAAACTTAAACCAACAAGAGCCAAATTTATCCCAAAATTTCTAAAAATCATGCAAAGCCAACGCCCTTTGAATTTTTTTTGCCCCAAAAAGTATGTTATTTTTTTTTTATTTTTAAGTACAAGTTACTTTTTTAGTAAATTTAAATTTTTTCTCTTGAATAACCATGGCCCTCGCCCCCATTGAATTTGGTTTTTCTTAATTGTTTGCATTGAAGTACAGGTTAGTGTTGTAAGGAAATGTTTAATCGTTTTAAATTTTACTTTAAATAATAAATAATTTATCCAATAATCCATATATATATTTTTTCTAATTTTTTTTGTGAAAAACGCTACTTATATATGAATAAATAGATTTTTTTTCATATGAATAAATAGATTAGTTTTTTTTTTTTTATCAAAAAACTTTATTTATGCAAGGACTATTTATTTTTTGGGAAGAAAAAAAATTTTTGGCTCTTTTTAAAAATTTTTAAATTTTTTTAAAAATTTTAATGTTTGGCCCCTTCCGACTCAAAAAGGGCCGACCCCCGACCTTTTGGGTGTAGGGGACCATTAGGGGAACTTTTTAACTCGTAGTAGTAAAAAAAGGTTTGGTCGGCTAGTATTCACACACACACAAATTAACAAGAAACAGTTTGAAAATCTTGAAAGAAAAAGATGGGTCCTCACAATTGTTTTGAAATTTCGAATATCTACTGCGTGACATTGAAAAAGCAACATTAAGAAGGAGGGAGGCAGAAAATTATGCAAATTTAAAGGAAGGTGTACCTCTCGGTAACGTAAACGATGAGAAATGTGCCGCTTTCAGCCACATGTTCAGTTCGGTAGACGGAGAGAAATCTGCAGAATTGACAACATCCGATCCATTATTTCTGCCGCGGAAATCACTGTGGAAATGTTTTCTTGTCTAAGAAGACACGCCGGCCTGCAACGGTGGCAGCTCCAGCAAGCAGACGATACGAAAGGGAGAGTGACAGGACTGAGAAGGGCAAATAGGTTCACACATCGAATCTTAGCTGACAGCGCCTAGAAATCATATACTGTGCACTAGGGATGGTGATTCTTTCCGAAAAAGATCGATTTTTTTAAAAAAATTGAATCAAAAACCCCCTGAATCAATTCACAAAAACAAAAACAAAAAATCGTGGTCTAAAAGATCGATTTCTAAAAAATCGATTTTTTTTCTTCAAGTCTGCATTTACAATGTAATATAAATCCGTTTTATGAAAAACAGGAAGAGATAACATAGGGATTTTTTAGTTCAGGGAATTCGATGATTACAATTAATTTTATTGCCTTATCTAAGTATAAGGTACAAAAGAAGACATTTATTTTCTAAATGTATTTGTTACATTAAAAAGTTTAGAAAATTGATAATATAGCTTTATAGTTCCCAATGCTTAATATCTTTAAAATTTTTTAAAAAAAACGGTTTTTCAAGTCTACTGGAATCGAAGTGGTTTATCCCTTTTGGGTGTTGCCGGAAAACGAATAAATTCGCTTACAAGGAAAGATGATCCCACTCCATATAGATCATGGCTTTTAAAGGAACGTGATGTAGAATTTTTGTTCCCCAGTTGGACGGCTCAGGGTCCTTTTCTAACATAACCCGTGTTCTTGAGGGCCAAGATTAATGGAAAACTTTTCCAACCCAAACCCAAAAGAATGCGAAGGTATAGATGCAAATAAGATAGCCTTTAAAAGGACAGTTTTAGTAAGCGTGATGGCAATTTAGAGAAAGTTCGTTTGAAAAAGGTAGAAGTGTAAATTGGGGGCCCTACCCAAGAATCAAGGATATCAGCAATCTAAAAAGGGTACTATTGCAAAAGAGCTCAACAACCGATCTGAAAGCGTCTGAACCGGGCTTGGAATTCAATAGGGATTATTTTCCCAATTTAAAAATATTTGGGTTGAGAGTAGGCGGATAATATAATTATTTAGATAAGTGATCCCAAATTTCGCGATTTGGGTTTAACAGGCTACGGGTTTTTTTTTATTCTCACTTAATATAAGTTTGTTCAAATATAAGTAATTTAAAAAACTCTTAATGTCATATTAAAATTCTAAAATGCCTTTATTTCGAGAATTCCACACCCAACTTTTTGCTGAAAAAACGAAAGGTCGAAAAGATCGACCATATCACACAGTAAAGTATCGGATCATACTTCAGGTGCACAAGTGCCTGCGACAAATAATGTTTAAATTCTTCGTTTTTTTATGGTTTTTACTAAAACAGAAAAAAAATCGAATGTCAGTTTTCTAGGATGAAATATCGATTCTCTGAATCGATTCAGTGCTACATATCGATTTAAAAAATTGATTTTTTTGGGTTCGAGAAATCGATTTTTCGATTAATCTATCTCAGATCGCTATCCCTACTGTGCACCGACTGTGGTTAGTAAAAATGTGACAAGTCTTAGTAGTACCGGTGAGGCAAGAGCAACACCAGCACGCATGATTTGACGCATCCACCGATAAGTGGAGAGCCAGGGACATCTTAAGGCATGGGCCAACTGGGTCCGGGACTAGGGCCTCTGCCACAATGGGGCCCTTGTCTCGTTCTCGACTCAGCCTTAATAAGATCACGATTCAAATAATTTCAACGGTCAAATGTTATTTCCAGTTGTATTCTCCGAAAAACTGGAAATTTCAGACGATAGGTCTATTGGCTACATGTGATGACCGTCGTCCATGCATAGTCCTCGCCCTATCATCATACACCTTCATTACTCGTGCAGTCAAAAGGCGGCAGTCGGTCGAGTCGGTTTGTGCGATTGTAAGTCATGCACATTTATTTATTTCGGGATATTGTTTATACGAGTTTTTGACAACGTTTGTTATGTCATGTCAACTTTTAAGGGTCATAGGTGGGGCCTACATTTGCGTAGCGGCCCAGGGCTTCAAGAAGTCTTAAGACGTTCCTTGATGGTAGTGGCTTCACCAACTCCTTATGCCCACATCTTACAGCATATTTAGGGAACCCTTGGTGCTCCCATATCAACCAGAATCATTGTCTATGGATTGTTTGTTAGTGGTCTACATTCATGGCACTGGCGCAATTAGTTCTGAGTGAGCCCTGTATCAAAATTCCTTCCGGGGGGGGGGCCTTTTTTATATACGAGAACCCTGTTGGTTGGACTGTAGTTACACATGTTGGGGCCCCTATAGCTTGGGGGTCCCCGTATCATTGATACGGCGGTAGTTACGCCCCTGATTCATGGCATTTCTTAAGAAGACTGCCATCGACCTTACAGCACAAACAAATCTGTTTGCTATGGTGCCGTGAAAAAAAAAGGTGTATAATGGAATGGAAAGAGTCGTGTTCTCAGACGAGAGTCACTTTTCTGTTTGTCCAATAATAGTCGCCCGGTACGAATATGACACGGACATGATGATAGATCTAATCCAGCCGCATCAAACGCCTGACTTCGAGACAACTTGGTATCGTTGATTAAAGTGTCATTGCATATGATAGCAAATCACCCCTGGTTCATATTTAGGGCACTATGACGGCCCAACGATATGCGGATAATGTGCTGCAGCCATCGACACACTCCTTTTTTGGCGAGGTGCCGAAGCTTTTTACCAGAAGGATAACGCTTGACTCTGCACGCTACACGCATCAGCCAACGTGCTCTGTAAGTAGTATAAATGCTTCTTTTGCCACCATCCTTCCATGATCTCTCATAAACTGAACACTTCTGCGACGTGATTGGACGCCATTGCATACCTTGCCATCACCGCCGTCAATAAAACGAACTGTGGTAAATGATTGACAAGGATGGGAAAATGATTCCTCTGGACGCTTTCCATACTCTCATTGACTCTGTACCCAGTGGCGTAACGTACACCCCCACAACCCCTGCGTTGCGGAGAGCCGAGGGTTCTAGGGGACCCAAAGCTGGACTGAAGCCAAGTAAGTATGGTTTTGCTATCCTTTGTGAGATCTAGCTTGGGGCCCGAAACCTGACTTTGCAGGGGGCCCTAATATTCTCCGTTAACCCACTGTCTGTACCTAGATGTGTTGCTTCGTGTATCACCGTCTGCCGTAGTCCTGCAAGTTACTGAGCTGATGACATTTTCGCTCTATATGTTATGAGTATGATTTCAAAATAAACGCTTTATTGTTCATTGTTGTGTTTCTCTCTGCTGAGTTTTTTTTCACTCTCTGGCTATTGTGATTTTGCTTTTTCAATGTCACATGGGATAATTTGTTCCGTTTCTCAGTCATTTAAAAGTTTCTTAATAAAATACAAATTAAAATAATATGTCAATCGGTCTGTGAAAAAGTACTGAACTTTTTGTGAGGTTTACTTTTTAGGTGAAAAATAATTTAACAAGCTTAGAACTTTTTTTTATTGTTAACCTAAACTTATCAAAAATTAGTTCAGTACTGATGAAAAGCAAACATGAATGATGACACAAACAACCACTCAAACTCTTTTCTCGGTTCAAAGATTTCAAATATATACGACTCTCTGTTGATTTAGAAAAACATAGCGTGGTGACTAATGTTATTTTTTATAAGTAGTGAACATTGTAATTGTGATTTAGTACTTTTTTCCTATACTTATAAATCTGTAATGTTATTGAAATTTCTTGCTCAAATTTATGAAAATGCGAGATGCAAGAAGTCGTCGTTGAAAGAAATTGAATGATTTTTACTCATGGACATCCTATGGCAGCTGGTGCTTCAAATGAAATACTCGATTTAATGTCAAAGAATGGAACATTTAACTAATTTTAAAGATTGAAACGCGCGCGCGACTTCAATTAGCTTTATTCAAAGAATTCACATCTGTATAAATACCTGGCGGGAATTTATAATCGTTCCAGAGTCAAACGATTTATTTGCATGCTTATGAAAATTAAAAGGAACAATTTTTTTAAAAGGCAACCGTATGAATCCACTGGAATACTATAATGATGTAATCGAGAATTTCGCAATAACACATGGTGAGAGTTTATAATCGTTCTTCATAAAATGCCAAACGATTTGTTTACATGCTTATGAAAATTAAAAAAGAACAGTTGATGTAAAAAACAACCTTCATAATCTACTGAAATGCAATAATGATGCAATCGACAATTTCGCAATAATAATAACAATGAAAAAAAAAACTCGCCGCGAATCAACAAACGAGTGGTTGGAAAAATAAATATATCATATTTTTATTCGAGAGGGAACTCTTCCTTTATCGAACGCACCGAATCGATGTTTTCTAATCTCTCGCGTTGCTATTTATGTCTTTGTCATCAAGATTGCGAAGCACAAAATAAAGGTTTAGCAATTTTCCCTACAACGAAGACTCATTTATACTCCATATTCACCTCTTGAAATTAGTTTCTCTAGTGATTTAATTCTTTTTTCAATGCAATTACGCGACAACTTCGGAAATATTAATCAGTACAAGTAGAAATATTTTCGAGTAGTTTTAAGTATTACTTCTCTGTTTCCTTGATTCTTGAATCTGTTTTTGTAATTAGAATTTCCTTGAAATATGTGAATAATATTTCCTTTCTCGAGAAAGCAAACTTCTCTTTCTCTCTAAATTTAATTTGTTTCTCTTAGTTCTGAAAATAAACCTCCTACAGTATTTTTTTATTATTTTTTTATTCCATTCATCATTTCGAAAATTAGCTAATTACTTCATTCAAACATTATTAAGTTAGACTGATTATTACAGTGAAAATCGTTTTTTTGTTAGAAGATACTTCAAAAAAATATATATTTAACAAAATTAAGTTAACTAGAGTACATTTTATCTACAGAGAAATGCATTTATGCATGTATTTAATAAAAGTCAATGATAGAAAAACTTTCACAAGAACTTAATCAAATTTTTTCAAAATTTAGCATTACCAAAATCTTACAAGATTTCCGTTTTTGACTTCGGCTTTTGATTAACATCCTTTAGAAGCTCCATCTTCGCTTTAAAAGAAATAGAAGTTTGCTTTCCCGCTGTGCTCTTTGCCATTGTACTCATAAGAAAATTCTTCTAATATGGGGACCCCGAATTTAACTCAAAGATTTTTGCTCACACTACGATGTACTTAGTGGTGTAACGTGCACCCCCGTAAATCCCGCATCACGAGGGGCCCAAAGCTTGACATCCACCAGGTACCTCTACCCTTTGTAAAACCCAACTTCGGGGCCCAAAACGTTACTTTGCAAGAGGCCCAAATGTTCTCAGTTACGCCACTGGCTAGGACCCAGTTTGCGCATGCTTTAAGACGTCCATGGCCGCGGTAGTACAGTTATCAGGACCGATCCCAGGGTGCAAAAGTTTAATGTGCCGACCCTCAAGAGAATAATTTGGCTAATACTTAACGTTTGCGTTATAAACAGTAAAAATTATTTAAGGTTTCCGACTACCCTAAAATCATGACTTTTTTAAACAATTGACAAATTTCTTTTATGGTTTTATTTTATAGGCCATCTTATTAGCTTTATAAAAATACCAAGTTTTTTATTTTTCATTCGTTAGAACGAAAACTACAAGTGTTTTAGTAAAAGCAGATGCCATAACTTTACTTGAGATGTCAAACTTTAAAATGCGTTTTACTCGAAATGTGTTTTTTCCAAAATCTCAACGAGGACAGCGATTGCTCAAAAAGTTTTGAAAATAATTTGCTGAAATTTTTTGTGTATGTTCTGTATAACAGTAGAAGTGTTTTTAACCTACAGATTTATCATACACTGTTCTATTACAAAATTTACAGTTCTTTATGTGAATATAATGATTTTTTTTTTAAGCAATTTCATATAATAGTTAAGATAAAGTACTCTAGTTTTTGTAAAAATTAAAAGATCTCTTATCCTGAATTTCATTTCAAAAAGGAATAGCAAAGTAATACAACAAAACTGAAAAATCGAGAATTTGTTCATTTACTATTTGTACAGAACGGGTCCCGTTTATGTAATTTTTGGTCAATTTTTACTCATTTTTTCCCATTTTAGTCGTAATAATTTAATTTTCTCTTCTTAATTTTAGCCTTTCTTTCTTAAAATGTTCTAAATAAATCTAAAAGCCACAAAAACTCTCCATATTTCCATCTTTTTAAAAAAAAGTTGTCGTAAGTAGTCGGATACCTTTAAGACTGTTTTCGGTAAAAGTACGAGAGCTCTAACTAAACGCGAACACATTTTCAGACAGAAAAATGACCCAATTTCCATGGAAATTCGCAATATTATAACTCGTACCTCTGTTAACAATATAGTGCTTTTAAAAATTTAAAAATATTCCGTGAATACTTTCTTTTTTGTTTTAATACGTGAAGGCAAAGCCCATTTAACATTACGGTATAGGATATAAAATGCGAAACACATTTTATACCAGAAAAAGTGAATCAACTCGGTTAAAAATGGGAAGCATGATAAAAAATGCTGCTCTCTAAAGGATAGTGAAGCCAGAATATCATATTAATTTTTCATTTCTTTTATATCTGAAAAAATGTTCCAAATTCGGGTCCCATTCTTTAACATTGACTGAAAACACAGCCTTAAGAATAAAAAGTAAAACATTAATAAAATGTAAACAGACACAAAAATCACATCTTTCCTCTATTTTGCTTTTTCTAAATTGCAAGTCTTATTATTCAATTGAAAACTTTTAATTTCCCCCAATGCATGTTTGAATTTATGGTAGGTATGCATGGTAATATTGTGACATAGCCATCTTCTTCTTGTCGATAGCTATGACGTGTTGGATCCGCGTAAGTTAGAGGTGTGGGATTATCAGAAGGATGAGACATTTTATAATTCTTAATACAATTTTTATTAAGAATAACTTAAATTACTTATATATAATGAACAACTTATTTTAAGTGAGAATAAACCACAAAGTAACCCGAATATTTAAGTCAGAACGCACAACTAGATCACTTATCCTAAATATTATTGATTATCTACCTAATCTCAATTTCTATATTATATTATCGCTTAGAAAGTAACCTTCCTACCTTGGTTGAAGACTCATCTATTCTGCTACTTGTAGATCGATATACTCATGTACAATTACTCTTCCTTATAAATATTATTCTCGAAGGTGGGCGTTTCCTTCTTCCTTGTGAATAGGCCGTCTAAACACTTGTTCCGAACTGCTCCACACTAAGCTTTCTCTAAGATTGCCATTCCTCTCACAAACTTTCTATCCTTTTAAAGTATATCTTATTTGCATTGTTGCCTTGTTTCTCTTCTTGGTATTGGATTGGAAAAGTTTTGCCATTAATCGTGGCCGTCAAAGAACGTAGGAGTTATGTTAGAAGAAGAACGCGAGAGATGTCACAATATTAGCCATATTAGATATTATAGCAAAGTAACTTCCGCAAAAATCATTTCCGAGACGTTTCTTTCCACATTGCCGTTGATAACCGCAAGAAAACCTTTTCTATTGCGGTTTTATTATTTTTTTTCCGATTCTGCTACAAATTTTTTGCTATAAAATGAAGGATATGTGTAAAGAGTAGACCAAGGGTGGCGTACCTTTATGGATCAACGTGCCATTTTTTCTAAGGAAGTGTTTAATGAGATTATAGACGTGCCGTCAAATAATTTTAACTTGTGATTATTGGGAAAATAATAAAACTAAATACTAACTACTCATAACGCTTTATTTACTACGAAAAAACACGTTTTGCACTGTATAAATATATTAGTTATACGTATAATTCAAATTAAAGTAACATTAGTCTCCACCAATCTCTTCAATCCTCACCTACTCTGAACATCAATCTAGGGTTAAATCTGAAATTTTAAAGGAGTGGAGGAACCCGCTCAACCATCACTGGTATGAAAGCAAACTTCCAGGATCTTCATTCCTACTTACATGTGGCACAGCCTCTCAGACTGCAATCTCTAGATTGAAAAGTGGCCACATAAAGAGTCTTTCCTTTTGTGGAGGCAGGAAGACTTTTGCTCTTTGCACCAAGTGCAAGCCTCTCCAGATCACATTTTGGACTGCTTGCTACTTTCGAGGGAGGACCTTTTTCCTCTCCCCTCCTGGTATTGGATTTCTTAAGGTTCAATGGTCTCTTGGGTCTTGTCTGACTCCGTCAGACAGACTGAGGATTAGCCACAACAACAACAAAACAAAGTAACATTAGTGTGACTCAGTCGCTTAACGTACACCTCCTCATTGCGAGGGGGCCCAGGACGGTTGGGGCCAAAGTCTGACTGACGCCAAGTACGTACCCTTTGTAAGCTTCGACATGGGGCACAAAACCTGACTTTACAGGAAGGCCCTAACATTATCCGCCCGCTAAGCCATTGGTGTGACTTCTGTTACAGATTGGAAGACAAAAAAAGAAACGAGCCTTGCAGTAGTCGCATATGATGTGTAACATCTGAGATGTTATTGTGGTAAATACGCAATAGTAACTTAAATCCTGAAAGAAATGAATCGAGTATGACTGGAAATAATTATATCTTTAATGAAGATTTTATTTATTTAACACAAGGAGTAATGTGCAATTTTTTTTATCAAAAATATTTATTCTTGTTCAATTTGGGGAAGTGTGGATACAATAGACTTGAAAATGGGCAAACAGAGATTTTGGTGGCCATATACATTTCTCCGAATCAAATGGTTAAAAAAATTAAAGATTTCCAGCATTTTGTACTTCTACCATATACCAAAGATGGTTCTATTCTTAAAAACAAACTATCACTCGCTTCCCATGATTTTGAGTGTGATTGAATTGAGTGAGATTGAATTGAGTTTTGAATCGAGAATGATTGGAAATAATTTTCTGTCGAATAATTATATCTTTAATGAAAATTTTATTTAGGGTAATGTGCAATTTTTTATCAAAAATATTTAATTATGTGCAAAATTTTTTCGGCTGTACCTCCAGTTTTTAATTTTTCTTCACGTTTTTTTTTTTTGCAAGCCCCTTTTTCAAAAATCACTCCTACGATTATTGGTAAGGATGGGAAAAAGATGTTAAAATCTCGCGTAAAGATTTAAGCCCTGAATAAGACTTGTGGTATTTGCGAAGTGGAATAAGAAAACGAAATCGAGTCTTAGAATTGAATCTTCTGAAACTGATTTTAAAACAATATATATAAAAAAAAAACTACTAGGTTAATTTCGCATATTTCTGATCGGGTTTACCCCCTCTCTGAAAAAATCACAAAATCAAAAATTTTTACGGTAAATTTTTAAATTTTTTAATCAAAAAATTTTTTAATCCTTTTAAAAAAATTCTATATTGACAGCGCGGGAATTAACATATAAAAGATCCCTCTAAAATATTTATTCGAATAATTTATTTTACTTACTCGTATTTTATTAAGAATGTTGAACTTTGTCAGACGCTTAACAGTAAGTATAATTATTAATAAATAAGTTCATCCTGAATAAGAATTTGAATCTTGTAAGGACTGTAATCAAAGAATTATTACTTCGATTAGCTCAGTTAAACTTTATTTCATGGGTTTCAAATTCAAACTAAACAGCATTAAAAAAAAAAGATCGCAGTTGCAATTACATTAAAACAGTTAGCAGTATTAGAAAATAACGAGAGGTTTGTGCGCGCTTTCTCACACTCAAAATCATGGGAAGCGAGTGATAGTTAGTTTTTAAAAGACCAGAACCACAACACACACACATATATATCCACACAGATTAGCGCGGCATACATTAAAACTGGTCTGAGGATTAGTGTGCGCTCTCATTGGTCAAATCAAATACCGCACGCTTACGTCACTTCCTGTTACTCATTTCCGTCCCTTTTCACGAAATCACTCCAACAAATATCCAGCAAGCGAGAGGAAAGATGTTACGCATCAATAACTTATATTAAGATTGTATTTGTCTTAAGATGTATCGTTTAGTATGTAAAATGCATGCTGTGTGGTGTTGTTAGTCATCGCCCAAAAGGTTTTAAGCAAATAATTATTTTTGCTGTCGTTCACTTTTTTACAAGAGGATTTGTGATTTGTTTCAAAATACCGTTTCACAGATGATGTTCTGCTTACCACTGTTCCAGAACATAAAACACGCATCGCTTTCTCGCCTTTACTAATAATGCCGTATTTCTAGATTCACCAAGTTTGAAATACTCTGTTACGCTTACTATCTTACACTTTTTGTTATATTGTTGAACTAGTCATGTTAAATAATAGTTAAAAATCGTAAATATAACACAAATAAACTTTAAAATACAGTTATGTCAATGAAATTGACTATGCTCTTCGTAGATAAACTCTATATCATTACCATAACAAAGGAGAATGCTCCCCGTCACCGATCACTCGCGTTTGTTCGTAATACTTCATAGTGAATTTTGTTATTTTGAAATAAAATGTAAAATATTTTGACCACTGACTTACCTAAAATATTATGTCGCGTGTCATTGATGGTACGCATGCCACTGATTCGCCGTCCCTGGAGTAGACATTAATGGACAATGGACCAACACTGAGAACTAACATTTTATTTTTCTTAAACTATGTTGAATGAGTGAGTGAATATTAACGTCGCTCTATTCAACTACACGAGGGCTTTGGGCGACGGACCTCGTAATTTTGAACCATGGTGAGGCGACGAGGAGGACACCTGAGTTGGCACCCCCTCCCCTAACTTCCACACAACACCAAAGGGAAGACGTTTGAACCTCTATAGATTTAATGTGCATCGCCCCCCCTTACATGGTGGGTCTTCAGCGGCTCTTGGCTCGAAATGACAGTGCCGGTTGAAGGTCATTTCGAGCCCTGGGCTCAGAAGATGTACAGGCCCCTTTGGCACAGATAGATTGAAATTTATAATTAGAAAATATGGTTAAGTCCAGCTTATCCAGACCCTTCTGAGCCCATGGGTGCCCGTCCCAAGCGCCTAATGGATAAACCGGCACTGACTCCTGACGTGCCGGTCAGGAGTCCATTACCTTGACCACTAGACTACCGCACCCATTTTTGTTGTCGTGTGTTTTTATCGTGGGATACATATGAAATACGAGTGGAAGAACAGAAACAGAAAAATATAGACATTCTTTTACAAATGATGATCCCGGTTTATAACAGAAGGGATGCGCTGCTTTCCATTCGAGACGGAAATCCATTACAGCCGAAAGTCTGATTTCTTTTCCCGAAGAAGATACAATCATGCCTTATTCGGGATTCGAACCCATTCGGTTACAAGCCGAGGGTCATATCCACTATACTGGCTGGGCGGCACCGCGGCCACCTTAAATTAGGCTATTGGGAAATCGGGACTTATTTTGATTTTTCGACGACTGTTCGAAATTTAACATATTTATTCGACGTATTATAAGTCTTATTTTGAGAAATGCTAAAAAATTTTGCTTGATTGATGGAACTATATGCGGCCTGCGGCTGCCCCTTGTTTTGGCCGCGTGAGTGCAGTACACACACTGCACACCTGCTTGGATCGGCCCTGACAAGAATTTCTAATTTCCCTGGTTTTTCCATTCCCGGGAATGTCCTTAAAATCCTGGGAATGTAATTGTCGTTCTCGGAATGCCCGAGAATACATCAAACTTTCAAAAAATTTAAAAACAAGTTACTTTTAAATAAAATCAATAATAATTATATAAAAATAAGGATACATATAAATTCCAAAATTAATACTTATTTGTATAATGAGCTTAAAAAATACAAAATATGTATAACATGTTGATTATTCATTTTTAAAATAGAATTTCAGAAAGCATAATCAATTTGTACTTTTATCACTCA
Source organism: Trichonephila inaurata madagascariensis (assembly GCA_019973955.1). NCBI lineage: Eukaryota > Metazoa > Arthropoda > Arachnida > Araneae > Nephilidae > Trichonephila > Trichonephila inaurata. The sequence continues at coordinate 22,907 of BMAV01001707.1, forward strand.
GCCTAGTTCTAAACTTTTTGACGAACAATCTGGCAGCAGAAAATGCTGCTGATCAATTGATGTTGGAGGCGAATTGTTTTTAAAGCCTCACAGAGTTTTATAATGTTTGGTGATGGATTTTCAGTCGAGTCGAACAACTGCATCTCTTATTTCATAATTTTGTTGAAACTAGTACTTTTCTTGGTTGTACAATGTAAAACTTTTGTTTTACAGTAAATTGCTTTCTAATTTTTGTCCAACGTCAGATGTTTTTCTTTCAAAATCTCCATGCTCTCTTTTGAGTGCAAAGAGTTGGATATTGATTCTTCTTCGCGGGAAAGCTTTGTCTCCCTATCATTCGGGCTTGTCTAACCAAACAATTTTTACCAGGCAGTCGCGAAATATCGACAGTAACTGCAGTTGCTTCATATTCCCCACGCCAAAAAAAATTCAGGTATTATAATCCAATTAAATTAACGTTGCGTCTCTCGTTAATTCTTTGAATCAGAGAATATTTTATATTTTTCGCAAATTCTGAATTTTTTCGTTCAATTCTCCAATAACGAAAGAAAATACAACTTCTGCAGTTAGCAAAGTTGCATTTCGACTGCAAAATTTCTCTAAGCCAGATTTTACTTGCTTTAGTCCTGCTGCAATTGTGGTCACAGTTTCAAACTCTTTGTTCTTCTTTAATGTCAATTAATGCTTTTAAAATTGCTGACTTTATTTCTAAAAATCTTTCAAGAATTGCCAACAAACTATTCCAGCGTATTTTGGTATCCAAACAAATCATCTTTTCAGCAAATCATCGATTCCCGGGAAATCACGGGAACGAAGTATAATTCCCGGGAATAGAAAAAGTGTATAATGATTTCCCGGGATCCCGGGAAAGAAATCTTAGCCCTGACAGTTATTACAGTCGTAAGCTTAAGGTCAGGCGAAGTAGCTAACTTTGCAAATTACTCCACCACATATGTGGATTAAAGAAAATTTCTGTGCTTTAAATATAACCGAGTTTCAAAATTTGCTCGCTAACGTCCAAATATTCCAAATTAGATACAGTATTTGTCACTCTGATTTTACCTAAAAAGCATATTGATGTACTGTAGAGAGAATTTCATTGTTCATTTCAATGTTCATTTGGTGCTATTTTTACATCCCAACCATGACTGTAGCCGAAATGGGCTTGTATTGTGTCAGGATATGCGCAATCGATGCTTGGAGAAAAATACAACTGCGAGAAAACAATTGTTATTCAAGCAGGCGTATTTAGTTTACTGCACCTGTGATTATATAAAAAAAGAAACGAAAACAAACACTGGAAAAGCAACGCGCAAAAGAAAATAATAAATTTCGCTCAGTAAATCTTTCAGTAAAGACATAAAAATTAAAATCGGAGAAAGTTTTAGTATAGTTTATTGATATTTACAACTACTTACATCATCTGTGTTTCTTTTCCCACTGGCTTATATTTTCTAGACTAATACGCAAGGAAACAAAAACATAAATATAAGATATCATGCTGAATTTGGCAAGGATTATGTTTCGATCTTTGCTCTGATAAAGATGCAAATAAATTAAATTTAACTGCTGTTAAACTTCTTATCAACAGCTTTCAACACTGATAAAGATTGTTTAAATATGACATATGGAAGAAACTTTAGAACGTATGAAATAATTAAGACATTTTTAAATATTTATCTTAATGTTATGAGGTGGTTAAAGGAACACTTTCGAGTGATTTGTTTAGTTTGTTTCTGTGCTTAAAAAATAATTAAAATTTTGTTTTAAAATGCGCATAAGTAGAACATTTATATACCAAGGATTTGAAGTTTACTTTAGAATGTTTAAATTGGGTAAGTGTGTGGAACAAAGTAAATTAATATTCGCAATTCTTTTTTCTTAAAAAAAGAACCATCTTAATGAACTAATTCCTTCTTCTATTAAATGCTTACTATTATTTAATACATTTACGATTGTTATTCGAATATTTTTTTAAAAAAAACTATTCTTTCAATACCTGAATTTTGGTTTTCTTGATTTGGCAACAGGATTTTTGTTTAGAATTCTAGTTTACGCTGCGATAATTTGATGAAGCAAGGTTATCCTGAAGTAAATTACTTTGATTACTATGTTTAAAAAGTTTTTGAATTATATATAAATTTATGTTTTAGGTACTCTAATTTTTGATATCAGTATGCTGCAGCTTTTCCCGTCTAATAGTTTTACGGTTTACTCACAATTATTCAAAATATAATTTTTTTTTATTCCTTTCATCTTGATTGTTATGTTTTTTTCAATTTACCCCTAAGAAGAACGCATACACCAGTTAGTTAAATATAATTGATTGGTTTTATTTTTTAGACACATGAAATGATAGTTGAGAACAAATGCTGTTTCTTTTTTTTTAGTTTTAGGAAAATAGTAGACTGAAAATATAAGTGGAGAAATCATTTCGAACTGATAAGAATTAAATGTCTTTTATGTATTACCTTTTTATTAGATTTATGCCGAGAGTATCTATTGTCTTTTTAACATACGGATTTGAACTTATCATTTTTAAAATCAGATTTTTAAGCGAAAGAATTTTAAACACATAAATCACCAGAAAAATATACTATTTGCCAGTTAAAACAAACAAAAAATACGAACAGGTGATAACAGTTGTTTCCAATTCATAAAACATTTAAGAACATTGAATTAATAACAACACGCACTTAAATTGCTTCACTTCAAAAACGAATACGGAAAGAATGGAAAAATTCGTCTGCGCAAAAAGAACACGGAATGAAACAATCGTTCGTATTAAACAAAATGATTCCAGTTGTAGAAGATAAAATAAAAATGAGCGTACGATATAACTGTAGCTGTTATAATAAAAACAAGTCCTCTCTAAGCGAGTACACCTGTTTATAGTGACATTACAGGTAACTTTCAATTCAATTCCGAAGCCTTATTATCTAAGTGTTGGCGTAACGGCGCGGACTATGGCTTTTGTTTTTTAATCATCCGATAAAGTTCAATGCAAACTTCCTGTGAATAATTATTTAAAAAAGAAAGCACCGCTTTGATTCTACTTTTTTTGTTTCGTTTTATAATTACAACGAAATCCGATTAGAGTTAATTGTTATTAGTTTCTGTAACTTTAATTACACATTTCAAATGGATTTTTTAATGATGATAAATGGCAACTTATTTTATGCAAAGGATAGATTTCCATTGTAAAGAACGTTTAAATAGTCACGTTCGTTCGTAACATTTCACAGATAATAATTAATGAATATATTTTTTGCAGTATATTATACTTTTAAATACTTATTGATTTATAGACGCTTTCTCTATTTTTATAAACGGTCATAATCCCTTTTTAACTTTTAAAATCTTTTTCGATACAATCATCAACTGATCATTGTACATATTTCTTAAGGAAATATTATGAGAGAGAAAGATCTTACGTTGCGTTCTTGGTGCATGGATCATGGAAAAGATCTAATTTAACTCTATAAAATTTACAAACAACCTGATATTGTAAAATTCGTCAAATTACATAAATGGGCTGGTTAGAATGAATTAAGATCGTTGTTGCAAGAAAACCTTTCTGGCAAACCCCATGGGAAATATACTTCGGGACAGACCCCACTAAGATGGATTGATTGTATCGAAAAAGATCTTAATATTTTAAAGGTTAAAAACTAGAAAACAGTTGCCAAAAGTAGAGATGCTTGAAGAAGGCCAGGGGTGTTGAGGCATTGAAGAAGGAAGTATTATATCGTGCAATTTTGTCTAATATAACTAACAAATTTCTCGTTTATACGAAATGAGCCTTGATTAAGAATTTAATTTAAGAATTGCTTAATTTAATTTGCTTTCTGTGTTACATTAAACCAAAATATATAAATAAATAGAATAGTAAAAATGTCTAATTAATTAATTTACTTATGTTTTTAATTAATTGAATTAGAACTGACAATGCCAAATACGAGTACAAATTATTTTATTTATCATACACAATTTATTAAAAACAATGTTGCGTTTAGTGAATTTTCTTTTATTGATATGGAATTCGAAATAATTACATGTGTATAAAATGTTCTTCCAAGTTGTGTTGTTATGCCACTGAATTTTCTATTACTTTAAAATAATTTAATTATTTATTTGGCTCTTATTCCGTTGAAATTATTTTCAATTCTAGAAAAATTATTAGTTAGTTTTTATACATTACGAATACTTACTAGAAAAAGATCATAAGAAAATGAAAGGGAATTTCTTAAAATTTCAATATGGTAAATATTGAAATTGATATTAAATATTAATTATTAATATATTTATATTGCAGAATTTCAAAAAAATCCTATAATTTTTTTTCTTAAGGATATTTTTAGTTAAAAGTTTTGTTCTATTTTTTGATACAAAAGTCTTAAAATTTTATAAATCTCCGCTCTTAAACTTTGTGTTCTTTGCAAATGAGATTTTATTGAATTTAATATTTTGAAACTCACTTGTTATCTTAGTAAAGCAATAATTTTTGTGTAAAGTAAATAAAATACCTATAATTTTAAAGAAATTATATAAAAAATATTATAAAATGTTATTGAAAATAAATTATGTTTTGTGTATTTCAGTAATAGGAATGGCCCAGAGCCATTTTCATTTCTCTATTTAGTTAAGACTTTATAAAAAAATTATAAAGTTAATATTTATAAAAAAAGTAGCAACACTATTATAGAATCCTACCAAAAATGAAAACAATACCGGCCTTTTTGTGAATTCAGTTATTTAAATCATCTATTGAGAGATTCTAGAAAGAATATTATGCTTGTGTATTTATATAATTTACGCATATTTAGTTGGTAATATAAATATGAGGTTTCCTGAACACAAAACTTTTCAAATAAAGAAAAAAGGAACATTTTCAAAAGTTGTTAATGTTGATAAATATAGTATTTACCCCTCGTAATTTGTACCATCGAAAGCCATATAACTATTATTAGTGAAATATTTGAATATTTTTCGCAAATTGTTTGGTGACGGTAAAAATTTCATGTGGAACTGCGAAGGCTTCAATAAAATATGGATATAAACGTATTAAATATACATCATGAGACAATAAATTTTCATATTTAAATATCATAAAACTTTTATATCATTCTTTCACAAGAGAAAGAGAGTTTAAGGTCTTCAGAAACGAAATAAAGGCAAAATTGTCATTGTGATTAAGTAATATAATTCTTTCTGCTGGGATGAAAGAATGCATAAAACTTTAATGTGTTCTTTTGAAGCAAACATAAACATAACTGTTCTTTAGTTCATTTTATTTTGCTGGTAAGCCAAGCCACATTGAAGTGATTTATACTGAATGATTCATTTTAAACTAATCTGTAAAATTAATGACTTTTTTCTGTTTTCATTAAATTTTATTTTAAAGTGTAAAAGCAACTTAATTTAGAATACATATATTTAATTAGATTAGATTCGAACACAAATTTTGTTAAGAATAAAATGCTTGCGATGAAATCGTTAAATATTAGAATTCGGCCGTTAACATTACATTTTTAAAATCATTACCTATCAAAGTGTGGCATAATTACTCTTATTTCAGTGATATTTAAATGATTAATTTGTTCTGAATCAATAAAAATGGAATTCTTGCATTTCTATTTAATTTTAAACAGCTATTAGATTTTCAAGACATGTTTCTAAGATTTAAAACTAAGGAAGATTTGTTTTATTTCTATCTCTCCAAAATTTAATCACCTGAATGACTTTGAGTTAAAATTTTAATGATTAATATATCATATGATTTCTTGACATTCTAATTTTTTACTGTTGATTTCTATGACATTTTTCTAGTTACTACTTCTTTTGCAAATAAAGAATACGCTTCACCAAATTGCCATCATTTTCGCACCATTTTGTTTAATTCACTTTTTCAAAGATAAGAAACGAGTGCTGAGAGGGGGAAGGATTCTGTATTTTAAAAAAAATATTTGTATTGAAGGCACGGAAATTTTTCCTTTTACTTCATTCGAATGTGTTGTTTACTCGCGAATTTGAACATCGAAAACAAGCTCGTAAATGAATTTAAATGACTGTTTATTGAAATCACGAAGTTTCAAATAAATAAATAAAAACTTGTGACCGAGATAAGAAAGAAGCGTTGCAAAATGAATGTACACAATCTCACGGCAGAGTCGATTGCAGCTCTAGTTACGGTCTCAGTTTACGGAAGTTCAAACTATTAAATCATTGAAATATTGTTTTATCGCTCGTTTAAAATGGAATTCGAAAACTTATTCTGAGGCATCGGAACGCAGATCATTGTCATTTATTTTTGTGGATTAAAATAAGAGGTTAGAAATGTATGTTAATTATGTGAAATGGGAATTAGTACCATAATTATTTTTTCCCAATCATCTATAGAGGCGATAATAATTTGAATAATATAATTTTAAAGTCACTTAATCTCAATTCTTATGGGGAAAAATATTTACTCGTTTAAAAAAAAACAAGAGCTATCAAAAGGTAAAATATAAATATACAGGATTTGAAGTTAATACCATTATGTTATATAATAGTTATCGAATTCATTGCAAGATGCTTCCATTTTTTTCTAAGATAATAATTAAGAATAAAATACTTCAAATGTTTTAAGGATTCATGTGTTACAAAAACAGAAGTTTTTCAAAATTACTCTAAATATTAATTGGTTTGGTTTTTTTAAAAAAACATTTTTAAATTTGTGTTTGCACGTTCATTTAGAGAAAATAGTAGAAGTTTTCTCAAATGGGATACTTTTAAAGCCATACAATTCACTTATCGTGTAATACCCAAAAGGAAAACATATAAATAAAGATTGTGATTTCAGTATTTTTACGATATACTAAAGTTTTCAATATTATAATTCTAAAAATAGTACATCTAAAAAACATACTAAGAAAGAACGAAATATCTTCTCAGGAAAAGTTATTTTCTGTTTGAAGATATACGAGGTGGACTTCAAGTTCCGGATTGAGCCTGTAACGTGAAAATTTTTTGCAGTACAGCGGCTACGATAACATTTCTGTATCACAGCATTCTTCTTTTCTAAATAAGCTTGAACCAAATCACGAGGTCAGTGGCTTGCCACAGTGTCATATTTTGTAGGTGGAGGGAAGGGAATGGATAGGTAGATTGTAGCCGGTAATGGAAATAAATTACGTTTGTTGAGCAGAGAATAATATCAAATTTTGTGTTGGATTGGAAAAGAGTGCTACGAAAATTTACGAAATGTTGTAACATGTTTAAGGTAGTGATACACTATCTCGAACGCAAGATTTTGAGTGGTATCGACGTTTCAGAGAAGGCAGGAAAGTGTCTAAGACGACGAACGCTCTGGACGTCCATAGACTTCCTGCACCGCTGAAAACATTTAAAAGTTTTCTTCTGCGGAACGTACGAACATGCTTCAAACAACGACGGGGGAGGGGAAATGAAAACAACTGTTTTGCCACATCCTTCTTACTTTCCTGATTTCGCTCCCTGAAGATTCAGAATATTTCTTGAGCTGGCATGTCATTTGCAGGGTCATCAATTTCAGATGAATTTGCAGAGGAAGTTAAAAGTGCATCGCAGGTTGAATTAATAGTCATGGCTAAAAATAGATTCCAGATATATGTTTCGATTAACTTTACAAGCTATGGTAAACGTGTGCTTTTGCTCAAGGGTCTTATTTCGAAGGAGGGTGTGCTTCAGAAACTTAACTGGTAATATTTTTTAAGTTATGGACTCAGTCCGGGAATTTTTGAATCCTACGACGAAGTACTCGGTTATGAAATTAGCTACACAATTCATTCATTTAAGATGTGTCTATTGATCGAATTTTTCTTATCGTTTCACAAGAAAATTAAAGTGTCTGGAAAAGAGTTTATTATTGTAATGAATTTTTTAAATATGTAATACATCTAATTTTTTTCTTTTAAATGATGCAATTCGCAAAAAAGCTTTAAAGTTTCTTCAAAGAATGTATTCGTATTAATTAGTTTGTTGCATCCATTAACTTTCATTTATCCAGTTTTTTTTTCTTTGAAAAAAATAATAATATACATGAAAATTTAAAGGACTTTTCAAGTAATTTTGAAGACATCCAAAACGTAATACTTTTTAAGGCATCTTCAAATCCGAATTTTTTTTCAAAATATTAAAAATTATGAACATTTAAAGGACTTTTTCAAGGAATTATTTCCATTTAACGTTACGACAACGTTCGGTAACGTGATTTTGAAACGGCTTATAAATGTGTACTTTTTCTTGATGTTTAGAGTCACTTGAATTGGAATATACATATAAAATTGTTTTAAGAAGAATTATTTAAATGCAACTTCTTGGCAAAAAATAAAGGAAGAATGATATATTTTCAAAACATTCTCTTTCTATGGAAAATAATTCAATAATTATAATGTTTTGCCAATATATAGCTAAAACTTCTGCTCAGAGCCTGAAATAGGATTTTGGAAATATATAATTTAGAACTAGATTTAATCGTACATTCGTATCAAAGTAGAGAAATTTTCATAATAAAAACAAAGGTTATTATTTAGATTGATAGTAACTCTGAAAATAATGTTATTTTTTCAAAAATCCTAGTGCGGGTTCTGTCGAGAAGTCTTAGCTATATATAGGTTTAAGAAAATTTACCATTAAAAAAAAGAATTTAAAAAGCAATGTCATTCTTTCTCCATTTTTTGCCAAGAAATGTATTCAATAATTTTTATTGTAATCGAAATATAATTTTATGTATATTCTAATTCAGGTGAAAATTATTAATTCATTCGCTGTTTCAAAATCAAGGTTCCGAACCTATTCAGTCACCTTAAGATACATATCTCCAAATCCATTTACTTATCCCTTGTCCGTTAACAGTATGCCTACTTATTATACATCAAAGGATAGACCGCAAAAGAGGAAGAAGAAAAAAAGCCTGTCGATATTTATAATGAATTGTTTTCAAAATCACTAAGGGAAAAACTTTTATTTTAAAAAGCAGAACTTTATTGATAGGCTAGCGTATAACAATGCAACAGATATTTCATGTCTCTACTATCCAGTAAACATTATTCTACAATAAAATTATGTGATTTCAAGTTCCACTTGACACGAATTTAAAATAAGCCGATAATGACACAGTTGCAGTGAATCCATTCTATTGAGATATTTCCAGAGAATATCAAGTTAAGAATCACATCCACATTGCCATTCGAAAAAAAGAAAAAAGAATTGGATTGAATGTATAAACGATTGTCTGCTCGTAAACGCAAATCATGAAGGATAATTTAAAGAATTTTTTATTATTTTACATACACCATATAGTTTTATGAACAGTTTTATTAAGTGTTATTTCATATTTATTGTTTCGCCACTTGTGAAAACGGAGGGAAACCCGAAATGATTCAGCTCGGCAAGAAAGATGACGAGTAGATAAAGATAGTTAAAGAACATTTAATAGGCAATGAAATGTTTTCGCCGCTTCTGTTGCTTTTCATTATTCGAAAGAAGAAAAAGGGATTCGCGTTTAGAATAAACCGCTTTATTATTATTTATTCGTTCGCTCTTTTTGAAGAAAATCGTCCAAAAATTTAGGAGAAATTTTAATCAGGAAATGGTTATTTTTCAGAAGAATACATATATTTTTTCTTATGATGCTAGGAAAAAAATTATTTATTCTGAACTCCTGATTTTCGTTCTTTACAAAGAAAATATTTTCTGGCTACTTCGACATTTAGTATGCTATGGATATAAAATAATGTTTTTATGTGTTGTAAATTCTTTCTAGATAAACAGCAAGTAGAGGTAAACAGAAGTATTCAGAAAAAAAAAAAAAATTAGTGATTAAAAATGAATGTTTCTTTTGTACAAGAAAGTAAAGCGATTTCATTCGAAAATTTTAGGCAATTATTTACACATTTTTTTTGTGTGTGTAAATTTTCATTTAAAAAAAAAAACATTTTTAGATTACATTGGTTGTGACAATGCATCAGTAAAGATCATTAAATGATTCAGCGTTGCCATTCTTCGAAATGAATCGAATAACAGTTACATTTTATACAATATCGGGAAGTTTTTGAAAAACGTTCAACAGAAGTTATCTAAAATATTACAAACTTTACTTTTTACTTAAACTTCTTATTTACAAATTTTTTTAATATCGAATGAAAGGTTTCTAATTTTTGAGTTTTGATTAGCACGGTATGTACGTATAGAAAGGTTCAGAAAGAAGTTAAATATTATTTACCAATAGTATGTACAATGTACAACAATACGGTTAAATATTTTTGTTCGGTAACCAACAGTCCTTCAAAATTATTTATTCTATTCATTATTTTTGTTTTGTTTTTATTCATTTAATTTTGTGTCTAAAACTTTTTTTCAATAGTAGATAATAAAAAAATGAAATGTTTTACAATCTGAGATTTCAGTTTCAAATACATAAATTCTAATTAAATTTTAAAAATTTTGAAAATAAATCAATAATAAATTTTAAATATAGGAACAAAATGTTTTTTTTCAAAGAAATAACCCTTTAAGTATTGATTCTCATTAAAAAAAAAATTGATAGTGCAATGAAACATTCAAAATAATTTTGGAGTATTTTTTTTAAAAATTTAAAACCATCGACACATTGAGAAAAAAGATTTTAAATTTTCTTTTATGTAAGTGCAGAGAGCCATGCGATACTATCAAATCATTTAAATTATTAATAGTATTTTTATTATAATTATTAGTTGTCATTCCCCCTTTTTTTTTTAAAGAAAACCAAGTACAGAAAATGATTTCCCGTGTATTATATAAATAAAACCCACTACACATTCCCTAATCCTCTCCTTTCAGCGCTCTCAAATTAAAACACATAAATAATTACAATATTAATTTAAAAATTGAATATTTCTCGCGCTTTAAAAATAAATCGCCGCCTAAATTAAATAACGATTTCAAAAACATCAAATTTTCTCCCAGTCAAAGTGCATCCTTCCCACAATATCTCTTAGTTCTCGGAGCAAAGATTTGTTCGCATTTTTGACAGTGAAAATAGTTACTAAATATCAACCCACGCGCTTTTGTTGTGCAGCATTTAGGCGGGAATGCCGCTCACTTACGTTTACATCCTCCATTCACGCTGCTCCATTTGTCGGACATCACCCCTTTACTACAAACGTACAACGTCATTATTTTTTAAGATTTCACGGACGGAGTTGGTGGTGGACGAAAATCAGCTTTTTCATACAGTGTAAAACTTTGGCCATTGCAAGCATTCGAGAGGTTAAAAAATGAAGAATAATTGAATTCCGAATCGAGAATTATTTTCGAGGCGGGAGTCGCCATTCCGAGAATGGCTCGCGCAACAACAAACTACTGTAGAGTGCGCGAAGCGGTCTCTGTCATGTATTCATACTCCCGTAACACCACCTCATGCTGAAAGTGGATAAACTATTTCTATGGAGTTTCTCAGGAACGAGAATTTATGGCGCCCAGAATATCATCACTTTATTGTTTGGTAATAATAGGGTTACTAATAGATTCCGGAGAAGGTAAGTGCCCTATTTCCAGCTTTACGCGCTCCCTTTACCGTGTGTATATGTAGAGCTAGCGCGAGAGCATCTTCGCGAACGGAAGTGTTTTTGGTCGGTCAACCTATCATGGCTGACCCCCTTCCCCTCCCCCCTCCTCCTCACTGCGGGGGCCCATCACCCCACTGGAATGTCCAAGAACCCTGACATCCGACCCCTCTACTATTTATGATAGCTAACGCACCTGATTAGTAGTGCAGTAATGGTTATCTTGACCAGAACCGATAGTTTGCGCATGGGCTTGTGACGTCGGTTTTTCCCGAAGTATCTTGGATGATGAAGCGAACGTAAAATTGTTCCAGGGATCCCCCTCCCCCCCTTTGTTTTTGGCATACGATCTTGTTTTTAACCATTCATTCCTATCTGTCTCTTCCCGATTTAAACGATGTTTGTTTCAGAGTCAAATGGCTCTTTAAATGTCACTCGGGGTTTGGGAATTTTCATTCGCGGTGACAAATTGCTTTATAAACAGAGAAGAGTTCCGCTAGTGTTTGTAATCTTACCCGCTGCTCCCCCTCCCCTTTATATTTTTCTTGCTTCTTTCTGCCCAGCAGTTGATGCACAGCACTCTGGGTTTTACATCAGCCTTGTAATTTCTTTCTTCTTATTTTAATTTGTTGTCAAACAAGGGTTTGTTTTTCAAATTCGCGTGCCCAAAGCCATTTCGAATCGTCACAATGTTTTCCTCACTTTTTTTCGGGGGACTTTAGTTGGGGGGAAGTAAACAATTGACCACACATCTCCATACCGAGTTGAACCATCATAAAAAAACACTAGGTTTTGTTCCTGGGATGGCTTTACAATGTTTGTCATCCTGTATTATTTTTGAAAATTTGTACGAAATATACACACATTATTTTGATCTTCGTTTTGTTGTTGTCATTGTTTTTGATGCACTTATCTTTGGTATAATACACGATTCAGTGTGTTTCTTTTTGGACAGTTGGATCCGTTCTATTTTTGGTAGAATTTCTCAATTAAATACTGTAATTGTTTTCCCCTTCTGTGATATTTTAGTGAATATTTTATTTCTTGAAATATGTCTTTGTATACATCGTGTAATTTTACTGTTCTTGAGCTCTTAGATATTGATATATATATATTTATGGAATTATTTTAAAAAACGATTTGAAGTCAAAGTATTTAGTAATATATAAAGGTATAAAATGGATCCGTTTTTTTTCGTTTTATATTTAGATTTTCTGTATTTAAATTACATTTCGTATATCTTGTACCACAAATAAGGTGAATTATCATTTATTAATTTAATACGGACATTAAAAAAAGTGGTATTCTGAGTTAATAATAAAGTTTATAAATATTTTAATTTATAAAACACTTACTGAAAGCATACTTTAAATATTTAAAAACAATCACTTGGTTTTCGACCAAATGTCAATTGATTATTTTCAAAAATAGAAATTCAGTACATTTTTGAAATATTTTAATGTAATTTTCATAAAATGTTCTCTTAAAATTTTTCTTTCAAATTTATTTACAGTGTTTTTATGTAATAATAAAAAAAAATTGCTTTTATAAATATAGTTTATTATATCCTGTTGTATTGATTAGTCATTTAATTTTATTGTAAAGAAAGGCAATTTATTTTTTTGATACGATAAAACTCATTTTTTAGAAATTGCTTTGAAAATAATTTTCTAAGATATTAATATAACTTGTTATACAGTGTGCACTTTGCTCTTAATTAAAGTTCAAGAAGGAAGAAATCTCATTTTAAATCTTGTTCTTTATTGTAACAGAAATAAAAATTATTTGTGTAAAATGATAGATGAAAAGATTTACTTAAAAATCATATTCTAGTGTCAGTATTCTCGTTAGGTCTATACTGCTAACAATTAGCTATATTTTCCTTTTATGCAGATACATATATTTTATATCCTGTTTATCAATCTTTTCGTGTTTTGTATAACTTGAAAACAACAATATACTTGAACTCTTTTTGTGCAGTGATTAAAAAGTATGAGGCCCATCAGTAATAACTTTTGTTTTGCTTCAGAGTGGGATGTAGATAAACAATCTCTTGCTTTTAAAATGAGATGATCATCTGCATTATATAATTCTGCGGCTAAATGTTCTTAGTGAATATTTTTTATTCAAAGAAATTGTGCATTACTTATTCACTAAGGTTGATTATTTTGATAATTTTAAATGATTCTAATCCATTTTTTTCTAATATTTGTGTATTAAATGAATTTTTAAAGTTTTTCAATTATTCTTTATATAGAACACTGGCATATTATGGTTTTATTCTTTCTATTTTCACTCTGTAAAATTTTATACTTGATAATCATGTTTTGTTATTTTGATAAGACTATGTTTAAGTAACTGTAAAATCTGAAAAAAGAATATGTTTAGTATAACTATATGTATATATATTTGTGTATTAATTTATAGTTAATATTAATGAAATTCAAGTATTTATTCTCTTATCTAATAAGTTATATAATAATATGTTATGTTTCATCCTAATCTTCATAAATATGGTTAGAGGTCATTGCTCTTGAGTATTGAAATAGTTGACAAGGATTTAAAAATGTTTAATAAGAAAAGATATTTATTGTTTTTCATAAAATACATTTATAAATCTAAACTTGGTGTTGTTATGTTTAGGATATTGTGCTGAAACAATTGCATAGATTTTTTTTGTATAGAAAAAATTATGTGACACATTTATTAACTTTTTTATTAACATTATTGAGGATTTTAGATTCATGTTTATAAATTAAGGTTTTAATTTGTTGATAGTATTCATTTAACTAATTTTTGATACTCTGAAATCTTAATGTCGATCAATGGAAATATTTGTATATGATGGTTTTCCTTAACAATATTAAGTGTCGAAATTTTTCACACACATAATCCTTTGGTTTTTTTATATCTTGTTTATTATGTTTTTAAATTCTTTCCTGATTCTCAGTATTGTTTATTCTGTTCTAATTTTCAAATTAACTATTTATGTGAATTGCATTTTGGTCCTTAACATTCCATGAACTCAGGGTCATAGGGTTCACAAAACTTTTTCTTTTGTTGCTTTAGATTTATTTCTTATTTCTACTTCTCTTTGTAAAGAAAATATTTTTTTTGTAAGAAATATTTTTGAACTCTTCATTGTTAAGAATTGTTAAAATAGTAATTATTTTAATGGTCTTTTATTGTGTAATGAATTACTACAAGACTATTTCCGTTCCCATAACCTTAGCATAATCTTGCTTCAATTTTAGCTCCCTGTCTTTTTAATTTTTCTCTATAGCACTGTCTTATACACTTGTATCAAATAACTTTTGCTTTTGGTTCTGCAGAAATGTTATCAGATGATGAACTAATTTCTTCCATTTTCCTAGTTAATGTCAGTTTTCAGAACAGGCATAGGAAATATCTAATTGAATTTTTAATATACCTCATATCAATGTGTGAAATTTTTTCTCTTAATATTTGTGTACAGTTTTTTGTTTAAAAATAATTGTTTAATAATAATCTCTACTGAAAAGAAAGTGGTTGTGAAGTCAAAACAGATTTTGGCATGTGCAACATTATAATGAACCATAATTGTAACTTTTTTTGGCAGTTTATTTGTAAAAATTAGTTAATTCATATACTATATTTCAGTATATCAATTTTGATGTAATTGGACCAGATCTTCAAGATTTTTGCATAAAAATGACAAACAAAATATATATTGCTTATAAAATATTTAACCAATTTAATAAAAAGATTAAGACTCTTATGCAGTTAGGATTGCTTTTTCCCCTTTAATGGGATGAATGTATATAAAAAAATGTACGTATCCATCCTTGAACCCAAGTTTCAATTGATATTCTGTAGCTTTTACAAAGTTGTTAGTTAAACTTACAAGTTACTTCGTAAGCATTGAGGTATATTTGAAAGTAAGAGTGATTTTTTTTTTCCTTGACTAGTGGTGCACACAGAATATCATTCATGGAAAAAGGGGGTTAGGTTACATAGATTAAAGTTCCAAGTAATCCTTATGCTAATAATTTTTAATCTGTTGGTCTCTGGCAGAGTGGTGGGGGTATTGTGTATGCCATTGTTGTTTACTTGATATATATATATATCATGATTCGGATGAAGAATCCATTTCATTCCGTACGTATTTAAACGTATTATGGTTAATCAGTGCTTCTATTGATTGTTGCCATAAAAAACGAAAACATGCTTAACAATACATAAGTACATTATTAATGATTTTAATTTCTTATCTCTAAAATTTCGGAGTTGTTTGAGTGTTACTTTATTTCAAACTGCCCTTTAATAAATAAATTATTAGTTAGGCTCTATTTCTTAGGTACATATGGAATTGTTGTCATGTAGTGTTTAAGGTCAGGATTTTCCTTGTTGGAAATGTGTTTGAATCAAATTGTGGGTTTAAATTCAGATTCCATTGAAGTCTACCATATTGTGCTGGCTGGTTTGAGTTGAATTCAGTTGTGCAAAACATTTTACATATTGTGTGTTGTGTAAGTTTGGTGAGTGAGAAATATTCTTAGGTATTGTTCTTCTCACATGTTTACATGATTCAAAGTTATGAAATCTGTTGCCTGTATAGATTTGAATAACTTTTTATAGAGAAATAAATGCAAACCAACCAATCAAATGCAATGGGGAAAGAACAGAAAGTTTTGAATGTGTGCTGAGATTCAAAGTAGAATTGTGGGAAAATAAATTTATTTCAAATTGGAACTGTACACTAGATGAAATAAATAAGCAATATATATTTATTATTTTCTGACAAATTAGTTTTTCATTGTATTTAGTGAGATTTTAATATTT
Source organism: Trichonephila inaurata madagascariensis (assembly GCA_019973955.1). Taxonomy (NCBI): domain Eukaryota; kingdom Metazoa; phylum Arthropoda; class Arachnida; order Araneae; family Nephilidae; genus Trichonephila; species Trichonephila inaurata. The sequence goes on from BMAV01001707.1 coordinate 39,295, forward strand.
AGGAGGAAAATTTTTTGTTTTTGTGATGAAAAAAAATAACCTCTTACCATTTTCTCAATTTGAGAGTTTTCCATGTATTAAAAGATGTGGCCATTTTTGTTTTGGAATTTTTTTTCCACATGTTCTAGGTTAAGATGAAATTAGAATATACAGATGCTGAATAATTATAAAATAAAGTTAAAATTTTTTTCTTTTGAATTGATAAAAATAAATATTATTTACTTGTCCAAATTTTTCAATTAAATTGAAAAAAAAAAAAATACCCACGACTTAAATTTACTTTTTTATCACTATCATCTTACCTAATTTTTTTTTAAAATATGGTATGAGGTGCAAAAAAAGAGGTGGAGTTCAAATAGTGAATTTTTGTGTTTGGTTTAATGTTGATTATTTGAAGATATAAGTATTGAGATATATTTTGGTAGTTAAGTATAAAAAGCATAGATAAGAGTCTTTTGGTAGTTAAGTAAAAAGCATAGAGATAAGAGTCTTATCAGGACTTTTTCATTATCTAAGTTTTTGTTTGTTAAAAATTATGTAATGTTAAAGGAATGAGGCTTGGTAACTACTATTAAAAGATACGAAATTAGGTTATTTCAAAAAGGAAATGGTGGAATTAAAACCAGAAAAAACAGCAGTTTTCTTAATATTTACTTAAAAGTTTTAAAATTACGGATATTATTTTACATTTGTAGATTTTTATATCATCAGAAACGTAATATGAAGAAACTATTTTAAAATTTTAAATGTGTGAAAATGTTAGAACCCCGTCTCTGTTTTTGTCATAAAATTATGATTAATAAGTTTATTCTGTATAATTCACAAACAGTAATGTGTCATGTTTTGTGAAATTCTTTTCATCAGTTAAAACAAGCTATAATTTTTTTTTAGCAAAAAAGAAAAAAGAATGTTTTTGTTGAATAGATGAAGTATATTTTTTCCTCGTATATTTTCGTATTAAAACGCATTCTTTTAGGTTTAAACGGGTGAAAAATGTTCTATTTATTGTGTGAAAGTTTACCTGTGTAATTTAGCGGGCTCACTCTTTTTTTTCCCCCTCCTCACTCTCAATCAAAATTTTTAGGTAAATAGATTGTTCTCTTAAATTTCGTTACGAATTAAAAGCTTATTGGCTCGAAAAACACGAGCGTAGGAAGCAAATGCGATTAGTGTGTTCCGCTATTTTGGCAACTTGCCAAATGTCATGGTCATTATTTCAGAGTATCTTGATAGGCTCTTTAAACTTCTGAATAAAAGGGAGGAAAAAAGGACAAATTTGTTACTCGGAATCTCATCTCTAAACCGTATTTTTTTTATTGCGTATCTTATTTAATCAAACTTTTTAATTATTTTATATTGATTTTTTTTCCGGAGAGTAGTGGATTTTTTTTTTATTAGTACGTTCTGTGTGAGATAATTTTTTTTTTTAAAGTTTATGGTTGTATGTTTCCTCTATTTCTTCCTTTTTTTCATTCGTAAGAGCCCGAAATTTATGTAAATGTTTTTCCTATAAAAACAGACATAGGGAAGTCGATGAAACGCGTTTAAAGATGTTCAGATTTTTTTTTTTTTGAAACGATAAATTATTTGCATTGCTGTAAACTTATTGGATAAAGATGTATCGACGGAGTTAAGTGAAGGTAAATTATTAGAAGAGTTATGAATGAATCGTAGTTTTTTAAATGAAGGATTCAAATGAAAGTAGATAAATATTTTGGTAAATGGTTGTAATATTTAGGAAGCTATGAAATATATTTTTTTAAAATTTTGAGTGATTAAGCAAAATTTGTGAAATAAATTATTGATAATATAAATAAATTTATGAATTTTTTAAACTAATTTTGTGAATTTTTTTATCAATTAACTTTTACTGACAAAGAAGTGATTTGAGGCTATTGATTCCTGTGGAAATTTTTTTTCCATATATTATTAATTTTCATAAACCGCTTTAAAATTAATATTAATTTTGTCAATCAACCGATTATCAATCGAATTAAAATAATGATTCTCTAGTTTTTTGGGGGAAATTTATTAATTTTCCTTTTTTTGATTGTGTAAAAATAACAATTGGCTAATTAAAGCGTTTTTCTATATATATTTTTGAAAACGTTTACATATATTCCCTTTTTGCTCTGAATTCATATTTTTAATCATGATTAAACTTTTTTTTTCTTTCCTGTGTTGTTTTACAGTAAGACACAAAACTGTTTTGTTAATTTTTTTCGTTAATCTTTTTTAGAAAAAATGTTTTTTTATTTATTTTTATTTTTTATTTATATATTTTATTTTTATTTATATTTTATTTTTTATTTATTTATATTTTGTTTATTTTTATTGGAACTTTTTTGATAAGTGGATAGAAAGAGATAAAAAAATTGAATTTTAGTTGATCCTTAAGCATTAATGATTTTTTTTAATACTTTATGCTTTTTTATCGCTTATTCTTAATTTTTTTCCTCCCGAAAACGCTGGATTGGACTGCTCTAGTTGTATTTTTACACCTATTTCATTTATTTATCTGTTCGGTAAGTAGTGGTTGCAATTAATTGAATTTTCTTGAAAATACCCAAAATTATACCTGTTTTTGGTTTCCGATGTTTTATGTGCGTTTTCATTTTGGATGAACAAAGGTGAAAATAATTTAATATGGGTGAAGCATTTACATTCGAAGGAATCGATAAGCATTTTTTATGAAGTAATTTTTTCAAAGGTTTTTCATTTGATGTTTTTTGGTTTTTTTTATGAAGAACGCTATATTAAAAAATGTAATTGCGCGATGTTTATAGAGGCTTTAAATGCGATGTGCCTCATATTTTCATCATCCGATTTCGTTCATGTCCTCTTTCTGTAGTAGGACGTTTTTCTTGCCAGTACTACTTAATTTTCTGCAATTCGTGGGAGCGAAAAAGGTAGCAGTACGACTTTTTTTACGCACTTGGCACCGTGCCAATGGGAGAGGGGGAAGGGAGTGTATCTTTTCTTTCGATGTGATCTACAATATTTTTATTGCTGAATCACTAGGGGTTTTTGATATAAAGATTGCTCAAACAGAAAATGGTAAATCAGTTGCAATAAAGCCATCTAAGAAATGTAATGGCGTTTTAAGGTGTTCCTATTTACGGTGAAAAAAAGAAAAAAAAATTTTCCCCCTCTTTTTTTTTTTTCCATTTGTTGATCGAGCTTGTCGTTCTCCGAAGCTAGGTGGTCGCACTTTTGATTCTGGCAAATACATATTTTTTTCTTCCCCCTTGTTTTCCCTCCTGAAGGGATTTCATACGTGTGTTGCGTTTTTTCCCCTTCTATTATGATATGCCTTTATTTTGTCACATTTACTTTGTGCAGTTTATGAAAATACAGCATTGTCTTTGTGATTTTTGTCCTTTTATGTATAATTAGTAAAAGGATAGAATTAAAAAAAAATATTTACTTTTTTGATCTGTCCTGACCATAGTCGGGGAGGATCGCTTTTTTTTTGTTTGTTTCATAAGTAGATTTCGATTACATTGTCTTGACCTTATGAATTAGCGACATCAATAGGAACATGATAAATGCAATCACGTGTCTTCCACTGAATTCAGACTGATATTTGACTTGTACTTACTTGTTGTGCTGCTTGTAAAGTTTGGAAAAAATTAAAATTTGAGCAAAGTGGTTTAAGTATTAAGCATCTTCACATGATCTTTAAAAATTAAAAAAAGAATTCTTATATTATACATATATTTTTAAATGAAGTGCGATTTGTTTACCTAGGAGCGTTAAGATTGTGCTGACAAATATGTATTTCTTAAAAGAAAGTTTCTGCTGAAAAAGCAAAAGTTGGCAACACCGCGAAGCTTATTAACTGATTGCGAGAAATACATGATTACATTTATCATGTGATAATGACGTCACATGGATCTATGAACTGATCGGCTGAAAACACGATTGCATTTATGTGACTATGATGTCACATGAATTTATCCCATTCTTTAATTGAATGTCCTTATTGTAAACTGCTTTGTAAGAAATTTGAAATTAAAAGTGTTGTGAAAATTTAAATTTACAGTCGATCAGAGTCATTGAATCACACACACACACACAGCGAGTAGTTCTAAGATTTTTCAGAAATAAAAAAAACATTCTCACATTCTTTATTTTCTTTTTAAATAAGTGTCGCTATGGGTTTTCAATTTAGTTGAATTTTAATCTTCGATTCTTTGGATTCCTTTTCCTACAATTGTCTTTTTTATATCCATATTCTTCTAATAAATTTGTGATTGATTATCACCCCAATTTATTTCTTAATTTAATCCAATTTCTTAAAAAAATATTTATACCTACATTTATATATTTTTTAAAATTCTGAACGCAAGTTCAGTGTCCTCGAATGTACCCTTTTCCTTTTTTTATTTAGATCTGCAGGTGTTAGTGTACCATCACCAATACAATTTCTCTCTCACTGAAAGTTTTTATTTTTAATTAATATATTTAAACTATACTTATTTTTATGATGTTGTGGAGTTCGATATATTTCGTCACAATTATTTACATGAAATACAAATATTAAATAAAATTGACAGATCTTTGCGAGGTATTTTTTTTTTACTATATGCATACAAACAAAAATATGTATTGTTTTATTTTACCAAGCGATTATTCTAAAGAGGGGAGGGAGCTCTTTTTCATATATTTTTATCCAGTTATTGATATTCAATGGTAATGATGGAAGTGACGCTTGTGTGTGTGTGCATACTTATTTTCATCCTAAAGTAGATTTTATCACTACATGATAATGCATAAAATTTTAATTTTCCTCCTATCGTATCTTTTACATGGTTGTTTACGTATGCTTCATTATTTATTAATTGCATATCATGTTCTCGTTTGAAAAGATTTTTTCCGTTGTGTACCTGGAACACAAATTGTTTTGTTTTGCCGCTTGGAATAATTAATTCCATTTTTGAATAATATTCACTTGGTTTTGTCAGTTAAATGTTTTCCCGCGCTCTTACTGGGAACAATTTGAATTATTAATGAAATCGAATTCGGTATACTTTGCTTAGAAATAACATTAATATTTATTTATTTGTTTAATTTAAATATTCGCTGTTTGTGGAAAACAATTTTTTAAAATTTTTTATTTAAGGGTTACAATTAAGAGTATTTACAGTACGATTTAATCGACAAAAATCAGTCGAAAATGAAAATAAAATGTTTTTAGGTAAAATTATTCTTGAAATTTTTTTTAATCTCACAAAATTTGAAAGTTTGAAGTTAAAAAAAACTTTAAACGGATTTATCTCAAAATAACTTGTTAGTCTTTTAAAATGCTAAGGCTTTTTTTTTTCTATTGTGCTAAATGCTTTGATATTTTTTATAACTATTGCCATTAATGCATGTAACAAAAGTTGGTATGCATTTTTAAATCAAAATAATACTTATTTTTTTAAAAAAATAATTGAATTTAGAATTTATACATTTGTCAAGGAGTTTTCTGTAAGCTTTCTTAAAAAAAAAGTATTTTACAAATATCAGTCATGTTATACCAGAAAATCCACATTAAGATTTGTTATACATAGTTAAATGTTCTTGTAAATCAAATTTTATGTGTGTGTGTCATTTATTGTAGACATTGTAGCATTTTAAAATCACTACATGAATTTTAAAATTTTTCTTTAAAGAATTAAATGGTTAGCTTTTAGTCGTATTCTGAGCACAAAAATTGTCTTACGTGATAACCTATACATAAATTAGAAGAAGAAAAAAGGTTAAAATTATTAAATCAAAAGTAAGTCTAACCATGTCCCCGTATGGAATCGAATTTCACTTTATTTTCCCAATTCTAAAAGATTTCTCTCAGTTGACATATTGGTTTTGTAATTCAAACATTTACAAACCACACACACTCATAAATACCTTGGAATCTAAAGCTTTTCCTGAAATACCATATTATACTTCACGACCTCAAGGTGCGGACCTTGGAACTGGAGATAAAAAGGCGAATTCTTCCAAGATGTTCTGATGACATCATCGAAGACATCCGTACATTTTTTAAATGTTTTCTCTACCCATGCCAGTGTCAGACGATTTTTTTTTATTCGTCATGATTTCATTTTTTTAAAAAATATATTTTACGTAACGACTAAATACAATGACTAATAGTATTTAGGAATTTAAGATCGGAAACTACTGACCTACCTATCATGTTCGATTTTTAGATTCTTTGAATTTTTGTATTTGTTGGATTCCACAACAAAATACTAGATGACAATTATAATTGAAATCTTTCTCAAGTGTCCGTTTTTATTAGGGCTTCGAACCGGAACCGGAAAAAAACCGTTATTTTGGTCGGAACGAAAACCAAAATTTGATAGAAAAAAAATATTTGTTTATTTCGGTTCGATATATCTGTTATTTTGTTACTGTAATCAACTTATCAATGTTTTTTAATTTATCGTCAACCACTTATCATTACATATATATTGCTTCTCGATTTCCTGTTTTGACGTTCGCTAGTACTTTTCTGTTTCAGTTTCGCATGAAACAACTTGTAGAAGGCAGATTGAATTCACTTGAATGAACTAGAAGTATAGATGATTTTTTAAGAAAAATATCAGTCTGTGTTATATTTTTTGCATTTTAGCATGCGATCATCCACTGATGTTTGCATAAACTGTTTAGTTAGACAAACCAGAATCGTAAACCTAGTTGTCAGATGCGATTTTGGTAATGGATTGCAATGTCATTGCTCGTCGTTCTCTGCTCACCGCTGGTATCGTACATGCTGGTTAATTGTAGCAATTCACAACTAAAATAGAATAAAATCTTTTAAATTTTGATAGAATTACATTTCTTATTCATGATAGAGTGATATTTTTTTAGTGTAAATAAGAATACTCTTAAAATAAAATTATTCATTCGGAACCGTTGTTTTTAGCTGAAAGAAAACTGGATCCGAACCGATATATTTTGTTACAGTTGAACCGGTACGAAAAAAATTACGGTTCAAAGCCCTGGTTTTTATTTCCTTTTATTTGAGATTTATTAAAGGCGGTGCAATTCTTCACCAGCAATTATGGTGAAACAAATATAGTTTTCCCACATATTTAATTTTCCCTATTATTGGCCGCTGTTGCCGAATGGTCATGGTCACAAACTCGTGGCCAGCGTTGTTGAGTCGCAAGTTCAAAGCCAAGTGCCACTGAAGATCCGTCGTGTAGAGCAGTGCTCCGCAACCTTTTTATCGCTGCGGACCGGTCAACGTTTGATAATTTTACCGCGGCCCGCTGAGGGTAGGACACGTTGATTGTTTATATTTTAGATTATTTTGATTTAACAATTTCAATTTAGTTACATTTAAATATACCTTCAGTATAAAATATAGTTACACCAAAAATGAATCAAAGTGATTTAACGTGGAATATAAAGGGATTTCCGTGGAAAGTTACGCAAATCCGAGAGAAATGCACCACTTTAAATAAAATGGCAATAGTTTAATGTTCTTTAGGCGGCCCGGCACCATTGATCCATGGACCGGTACCGGTTCGCGGACCGGGGGTTGCGGATCACTGGTGTAGAGGATCTGATGCACACATTAAATCTGTCGAGGCTCAAAGCCCCCTCGGTGGCGCAGTGTCGGACAGCAGTTGGCAACCTTTTAGCTGTGGCATGCCAAACCAATCTACCAATAGGATTGAGCGTGCCACACAAGAGGACATTTTTGAAACAATTCGATTCCCGCCAAAATGCATGCAGAGTTAGAGTATAAAAAGTAATGTAGAGAGATTTATAGTTATATTATACACCAATTTTGTGTCATTTAAGGATGTTTCCTAACATAAAAATAAACAGCATAAAATATAGCTATTTCTTCAACAAAAATAAAAAAAATTAAAATTGTACAGATATTAAGTACTTTTGTTGTTGTTGTATGCCACCTGATCGACAGTAACTTTGGACGAAAATCCACGAAATTCATAGTGACGAAAGGCTAGATTTTACGCCTGTCGTTAGCCTTAACTTTGAGTACCATGCAGGTGACACTACGATTTGGCTCGGTTCCTACCACAATTTAGTGGGAGAACACCCTGCGGATGGTCAGGGGCTTCCCACCTCTCTTCCCTTTCCACCAACCTAACGAGAGGACTTGCGGCTCGACGGTTATTTAGAGTACCCCCATGCCGCGAAGGCACTATACATTTACAAACATCCATGTCTTCTCAGAGATTCAAACCCAGGTACTTTTAAACATAAGTATTAAAATAAGAAATAGACAACGTAAAGTTTATGTATTTCCCTTCATAAAAGTTAAATAAAAATTTCCATGCCAACCCAGTGCTATCACCACTCTTTCGTATCGCAACATCCGGGGTATCATGTGTGACTTACAATTTGACCCGATTCTGAGCATTTAGTTCTTAAACAATTTCTTTGCCGAATCAATTTTTTTTTATAAGTATAAGGAAAGATTTTTTTACTGTGATATGTAGAACCAAAAGCGGAAAGCAGAGTCCATGCGATGTTCTCTCTTCAAACGATTGAATCTCTCCAGTAGTGACGTTCAATGTAAAGTTATCTTTCAAAATTTTTCTTAATTCCGTAAATGTCCATAATTCTGAAGATATTTGTTAAATAAGGTTCATTACAAATTTATCAACTTCAGCGGCGCCACAGGGGTCGGACCCTCAAGCTCCTGATTTTTCCAAATGGTTATAATTCTTATATAATACGTAAAATTTAATTAAATATTTGTTATTAATGATTAATTTTATTAATTAATGCTAATAATTTATTCAATAATTAGTTTTTTACTGTGTTTTGTTCCTTAAAATCGACAAAATCAAAAATAGCATGATACAAGAATGGTGAACTTTCAACCCCGGACCCTCCCCCCTTGAAAAATTCCTGTGTGCGCTACTGATCAACTTTCATCCACTCAAAAATTAGCAAATGTGTAGAATAGTGCTGAGTGCCTCTGAGAATTGTACCACGTGCCGTAGGTTGCCGACCCCCTGGTGTAAGCGTTTGAAGACTGGTGTTACTTGACCGCAGTTTAAAATTCCGAGGTTCGTCGTCAATTGCCTCATGTTGCTTCGAAATGCGACACTAATGAACAAGCAATCAAGAGGGGATCTCAATAACTGACCGGCCCTAAGCGGAAAATTAAGACAGTGCGAACAGGAACGTCTTAAGACTCCTTGAGGCCCTGGGCCTCTGCACAAATATAGACCCCACCTTTGAGCCCAGAAGTAGACAATAACATGCGTTGTCAAATACTCGCACAAACAATAACCCTAAATAAATAAATGTGCGTGACTTACAAAGCTGATTGCTTAGTCACAAATTTAAATTGTCGACATTTTTTCTTAAGTTTTTGGAAATGGAATGGATGTATAGAAGGTTTATGTTTTTTATAATTGAATCCTAGTGCAGCATTCTAGGAATCCCCTTCCACGAAAAAGAAGTGTTTTCCCGCCTTTAATATTGATGAATTTTGACAATCTTCACTCAGTGATTTTTCACTCAAAAGTATGGGGTTTTTTTTTGAAACTTTTTTATGTTACATGATTTACAATATGAGAAATAAAATTCGATCTTGAATTTTTTCCCTTTTCCATTGTGAAGACAGTTTATATATTTCTTTCATTCTTTTCTTTTTTTGTTAAAAAAAATAAATTCATAATTGAAATTTAGTCTCTTTTGACAAATGATTCAGTGTGTGGTTCATTTCTCTATGGAAGTTTCATTGGTGAACCCGGTCCTGTAATTTTCAAATTCTATTATATCTAGGTTTATACTTGTTTGCAAACAAATAATGAATTAATGGTTTAAATTTTCTTGTTTGTATTTGTAAAAAGATGATTTTTTGTTTTGTTTTGAGTTTGATGAAAAAGAAAGTGGGGAGAACAAATGAACTTTTATTCATCTTTCTTTAAACTTTTGAAAAATAGAACAAATCCGCTAAGAGGCTTTAGGGGGGCGGGGGATAATGCATCGCTAAGTGTATTTATTGAAACTAAAAAAAGCGACATTTTTTTCGGGAAATACTTGTAAAAAAATCTTTTTGTAGGATCTTTATATTGGTATTGGAAGATTTTTTAATACTTGAGCCTTACTTTGGATTTAAAGAATGAAGTTATTTTTCTTTTGTATTTCGTGTTTTAAGTGTTTGCTTGCTTTTATATTAACTTCAGCATTAATTAATATTGTTTAAAATACTCTCACTGTGTTTTATTAATTGAAATGCGTTGTGTATGTGTGTTCGAACTCATTATGAATTTTTAGAGTGACATGTAAGGCAGTGTCGGTTCATCCAATGGGCGCTTGGTGTGGGCGCCTAGAAGGGCCCGGATAAGCTGGACTTAACCAGATTCTCTGGTTATAAATTTCGATCCTCCAGTACCAAGGAAACTTGTAAACTTTCTGCCCCCAGGGCACCAAATGAGCTTAAATTAGCACTGATGTAACGCTATATTCGCTTAAACCAGAGGCTCCCAAACTTTTTTTCTCATAGACCCCTTGTCTTGTTTTTTAGTTTGGGGAGACCGCTTCTTGCTGAATATTGAATTTTTGCAAATTTATCAACTTAAATATATTTTTGACAGCTGGTATAGAGCTACTTACTTTAAAATATTTAAATTTCTAACTGAAAAAAAGTGTAGTGTTTGAAACTTACGAAACATATGCTAACTAAATCAAAATTTAATTAATACATAAAATAATTGATCAACAAACAAATGTTTATAAAGAGAGGGATGAATTGGGCTTGAATAACAAATTTTCAACATTTTGCATCTATCTTGTCTGGCTTAACCCTAAATCTCCTCTGTTAGTATTGTCCAGTCTTCTTTAGTTTTATTTTGGTGATCGATAACTGCTCTGAAACACCTTTTATTAAGAAGAGCAGTTAAAAACACACTTTCTCACAATACTCCATAATTCAGGATAAATAACAGTTATGTGTGTCTTTTTAAAGCCAAAATTATTGACCCGTTTCTAAACTTTAAGATTTCCCGTTACTTCATATTCCGGTCAGTCCCTCTTGTAATATGATTTTTTTTCAATGCCAATTGCGATGTTTACCATAGTCAAAGCATTCTCAAACCTAGTTTCAAAAGTTTTAGAACGTGTTAAAACGTCATTTTCCTGACAGGATTGACTGTGGCCAATGGAGAAACCTGGAAAAATTCTCAACATCCAACATTATACTCCCTTTGCTTAATTCTGGCAAGAAAAGCTGAAGTGATGGTACTTGTTTCAATAAAAAATTTTTGCTGTCACCTTGTAACTGCAAATTCATTAAATTTAGTACATAAATCTGTTAAATCCGTTTCCATTTGATTAAATTTTCTTTTAAAATTAAAAGTCACGGTCTGGTTTATTGAGAACTACTATCGTAGACCCACATTTACATCTGTTTCATGGGCCTCCAAATTATTTTTTAGCTGAAGTGGACTCGTTGCAGGTCGTCATAGACCCCTGGGAGTCGATATAGACCACTTTGGGAATCACTGGCGTAAACGATAGAATTCGAAATAGGTGTATTTTTTCAGTTGGAAAAGCACTCCTAAACATATTTTATTTATATGATTATTTGCATATTTCATTAATATACTATTATAATTTGTATCATAGTTTATTCATTTTTTTAGTGTATAAAATGTGTTCCATGTATAATTTTTTATACCGTAATGCTAGCTGAGTTTTCAGTTTTATAAGTTTAAGGAAATTTGTTTTTATTTCATGGAATATATATATTATAATAATAATAGGTTTTGTAAACCGATGTATGAATTTCAATGTTATGAATTTTCATGAAAATTGAGATATTTTTCTGTCTGAAAATGTGTTACGGTTTTACTTGAGGCTCTTATATTTAAGCAGTGGTGTAACGTACACTCCTGCATTACGGGGGGCCCAAAGCTTGGCTGATGCTAAGTACGTATTTGGGCTGGGGCCCTAATATTTTCCGTTACGCCACTGTATTTAGGTAAAACAGCGAATCGAAAATTTCATTTCTTTTTGAATGAACTAAATAGTAAATTTCACGTGGTTTATTTTTTTTATTTCTTGTACTAACTGGACCTCATAAGTCCTGTAATTGTGTATTAAAAGCCGAACTTTGATTTTCTAACCTTCTCCTTTTCTAGATTGTGTATGCTCAGCGATCTTGCATATAAAACACATGGAATTGGTAGCCGACAGAACAAACCCCACACCACACAAATTCATTGGAACAAAATCCGTATTTGTCCGTTAAAGCCGCACAATGCTTGATTTTCTTTCATTTTAATCCGATTAAATATTACT
>BMAV01001709.1:0-13062 GCA_019973955.1 Trichonephila inaurata madagascariensis
AAATACAGCCAGATATCATTTTTAAAGCTTCTTTAAGGCAACTAAGCTTCAGAGTTAAAATAATCTTTGGTTTTTGGAATGCGAGTTTTTGTTTCGAACTTGACGATTTCTCATAGAGAAGACATATTCAGACTTAAAATATTTAAAATCTTACTTTATTTACACCTATAAAATGTTTTACCGAATGAAAAAGGCCGAATCCATCCCCCTTCTTTAACCCGCGGTCACTCGCGCCTGTTTTTGCTACCGTTGTTACTCGAGGGGTGGAGAGAACCCCCCCAAATGTTTTAATTATGTAAAATTAAGTCTTATGATACATATTTATAAAATACAAGATGTTTTTGTATTATAGAAAAAAAATTATTAAATTTATTGCATATAAATAACCTAAAAAAATTTTTTAAACTAAGAATTAAAATTTTCTTTTAAAAAACACATAATTTTATTTTTTTTCATAAACCAGAAAAAACGTATACCAGTAATAAATATTTTTTTATAATTAACAGAAATATATAGAAAGTAAAAAAAATAATTTTTTAATCATTTTCCAAACATTCAGACAGACGCAAATTTAACTTCCCCGGGGGAGTTCTCAGCCCCTCAGATAAACTTTTGAAGGTCATTACTTTCCCAAACGTTCAAAAAGAGGGATTGCATCAGGCCTGAAGGTTCATGACCAAAATGTGCATACAAAAAAAATTTTTTCCGCATTTTTTAGAACCTGGGAGGTTTTCTTGTTCGGGTGTACAGAAACCCGCGCGGGTTGGGGGTTTAAACCCAAATTAAAACTTCTGTTGAACTAATATTGCGTGTATGTATTCAGGATGAAAATATTCATCATTTTAAAACTGACCCAGTCATGTTAACGTTCTAACACATCATTTAGAATGTATTATATTTGAACACTGCTAATTTCATAGAGGAATAAGCATCCACTCACCAATTACTTTCAAAGTTATAACGGTGTTGACCGTCCTCGCTTTGTGAAAGTCTACCCTACACCTGTACTCCCCAGCATCTTCTTCCTGTACAGGGTCCAGCTGCAGGAAGGCTGGTCTATTGATCATATTGAAGTAGGCACGATGGTCCAACGTGGAGACTGCTGATTGGCGGGCCTGTTCCAAGGTGCCCTGGCGAGCGTCCAGGGTGTAAATGGGCGAAGGAGCCTCATCTTTGTACCACAGGATGAGTGCCACGCCATCGTCGGCCGAGGGTGGGATATATCGCAGGGTAGAGCAACTTTGCCTTTTACAACAGCCGTATACAGAATTGAAGCTGCCAAAAAGAAAAAAAAGATAAGGTCAGATGCCTTATAATACAACTTTTTTGATGAATCAATTATTACTTTTTTTTTTTTTGATAGAATAATGTAAATAAAGTTTTAAGCAAAATAGTAAATCTCACTCATTGATGGAACTTTTGATTCAGAAAGTCAACCAAACCTGACTTCTGATAGAATTCAAACTTGGAAGCGTTTCTTATTATTTAGACTCCTCTGTACTTAAGAAATATTTTATTTCTTGGATTAAATAACAGCTACATAGATAAAATATAACTAATATATTATACAGTTTCGATCTTACTTTTTTTTGCAATCCAAATAGAAACATTCTATATTGAATCTCCTCTTAAGAGTATAGGAGCACATTAACATGCATAAAATAATTCTGCTTTATTCTAATTTCTAGTATAGTTTTAAGTACAAAAAAAATTTAATAAACAAAAAAATAATTCATATTATCTGATAAAGTTTATTAAAATTTCTTGAATACGAACATATATTGCTATGTGTAGAGAAATTCGAGTAGCTTCATTAGAAATATTTTGGTAATATACCCCAGCTGTTTTTTAAAAAATTTTTCCATGCATGTCAAAAAGTAAAGTTTTTTTAATTTGTGTAAAATAAAAAAAAGATAAGCCTCATAATGCCCATATTTGACTGACTAATATTGTGTGTGAAATGCTTAAATAATACAACAAACTACCATTGAACGAGGATAATCACAATGTAGCCATTACTGAAAATCAGCTAAATTATATCATAAATTATTCGCAATAGTAAATATAACAATTTTAATTATTCTGAATTATCATTATCCTTCTAATGGGGTAAAATTGTTTTTAACCAAAATAGTTCCTAAAACAGGAAGGGAAAAAAAAAGGAATTTTTGATGCATACGAGTATAACATAATTGGCATTGGTAACCTCTTCGCTGATAACATGATAGGAGTATTGACAACCAGCACAATAAAAAAGAATTTACATCGTTGAGGAAAAAACTTAATACAAAAGATACATTAAGGTATCCGACTACGTACGGAGCCGTGATTTTAAAAAAGCGCATAAATGGATAATTTTAATGATATTTAGTGTCACTTAGATTAGAATACATGTATAAAATTGTTTTGGCTTACGACAAAAATTATTTAAATATTATATTTGGAAAAAATTTAGAAAAACCCTTTTCTTTTTTTTTTAAAATTTTTTAAAATTTTTTCCCTGTATAAAACTCAAACCTCTGTGCAAAAGGGTTCAACCCCCGATTTTTGAAAATTCATATTATTCTCGGGTTACAACCCATTAAAATAATTAGGGGGTTTTTTTCTTAAAATTTTTCCCCTTCTGTTGTCGAAAAAACATGGATAAACCCACCCCTAAGAAAAAAAAATTTAAAAAAATTTATTTTGAGCCTCTGTACAGAGGGGTCTTCCCTATATACAGGCAAAATATTTTATAATAGAAGCATTTTTCACAAAAGGAGAACATAAAAAAAAAAGGTTATTCTAATTTAAAATTTTTACCTTAAAATAGCTCTTAAATAATTTTTTTTTGGGAATACCATTTTTAAAAAACAATTTTATATACATTTTCAAATTCAAAACGACTCTAAATATCATAAATATTATTTTTTTCCGTTTTTGGGAAAATCATGGCTGGAACGTAGTCGGATACCTTAATAAAATTATTCAAGCAAATCTAAAAGCTATAGGTTAACCAATTACTAAACACTATGGTTGTAATATAAAAATATATTTTGCAACTGAAACAAACCACTGTTAAACCTTAAATTGCATTAAATATTTGCTGAATTGTTTGTCAAAATATTTTTAAAATTTATCATCTCTAAATCAAAATTATTTCCATATAATTTTAGTAAAACAATTGTGTAAGATATATTCTCTCATAAACTCTTAATATATACTTTTTCTATTGCAACAAACAATTACAAATGATATCTAACATAAATAAAATAAATGTAGTGTACACACAAAAATAAGATGTAGCTTTTTTTCTACTTGTTAAAAAGGGGAAAAACAACCGTTATTTTTGGGGGGTGGGTGTTAAGCCTTTTTATAATTTTGGGGGCCCATACTTTGAAAATTTTCTTTTTTTTTTAAAACACATTTTTTATTTTTTTTTTTCTTTTTCCCCTCACAAAATCTTTTTGGAAAAAATTTTATTTTTTTCTAGTCTTGCTGTAACCATAAATACAACTTTGATTTTTACTTTACTAAATTGAGTTCAAACTAAAAAAAAATGACTTTCTTTTTTATATATATTATCTTTCATAAAGTTTCATCTTAAAAAATTTATTTTATTTTTTTTTAGACTTATTGCTTTTCAGTAATAATATATTTTTTGTTTTTGTTTTTATAATAGGTATATACAGAGTTTTTACTGAATCGTTTCAGAAAAGGGCTGGCTGAGTTCAGAAAAAAACTATTACACAATTTCTGTTATGGAGTCGAATTATTGTAAAATCAATAAATTTATTTTTTCGACACGATTTACTTTATGTATTTTTAAAATGTCGTTGTAAAATATTTGCTATAGCTGGGAAATTTTTGTTAGGGAGTTTAATTGCTTTTTTTTTTTACTTTTGAAATTTCCCTTTTTGGGTTTTTACTTCTCGTTATTTTATTTTTATTTTTAATTCTTCATATTTTTTAAAAAATCAAATTTTTAAAACAAAAATATTCCCCAAATTCTAAATAAAAAAACAAGTTTTTATATTGACTTTTTTTCCTTGGGGTGAACTATGTTAAGGGCACAGTACGATTCAATTGAAAAAAATCGGAAAAAAAATCAAAAAAAAATTTTTTTACCCCTTAAATTTTTTTAAAAATTTGAAAGCTCTAAATTTAAAAATTTTTTAAATTTGATAAACTTTCACGTTCGTTTTTTTTCACATCCCCATGGCAAACAAAAAATTCAAACTTCTTATTCGGTTAAAAATAACTAGTTTGTCTTCATTTAAAAATGCTAAGGCTTTTTTTATTGTGCCTAATGCTTTGAATATTTTTTTCCTATTTCTAATAGTACATGTAACAAAAAATTGGTATGCATTTTTTTAATCAAAGTAACACCCCCTTTTTTTTAAAAAAATTTAACTCCAAAATTTTTTTCATTTTGGGGAATTTTCAATAAGTATTCATAAAAAAAAGATTTAAGAATAAAACATGTTATCAAAAAAAACCCCTACCAACTTTTGTTATACATAGATTGATGTACTTTAAATCAAATTTGATGCGTGTCCCGAAACGTTTTTAGGAGGAGTAATTTTAAAAAACTCTTCACAAAATTTTTAAATTTTTTTCCTTTAAAAAATTAAATTACCTTTTTTAAAGAAAAACCCGCACAAAATTGCTTTATATAGTATAAAACACAAGGGAAAAGCAAAAAAAATTTTAAAATCCTTAGATTAAAAAAATTTTTTGTCAATCGTACCCGCCCCCTTTTTTCAACAAAGAGGCAAAAAAATATTTTTAATTTTGGGTTGAAAATTAAAGAATAGGGAAAAAGTAAGAGTGCGATTCTTAAATCAAGTTTTAAAATTTTTTTCAACTACGATTCCTAATCAAAAATCCCAAAGCAAAATTCATTTTTTAAATTTAAAATTTAAATTTAAATTTGCATTTTTTTGTTCAAAAATTAAAATTTGTAGAGAAACTTGTTACGATAAAAACAAACAAACATAACTTGCAAAAACTTTTTTTAGAGCACTCTAATTTTTCCTCTAAAGAATAAACTTCCTACTAAGAACTCTTGAGAAGAAAAAAAAAATCATTCTAATTTAAACTTTTCGACGCGCCATACCATTTTCTTGAAAATAAATTATTATCTTCGCAACAGTCATTATTAATTCTCACAGCGAAGAGAATCTTAAATCGTAAGAAAAAAAATCAATTTATTTCCATTTACCAAAAACATTAAATATAATTTTGAAAAGAATAAATGAATATTTATCCGCTGCATATTAGAAATCAAAATTCCGAAAACGAGTAAAGAAATCAGAAACAATAAGTGGAACATTTTAACACAAGTGTTTCTTTTTTTTTCCTCTTCAATTTCCTTTCTTGGGGTTTGTCATATTACCCTTTAAAGAAAAATTTTTAAGCGGGCTCAGGGTTTTATTTTCAGTGTATATTTGACAGGATTGTCATGTTTAATTTTAGCTACTTGGTAATCAAAGGTCTCTTGACTGGTGCTATAGGGGGAGAGAATCATCTTCTCTGTAATTAAATAACAAAATCGATGGCTCCGTTAGTGTGCTTTTCTCTAAACTCATTTTCGCATGCGTCACCGTTCATTTTGGTTGCAAAAATATCACAAAAAAAGAATACAGTAGGGGAAAAAATTAGGGAAAGGAAAAAAATATTGGGAAAAGGTTTTTAAAAAAATCAAGAATGCTTTTTGGAGGGGAGTCTTCTTTTTTTAAAAATTTTTAGGTTGAAAATTTGAGATGATTAAGTTTATGATTTGGTGAAACTGGTTTATTATGTAAGATTAAGAGGAAAAAAAAAAAAAATAATAGTTTATACTTTTTGACTCTTCTTCACATCGCTTACTAAAATCTCCTTTTTTGACAAAGTGTAGTAAATTATTATGATGATTATTTTGGCTTCTGTTAAAGAAGAGAGTTTTACTTTAAAAATAAGGTATATTAACAACAGCAACAAAAAACAACTCAGCTTCGAAATAATTCTCAACATTATGAAGCGGAGCATTATTTACAGCTTAAATACATTTTTCTGTGGATTATTATTTGAAACGCAGTTTTAAAAAAAACCACAAGATTTTGAATTAATACGTTTTCATTGAAAATATGTTGCGATGAGGACATAATTTAAGAGTTTATTTTATTATTGATTTAAACTATATTTTTACGAAAGTATTTCCATTGTAACGACGTAGCATTGATACGATCCACACCCGTCCATTCATGTCTAGTCTGATACATTAGAGCAGGTGGCTCGCTTGTGGGTCGGAGAAAGTGCACGTGGCTTTGGGGTCATTGTCTATTGTTTGACCTCGGATCGCAACAATGACAATATGTCTATAAGTCATAATACAAATAAAAGCACCCTCCGTGTGACAATTGATGCACCTGTCTGACTGAGCCTTGGAGGACGGCGGAAGAATGGCTTCCAAAGAAACAATGACGGCGTGGTAGACAAAGTGTCTAGATGTGAGGACAATCCGTCTGGTACCGGTTCATTCAAGAAGGATCAGAGAGAGCGATTGTTACGTCCACGCTAATAGGACGCTAATGAGTCTGAGGGCCGTATGCAGACCTTTGTGAGCCGGCCAATGAGAACTGACGAGGGGCGTGTAGTGGACCCACCCCTAGAGTTTAAAAAGATCATTTTTTGGTGAAAAAGGATGGGATATCGAATATCGGATTCGAGACAAAAGCGGATTTTCCTGGAGTAAGATGAAGGAAAAGAGGATGAACGCCATGGCGTGGTAGAATCTATCTAGAGAACTACAGAGGATTATGGGAAAGCGTCCTACGGACAACGTAGAGAATGAAATCCAACATCTGAAAGAGACTAAACATACCGGCTTGGTGCAAAGAGGACATTTCTATATTGCATTATTATTAATTATTTTGTCGAGAAAATGCAATTTTATTTTATTTCTATAATTTTCTGTGAGCTCATCATCATGCTACCCGTCCTCAATGCTACACCATGTAATAACACTGAAAATATTAAACTATACTTTTAAGGCCATTTAAATTGCAACACCTGGAAGGAAAGCAAATAAAAAAACCTATTTATTGTATAAATACAGAAATGAAGGAAGAAAATATGATTGCGTTTCTATGCAATTCGAGGGTATACAGATCCCGATTTGGCGTAATACGCATATCTGTAATTTCTGGAAATTAGAACGGCTGTTACTCGGATAAGCATTGTGTCGAACGGGGTTTGGATAACAGTGGGCAAGTCAATCCGTACTGCTTCAAGTCAATGTTATACTTTGTGACGGATCTTTACTCGACCTTCACACTAATCCTCTTTAGAATCTTTGGCTAAATTCGCGTTTAATTGCACCATCTTCCCTCGAAAACCGTAATATTCAGATTAGTTCGAATATATAAAGTCAGAGTTTTGTAATTCTAGAGAGGGAGGTAGGAAGCAGCTATATTCACTATGCAGGTAAGATTGAAGATTTACTTTCACATTTAAATATTAAGAGTGATGTTTTACCACTGAGTTGAATTAGTAGAATTGAGGTTAGGAATCAACGATAGATTACGTTAAGTTAAAAAAGTTGATTACACATTTAATAATTATTGCTTTCTCCGTGCTACCTTTTGAAAATTCACTTTAAAAAGTTTTTTTTGGTTTTAGTTTTTTTTGCCCCAAAAAAAGGGGATTATAAAATTCTCTGGTTTTGTTTTCATTCCCCCCCAATTTTAGGTGGGGCAAGACGTTTGAGAAAAATTTTTTTGGGTTGGAAGCTCCAATTTCCCGTCAAACGTAGTAGTTGGTTTAAAGAACGCCCCTTTTGTCAGCAACCTCTAACCAAATGTTATCAATGAGTGGAGTACGTGCTGTGTGCTCAGTGTAATAATAGAACACTCTCTGTGTCAAGGTAATTCAGAATACGACATACATGTGATCTTGTGTTATCTTGTTAAAAAACCCGGAAAACAGAAAGGGGCCCCACCGAAAGGGAAAAACCCCTTTAAAAAAAGGACATAGGATCTGAGAAATGTTGGATTTTTCCCAGATTTTTTTGGCGTAAAAAAAGAAGTCTGGGGTTCTGTACCCCACTACCATACCTATAAAACAGGGAAAACCCAAATTAAAATTTAAGGGGTAGTAAGTTCTTTCGAGGGTTTTTGATGCTGCACGCTGAATCGGGATTCGTCTAAAAAAAAATGAAGTGTTGTCACTCCCATATTCCGTTTTGTCATTGGAAGCACCACTGCTGACACAGATTTCTATGCTGCAGTATCATAGGAAGTTAAAATATTTTAAATATAAAGTTTTTTTTCAAAAATTATTAATAAAAAAAAGATTCTAATATTGCTGCGAGGGGGTTATCCCAAGTCGCTTTTTAAAGGCAAAAAAGGGGGCTGTTGGCGGGGGTTCCTGATGTTTTTGATCCCCCGGTAAATGATGAAGACGTAAATTTGGCACAAACCTTTTAAACTACAACACCCCAACAAGGGGAGGGAGGGGGGGGGGAGGGGGTGAATATTAAGCCGCACCCCCAAGGGGTTTTTGGTTTTTGCCCCAAGTAATTTTGAACCATGGTCAAGTGACGTAGATGGAACCCGAGCTGGCTACCCCCCTCTTCTATTACCATACCACACCAACGAAAACGTTTGGGGTTTCCTGGGCAGATTCAATTTTTACCCTTTTCCCACAGTGGGTTTTAGTGGTACTGGGCTCGAATTCGTGATAAGGCCAGTTACGATCCGATATCTTGACCACTCGGCTACCGCGGGCACGACAACGGGAGGACTTTGAGCTCTACAGATTTAACATGCTTTAACTTCATCTATACGATGAGACTCAGAGGTACTAAGACTCGAACCTTCGACACGCCGGTCACCAGTTCGTGACTATAACCACTAGTTTATTGTGGCCACTAATATTGCTGCTAAGTTTATTCTTTATTTTGATAGAGATACTTCTAGAGGTGGTATAGCAATAAAAATATCCTTACATTATTAAGAGGGTTTTTTTTGTTAACATAATAAAACCAGCGGGTGGGGTTTTAAACCCGTAATGTTTTAACATCTTTCCTATCAAAACAAAATGGGGTAAATCGTTTTCCCATTGTGGTAGCGCCCATTTTCCCGAAAATAGGAAGTTTCGAATACCCGGGTAAATAAAAACCCAACCGAATCGCCAACTAACAAGAGGACCGTGACAAAGCGACGTAAATGTGGTTAAGCCCCACAACGGAAAGAAGTTAAGACCGAACAATAGGGAAAAAGGCTTCCGGAATGCAACTTCTTCTCCACTTCCTACTTCTTTTTTCCCCTTGCTTCTGCTACTTTGATTATCTTTGTTGTTTGGGAAGGAGGCCCTTTCTTTGTGAGGGGGTTGCCCCAGAAAGTGACCGTTAATTCGTCGCCGGAGCGAGTAAAGAACCATTAAGTGAAATCCAGCAGAATGACTCCAGGACGAGGGTTGGATGTGAAAAAGAAAAAGACTCGAGCAACTGGTTGAATCTTCTGAAATACGGGTGGATAGTTTCGCTTAAACACAAAAGACATACTTTTAGTCTTGTGTTAAAAGAAGTTGCTTTATTGTTGCGTGCTCTTTTATAACGCTCTCTTTATTAATTTTAAAAAAAAAAGGATTGAATTTGGTAAAGAACTTTTTAAAGCTTTTTTTTTTCTAGAAAAAAAAAGATTTATATCTCCAAGATTTTTTTTTTTAATTTTAGGAAAAAAAGGAAAAAAAAAAAATATGCCATAATTTCGTATTTTTTGGTTTTAAAAAAAAAATGGTTTCAGTTATTTCCCGCCGAAAGGGGGGCATTGAGAGGAATCTGAAATTTTAAAAAAAATCGATGATTTTATATATATTCCGGAATACCTGGCTATTTCGTCGGTAATACGTTAAAAAGGTTGTTGAGGAAAGTAAACATGGATTGCAGGCTTTTTCAATCGACGCCAAAAAGATATTTGCGAACATAATATATATTTGCAGACCTTACAGAAATCTACACTTGAAGCTGATTTATTTTTGTATACTATGCGAATATTTTTTGAAGTATTACATATATTTTATTCTTTTTCTGAAGATGAAATAAATGATTTGAAGAATTTTTGTGCACAAGTTACGATGAATGATAAATGTGAATTTTATATGAACGAAAACTGGTGAAAAAAAATTAAAAAATGCAAAATAACTTATGAAATGAAGTAAAAAGGAGCAAAAAAACTGCCAATGAAATATTGCAGTATCAAATAAAAATAATACTTTAGAAAGAGCAGAACAACTCTAAAACAGGCATATATATATATAATTGAAATAAGTTGATAAAAATTGTTTTATTTCTGTATGATTTGATGAAACGAAAACTAAAAATTATTTTTTATTAGAGAAAAACCAAGAACTATTGCTGTTTTTATACCAGATATGTATAATATACCTGCAAAAAATAAAAATTGTAACATTTTAGCGTCATCTAAGTCAGGGTTGCTCAAATGAAAGGGTACAAAACGTCGTACAAAAGTAACCCTATATTTGGCATAAGTTAACATATTTGGCTGTACCGCTATGGAAGAACGTAGCAAGATATCTAGGGATGCGAATGGAGTCTGACGTGGATCGGAGCATGCGCAGAAGAGGGAGCAGAGTATCTAAAAAGAACACCACCCAATTGTCGTGGCTGCGTGTGTGAGAACATGGTGGGCGTTAGCATGACAACATTTTACGATTGAGGTTAAGCGAGGCATTATCAAATTTCTGACAACACAAAGTGTTTCGACGGCAGAGGAAAACTGTGTGTCTAGAGGGTTACACACGCGGAATCAGTCTTATTCAAGTGGAAGCAGTTTGATCATCCACCGCACAGCCCGGACATGTCACCCTGCGATTTTCATGTGTTTGGTACGTTGAAAAAACATCTGAAAGGGAGGCGCTTCAACTCAGATGAAGAATTCAAGGGCGCTGCGAAGGACTGGGTTTCGTCATACCCACAGGAATTCTGGGAACAAGAAATCCTCTTCATGTTAACCAATGGGATCGTTGCACACAGGACTATGGTGAACATTTTGCATAAAGTTTTCATTTACACCCCCAGTGCTGTTCGTACCTTTTCATTTGAAAACTTCTTATATATTCAAGGAAAAGGAACATAGTTTTGTTTGATTAGGTGTATTAGTAAGCAATAAAAAAATTGTAGAAATATACGTATGTATAAGTCTCTGTGTTCTTAAGATATAAAAAGTTAACAATATTTTTGAAAACAGATACTTAAAAAACTTCTATTTAAAGACTTTCAAATCCCCAGTAATGACGCATTTGTGACTATTTTTGTGCTTTCATTATATTCCAAGTTAGACATTAAAATTTTGAAAGTATTCAGTCTTTTACCTTTTATTATTGTTTAATTTGTGTTCATTATTAGTTGTAATCAAATATCACGTTCTTCAGTCCCTCTACAACAGTATTGCCCAACTTTTTTATTGCCACGGGCCGGTCGATGCTTGATTATTTAACCACGGCACGCTGAGATTGGGACATTGATTGTTTATATTTTAGATTGTTTTGATTTTATAACTTTAATTTAGTTTTTTTTTTTTTAATTTGCCTTCGGAATTAAATACAGTTAAACCAAAAAAAATAAATAAATAAATAAATAAAAAAAGAAAATGAATATAAAGAGCTACTATAGCCATGCAACTATCGTGGCAATGCAACATTTGGCAAATACAAACTATTAAACCAACCCATTGCGACATAGCCATCCTGTGATGACGATGTCGTGCCGGTTCCGCGTAAGCTAGAGGTGTGGGATTATCAAAATGATGAGACATAATAATTTTAATACAACTTTTATTAAGGAATACATATTACTTAAATTTAATTTGACATTTTAATTAAAAGTGAGAGTCAACCCCAAAATTAAATCACGAAATTCAAGTCAGACCCACGCAACTAGATTCTTTATCTCAATTATCATTAATAATCTTATTCATTTAATTACTTATATCCAATATTACCTTTTTCAGTTCTGGTTCCTTTACCTAAAGGATATATATCTTTCGCTTTATATGAAGATTCCAACTTTTTTATATAGGTTTCTATTCCTTCTAAAGCTATCAGACCGCTAACTCTTGCTCTGTAAGATTTCACACTAAGCTTTGTCACGCTATCGATCAGAATGATTCCACACTACTATCTCAGTGCCCGCTAAATCTAAGCTAGCCACGAAATATCTAGATTTGCCACGCTATATCCTATCATCAAAGCTTCTATCCTTTTATAGTAAATCTCATTTGCATAATATCTTTGTTTATCTTCTTGGTATTGGGTTGGAAAAGTTTTGCCATTAATCGTGGCCGTCCAAAGAACATAGAAGTTATGTTAACGAAAAACGCGAGAGACGCACAACCCTCCAAAGAAGAAAAACGTGATTTATAAGGGTTCTCAATGCCCTTAATAAATTACGTGTCTAAATCTCTATTTCTAAATTTCTTCGCTTTCTGAGTTTTATTTAAAATTTAATCTTAAATCCTCATTTTAACTTTTATAATTTCCAATATTGACTTTAATTTTCATTGCAATTTTAATCTTAAAATTTAACTTTTATAATTTCCAAAATTTATCTTGACTTTAATTTTCAAAATTTCTCATCTTAAATTAAATTTTAATATTCAATTTAATTTTAAACTCGTGACAATAAAATTTACTCCAATAACTAGGCCAACATTAATAATTACTGTTTAATTTATGCCTCTCTCACTTTTACATTTCAATTTAAAATATTTTATACACTTAAAAAAAATTATTCTGGGTGCGCAGACCCAATCTAACACTGCATATGGAGCTGGCACTGTCGCTCCCTTCTTGTTGAAGCTACAATTCTTATACTTTTTAAATTTTCAGGGTCAGTCTCCCCGAAATGAAAACTGTTTGAGTCTCTTTTCCATAATATTAATCAATTTCACAATTTTATATTATTTATTTATCACAATAAATTTTAATCTCCATCCCCACATCTGGTTTTTAACAAAACTCCCTGGGCCATCGTTTTTTTATTGTTTGCCTGCTACGCCGCGCCTGAACCAGATGCCTCTA
>BMAV01001710.1:0-27154 GCA_019973955.1 Trichonephila inaurata madagascariensis
GGGCAAAATAAGTTTAAACAATCTTAACCAAAAGTCATACAATTCTTCTTCATTTGACGTAAATCATTAGTGCTTAGTATTTATCTCGCAGTTTATCTCGTATATTTACACATTTCATTTAATAGTTGTGGAAACTGCTACAATTACCGGATTTGCATTTTACGACCCTCTTTCACATCCTTTAACTTACGAAGTTCTTTCAGCACTGAAAAGTAAAAGATTGACATTCATGACTACTCAGTTTGTATAAATAATTTTAATTTTAATCATTTGGAATTTCATACTATTTGATGCGTGGAATGAATGTTGGATCTGCTGTTTTTTTTCCGAAATACCTATATTTCCATTTAAATGTTTCTTAGTTGCAATATGTTTTGAAATAAAATTGAACATAAAAATAAACCTGTATTTCTTTATATCTGTTATTGGTTCTGTTTGCTAAGTTCAGCATTTATTTAATATGAGTTATTTAAATACTAGTCATATGTAAGTTATCAACTATTTTATACATTAGTAGAATATAGGTTTCATATTATATACTTCCAAAAAGTGATAAATTGCAAGAAATGAAAACATTTGCATCAAAGCGAATAGGGGGAAATATGATCGAATTAGAATTAATAAAATTAAGATAATGAAAGGTATCTTAAATCCCACGAAATTAGGTCACATATTCAGAAGAAAATATATGGGAAAAAGCAATGTAAACATGAATTTAAAAGGTTTTCTAGAAATTTTAGTTTTACATTTCCTAAGTAATGTTATTAAATTCTCTCAATTCTGTTTCTTCATGTGATTCTAAGCTTCTTGAATTTATTATAAAGTATGCAAAGCCTCTGTAATACAATATGATTTCTAATGAAATACATATATACTATTTGTTCATGGCCTGTCTCAATTAAATAAAGATAATGATGACTTCAGCCATACTAATTAAATTAAACAAGTTACCTTAGCAGTTGATACACATTCAACTTAAAATTACAACTGATTTTAATTTTAAAAAAAATGACAAGATTTAACAGTTACTTAATTTTAAGGTATCCGACTACAATTGGAACCATGATTTTAAAAAAGCGCATAAATGTATAATTTTCATGATATTTAGTGTCACTTAGATTATAATACTTGTATAAAATTGTTTTAAAGACATTATGACAAAAAAATTATTTAAATACAATATTTTGGCAAAAATTAACTTAGAATAACCTTTTTCCAAATGTTCTCTTTTTGTAAAAATGCTTCTTGTATTAATATTTTGCCTGTATATAGCTCAAACCTCTGTACAGAGGCTCAACTATGATTTTTGAGGAATTCAAATTATTTTCAGAGTTACAACCATTTGAATTAATTATTTTCTTAAAATGTCTCCCTTCTGTTTTCGTAAAACATGGATAAACTGAGTTCCAAGTTATGCGATTCAAAAATTCTAGTTAAACCTTTAACCCCCAGAGGTTTGGGGCTGAATTTTTAAAATATTTTTCAATAAACAATTTTTAAAAAGGAGAACTTTGGAAAAAAAATTTTTTAAGTTTTTTTTTAAAATATTTAAAAATAATTTTTTTGTCAAAAAAGCCAAAAATTTTATCATGTATTCTAATCAAAGTGACACTAAATATCAAAATATTCATTTACCCCCTTTTAAAAAATTTGGGGAAGATCGGATCCCCTTTAAATTACTTTTTTTAAATTTCTGACAGTTTTGATTTTCTCTTTATATTCTCAAATTTTTTGTTTTACGGGGGTTTTTTTGGATGGTTGTAAAACCCAAGTCAGGATAAAACAAAACAGAAAAAAATCTCAGTATGTCTTGAGTAAGTGCAATTTTTATGAAATTATATGACGCGAATATGTGGGGTTCTAATGCAACCCCCGTTGACCCGGGGCCCTTCATCTGAAAAGACGACTTAGTACCAAAACCTGTATTCAGTTTTGTCGTAGGGTGCCCCAAAAACGTCACCCCACGTCTCTTGATACATCGAAAAAGGGGAGCTTTAATATATTTTGTCATCCAGATTGTACGGTTTCCCAGACGTCATTACATTATCCGTACTTACATTTGTCGTACTATAAACAAGACCACTTTATGACTAAAAGTGTGCGATGTGACTGCATGTTACTGCAAGGCCGACCTGGCAACATTTTCCTTTTATTTCTTTGTTACTGAATTTTTTCCCCAGAGTTTTTCCCAAATTTTTTATATGTCATTCAATATGAACCTTTTCCCATAGAAATAAATTTTTTTCAAAAATTGACTTTTTTTATGATTTTTTTTTTTATAGGCCATCAAAAGTTTAAAAAAAAATACCAAAATTTTCCCATTCATTAAAAAAAATTTTTTACAAGTGTTTTAGAAAAAGCAGATCCCATAATTTTTAACAAGATGTAAAAAACTTTAAAAATGCTTTTTACTCAAAAATTTTTGTTTTTTTGGAAATTTCCCAAACGGAAGAAATTTTTTGCTAAAAAAATTTTTGAAAAAAATTTTTGTTAAAATTTTTTGAGTGTGTGTTCAAAAAAAAGTAGAAGTGTTTTGATCTTCAGATTTATCAATCACTTTTTTTATTTAAAAATTTCAGTCCTTATGGGGGTAAAAATCACCGTTTTTTTAAGCAATTTCATATAACCACAAGATAAAAGTGTGCTTTTAATTTTTGTAAAAATTAAAATATTTTTTTTATCCTGGGGGTCATTTAAAAACATGAATAATAAGGTAACACACCCAAAATTAAAAAAATTGTAAATTTTTCCCAAAAAATTTTTTAATACAGAGTTTTCCCCGTTTTTTGTAATTTTTTGTACTTTTTTTCCAGTTTTTTTTTCCCATTTTAATAATAAAAAAATTTTTTTATGTTTTCAATTTTGGGATTTCGCTGGATTTAGAGGAAAGACCCACTGGAACTGTCTTTCTTGATACCCAGAAAGGTTTTTGCCCGGGGGGGTAGGGGTTCCCATTTAAAATTTAAATTTAAATTTAAATAATTTTCCCTCCTTCTTTAAATTTTCATATAATAAATTTTACCTTGTAAACGGAATCAGGTCGGGATTAAACCCCAACACACTCTCGACACACAAACATAAATTTTGGGTTTTCCCACGGGGTTCCCCCCTTTGGGCCCCAAATTTTTTATTTTCTATCCTTTAAAACGACATGCCCACACATCCACAAACAATGAAAAACCCTCTATCTGACAAACACATGTATAACGGCCTGTTCCAAAAAATCACAACACAAATCTTTTTCCGCTCTAAAAAAAACCCCTTTTCTCTCCGGGAAAATTTTTTAATACATGGAAGAAAAAAATAAATGTCGAAAAACTTTTGCTGTGCTTTTTACCAGGAAAAAAAGCCTTGCACACCCCCCACGCTATACCCCACACCACTACACTGGTCCCCAGAGTACAAAATACTTGGGTATCGTTTTAGATAAACCCCCACTTAAAAAACACCACATTCTACATAAAAGAAATAAATTCCGGATCGCGCTTAGTTTTACCCCTAAATTTAAACCCGGGAAATTTTGATATGACCTCCTAACAAAAGGGACTTTCTACACTGCTGTTTTTTCGTCCCCTTTTTAAATTATGCTTGCCCTGTGTGGGGTTACGCAGCAAATACTAATATTAAAATTTTGAAGTCCCCCAAAAATTCATTTTTTTGAAATATAACTAGAGCTGGTAGATACAGTAGAAACCCCCCAATCTATAAAAAAACCCTTTATATTAAACCATTTTAAAAAAATTTATTCAAACTCTTGCAATTAAATTTTTTTAAAAATCTCCCCAATACCAATAATCTAAATTTAATGAAAATTCAAAATTCCCCTTAAATGACAAAACTAAGAGACCCCGGAGGGAAAACTCCCGGGTTCTTATAATTTTTTTAATAGTATTGCTCAATCACCGCAATTAAAAAGCAAAATATTCATTCTAAATTTTTTTTTTCCCTATTTTTTTCTTTTTAATTTTTTTTTAATTTTGACTTTTTTAAAATTTTTTTTTTACCCCTGCACCCACCAGGCAAGCAATCTCTTATTTCAAAAACCCCCAACTTCAGGGCAGCCATTAGAGAGCTTTTCACTTTTCATCAACAAATAACAGTGTTTACTCTACAGCTCCCCGTTGACTGTCAAACCCCAGGACTTTTTTTCCCCCCCTAAATCAGAAATACTACCCCCAGACTGTAACGCCATTCGCCTACATTACCCAACCAAATTCAGTGAACTTTATTTTTTTTTCCCCAGGTTTTCCCCGTGGCCAAAAAACTTATCAGATAGGGGGTGGAGGATCCATTGCGAAACCATATCCCTGTGACGTGAAAAAGGGAAATTTTTGATTTTTTTTTAAAAAAATACTAAATAAATCTAAAAAAATCACAAGAAAATCCCCATATTTCCATTTTTCAAAAAAAAGTTGCCGCAAGTAGTCGGATACCTTAGGATTATACCTTGTTATATCCACTAGCAGGCGTCTTCAGCAGCATGCATATCTCTACAGTTCATACTATGTGTAATTCGTCTCGATTAGACCATGAATCTTTTTAGGTTTTAATTAGATGTCCTCTAAGTCTCCCAATTCGTTAAATTGCTTAGGAACTAATTACGGAAGAATAACCAAAGATAAATGATGCAACCAACTCAAAAGCAGCAATGAGTCAAAATGATTTTTTGAGCGATTAGATTTCCTTTTAACATTCCGCATGTACTGTGCTTCAAAGCTATCCTAAGCACTCTATTCGCTAAAACGAACCGAAAAAGGATTCACGACTTACCATTCATCTAACTTACAATCAGTGTAAGCTCTTTTGTTTTAGAGTTTGTATATAAGTTATCACATTTTGTTAAAACCGGCTTACAGTCTGTATTGTTTATAAATACTCTAACATTCATGGATCAATTATTTCCAAAACTTCGATTATCTATTTTATTCTTTATTGTTCTAAAAAAGTTTATTCTCAAATAGCATATTTTGTTTCAATATACTGAAGGTTTTGGGATGAGATGGGTTTTGTTTTTAAACTTTTTCACAATTAATTTAGTTAAAAAAGTTTTTTCCCCCGCGTTATTGTGCTTCGGATACTTCTTCAAACTGATGTTGCTAGATCTTGATAGGAACTTCGGCACCGTAATTATTGATAAAAATTTGAATTTCTTTGAAACGTGCATCGCTGTTAGTTATATTAGTTTTTATATCTGAATTCATGGTTTCATTTCCTATTATTATCAATAAAAAATATCCCCAATTTTCTTCGATAGAAATACTTTAAGGTACCCGACTATTTTCGGAACCATGGTTTTAAAAAAGCGCATAAATGGATAATTTTCATGATATTTAGTGTCACTTAGATTAGACTACATGTATAAAATTGTTTTATAAGGATATTTTGACAAAAAAATTATTTAAATACAGTATTTTGGCAAAAAATGAACTTAGAATAATATTTTTTCAAAATGTTCTCCTTCTGTGAAATATGATTCTATTATAATAATATTTTCCTGTATATAGCTCAGACTTTTACAGAGGCTCAACATGTTTTTTGAAAAATTCAATTATTTTCAGGTTACAACCCATTGAATTAATTATCGGCTTTTTTTTTTCTTAAAATTGCTCCCCCTTGTTATCGAAAAACATGGATAAACCCACTTCTAAGTTATATATTTCGAAAATTCTAGTGAAAAATATTTCTCAACATGAGGTGCTGCAAAAACAAAATATGTATACAAAAATTTAAGTGACTGCAATAGTTCCAATAGACTTCGACAATTTGTGTAAAAAAAAAATGCTAGCATATCCTGGTAACTGAATGTAATGGAAGGGTAAGTGTGATACTTGAAGCACAAATATATATTATTAATGACTAAATTATATAAAAAATGTTTAGCAACAAATACAATACTTTTTTAATTGTCTTTAAATAATATACATATATGATATGTTGATTTGCTTCAAATACTATTTTAAGATATAATCTTGAAAGTGTGTATGTGTGGAGTAGGGTTCGCTGAAAACTCCTTATTTTTCTAAGGGTTCCTTGACTCGGAAAAAAGTTTGAAGACCACTATAGTGACCTACGAAGTGACGTTTCGGTCACGGCAAACCTTCCTTCCAGCGTAGAGATATGTCTTTTATACATATTATTTCTCAATAGCTGTTTTGTGACAAATGAAATCTATGCCTTGGTATTAAATCCTTTTTTGAGAAAATTTTTTTTAACTTTTAAAATTTTGGAGTCACATGGGAGCTATCGGCTTTTATGTTTTGAACAGAATCATACGATAATAAAGATAACTTACACCGTAAGACTTCTCAACAAAACAAACCACTTACTGCATTTGACTGGGGGTTCAATTGTGTATTAGAGTTGACAAAAAATTTTTTTCAAAATTTAAAAACCTAATTATGCGGGTAAGACGCTCTAGATAGAGATAGATGAGAGAAGGGGAAATTAAAATAATTTTTTATTAAGTACTGTAACGAGGAAAATAAAGGTTAGAAATTTGAGTTTTTTTATGGTAAAAAAATAAAAATAAAAAGTGGTGACTGGAACTCCACGTGATAGAAGTGAAACTTCTTTGGCGACGTTGAAACATTCATTATTTGCTCTAATATTCCAAACTGACAGTATACATGTCTCAATCACCTAATTTGCATGAAAAGTATTCGTGGCGAATTGAGTCTTTCTGATACCAAACCCAAAGTAGGCAGATATGCTGGAGTTTCTGGGTATACAAAACTATTATATGTTGATAAATTTGGTATACTTTTCCTACTTAAACTCTGTCGGCAATTGTAACATTCTTTAATGTATTCTAAATTAATTTCCAGTACAATATTTTTTTATTGCTCAGCAATAGGCGTTCTGAAATCATCTCTAAGCCATAATCTATCACAAAATTGAACACCCGTGACCGAAAGGATTCTCAACGAATAGCTTTTGAAAATCTTTTTGAGCATTTTTATGGGTGAGTGAATATTAACGACGCACTGTTCAGCTACACGAGGGCTTTTGGTGACGGACTTCGTAATTTTGAACCATGGTCAGGTGACGAGGACGTAACCTGAGCTGGCATGCTGAGCTGGCTCAAGCATGCTTATAAGTTTATGTAAGGATTAGTAGGCTATTACAATGTTTAGTGAAGAACTTTACAAAAAAAAAAATTAGGGAGGAATTAATCCGGGAGAAACTCACGTATAACCCGAGAGAAACCCGATACTCACGTTAGTGGTCACACGGGGTGACAGAGTCACCTTTTATCCTTTTTTTAAATATATATATATATATATATATATATATATATTATATATATATATATATATATATATATATATATATATATATATATATATATATATATCATTCCCAGTGAAAATTTAATAATTAGAAAGTATACTTACATAGTTTTAAGGATCTTTTCAATTTTCTTTTTGATAATTTAAAAAAAATCCAATAAAACAAAATTTTAAAATATTTCAAAGGGCTTTATTTAAATTTAAAAAAGGACATAAAAATCATAAAACACTTTTAATTAACTTTTGCAAAAATTTTTTTACAGGAAAAAGACCTCATATTTTGTTTAAGTTATTGTAATTGGATTGACCTTTGATGGTTGACAAATATTTTTATTTCTTGTGTCTGTTTGACACATATTTTTCTTGCTGGAGTTTTTTGGAAGAGATTTGAAAACTTCCCCTTCAACTCAAACTTTTTTCTCATCATTTTTCCAAATTTATTTTTCGCTTTTTGGATTAGCATCCCTTATTTCGTAAAAGGTTTTTTTGGCTTGATCAATTTTAACTTCATTCAATAGAGATTGCAGACACCCATTTCTTTCTTTTTTTTTCATGTTCTGTTCAAAATTACATTTATCAACCACACTGAGTCATACAAGACAACTACCAATACCCCTAAGTCATTAACAGGTGGAAAATGTATCCTGTTCATAGAAATTTTTTTTAGAAAAGTGGTCTCTCGGGTAACTCAGTCACCTCAAGTGCACTAAGATTATAAAAAGCGTTTGTCATTCCCAAAAAAGAGGGAGATATGAGACAAATACATTTTAAGTTCCCATGAAGACTGCAATATAGGAAGATAATGACAAGGTCATTGGTAACAAATAAGCCTTTTTTTTCCAGAATTAAAAATCTCGTGAGCCTCTCGTCAGCCCTTAACCCCGTATGACCTCACCCCGGTTAAATGTTTATCTTTGCTGAGGAAATACAAGCTGTTGAATTTATGCGTATACGTAAGCAGAGACCCAAGATCAAAGATTAAATAAGAAGTAGAATATATATGTAGTGTATAATAAAAATTACATAAACACACACATAAATATATATGACACAGTTCTAACATAGACGGTGTATTTATGAAAACTGATAAATACATATCTGACTGCTCTAGTTTAAACATTTATAAAATATTTGAATAAATAGATTCATTTTTAAATTATTCAAAATTAGAACATTATGTTTAAATGTTTTACTATCCACAATTTATTTAAGATATTTATTAAGTCAAAGTTACAAGTTTCTTACCAAAATCACATAAAGTAGAAGTGATTATGTGGGGACATACTCATTCTTTTTAAGATATATTTTTTTTCCAATACGGTTCAGATATATTAAATTTATATTTGTCTGAAAGTTTAATACATTCCCATGAAAAAGTAATTTCCCTTCCTTTTTCTGTCTTTAGTTCTGCTTGGCGTTTCTTCGTTCTTTATGTAAGATGTATGGAAAAAAAAATGAAAAGGATGAATGGAACTATTTAATTTCTTTTTACTTAGATAATGAAATTTTTGTCAGAAAAAAGAAACAAATATGTTAATACTATTATGTGATATAAGAATTTTGATGAAATAAATAATTGTGCATCCTTTTAGTTTTAATAAAGTCTTTTTTTTAAATCTTCGTAAAAAATTTAAAAAAAGTAATAAATTCCCTATCTATATATACGAAGACAGGTATATATATGTATTTACACACACGTATAAAAATATGTTATATTTTACATATATAAGTAAAAAAAGTAATGGCCCAAATTGGGAAAATTTTTAGAACTTTTTTTGTTTTTTTAAAAAATTTGCAGCTTGAAAATTAAGTTTTTAAATTTTTTAAACTATCACTTATATACACATATATATAAAACTGTTGAATTTTTAAAAAAAAAAAAAAATTCTCAAAATTTTAATTTACTTATCATATATATATTGTACATATAATGTGTATGTAAAACATGTATATACCCCCTTTATGTATATAGAGATGTATGTAATTTATATCTTTTTTTATTAAATTTTTTCTGAAGGAAAAAAGATCACTAAATTATAACTTTGAAAAAAGCCTTAATTTCTGAATATTACATTTTTCGTTAAATAGATGACATAATCATTTTTGGCAAGCAAGAAAATTTTAAACCTAGCACTAATTTTTATCCATAATATCTTAATTTAATACTGACTAATAGCAACAAAAATGACGCAAATTTTCTTGATATACGTATCAAATTAAAAGATAATGTTATACTTGCTAATATTTATGATAAAATAGAAGAATTTAATTTCAATATTATAAAAGTTCCTCATTGGGAGAGTAATGTACGTGTTTCTATATTCAGAAATATTGTTATTAATTATATACAACGCAATAAATTTCTAGTTTCAAAAAAATCTGAAAAAATAAAAAAACTATAAACATTTTACTAAATATTGTTTAAATCAGTAATACCCAATTAATTTTATTAATAGTTATTTGAATAAAAAAATTCTAAATAGTAAAGATTAAAATTCTTTAGAATAATAATAGTTTATTACTATAAATTTATCATTTTTCGTAGTAATAGTTACCTTCATATTCTTGTATTAGATAAAATTACCTATTGTTATTCAATTCATTTATAACTCTAGAGTCACTCAAGTTATGGTAGTTTGTAAACTCGCTATTTAATTTTTATTTCTATTATTTTCATACATTTGGTTATTGCTACAATTCAGCCATTCACACGCTTTGAACTTGCATTTTGGTCCTGAATATGGCAATAACTTATTTATTGTACTCAGATTTAGCGCATGCACTGCACTTTTAATTGCAACTTTTAGGTAAGCTACCTCTATCTTGTGATGGATTTAGAAATTCCTATCCATTATTTTCAATAGGTTTTTGTTCAGGGGTTTAACATAAAGGGATAAGTTTGGCTTGCCACAAAACATGTGCAACCACACTTTCATATAAATTATTTTATATATAAACTGTCCTAAGTCAGCAATGTGTTAATACTACAGCATTCATTTTTTAAATTTCAATTACTCATATATCCTTCAGTGTATGGTTTGCTTACTATCTCTGTATTTTTTGGTTTTGATTGATAAATGTTCATCTCTCTTTTGAAGAGAATTAAACTATATATATATATATATATATTATAATGTTACATTACACAAAATTCAGAGTCCTATATATAATTGTAGTGAGAAAATAGTACTGAATTCAATTCAAAGAACAAAATTCAGATATTTACAATACAAATAAATTTAAGCTGCAATAATTATAGATAAACAAAATACTGTGATTAAAGTGAATTACTTCAGCACTATAACCTTTATTTTTTATTACAGCTGCACTTCGATGTTTCATTGAACTGATATTAGTTTTAAACTCTTCCTTTGTTATTACAGGATGCCAGGAAACATTTATGATAGCCACAATTAATTTCCTTTTATTTGATGAGTCCCTCATTTGGACAAGAGTTTGCAAACGGTGCTACAAGTTTTCAATTGGATTGGGATCAGGACTCTTTCCTGGTCTGGCCAAAAATAGTACTTGGTCCAGTAACAATGACATCAAATAAAAGCATAGATTTGACACATAGAATAATATGGAAGATTGTTGTGTTACGAAACAGTGGTCTTCCTTACGCTGAATTTTCAAGGCAGATGAATAGTTCCCTGACTATATCTGGAGCCCGGAGGTTTTGCCTACGATATCAGGGGACCAATTCAGTTAAAAAAAAGTCACTTTACTCCATTTGTTGATAACAGAAGAATAAAAAGCCTATGTCTCTAAATTAGATGAATTTCATGAACAGCCATCTGGAATAATCTGAAGGGTTTTGGTGTTTCTGTCATTTAAGGTATCCGACTACCATAAAATCAAGTTTTTTTTCAAAAATTGTTAAATTTCTTTTATGATTTTAATTTATAGACCATCTTATTAGCTTAATAAAAATACCAAGCGTTTTGTTTTCCATTCACTAAAACGAAAACTAAAAGTGTTTTAAATAAAGAAGTTGCAATAACTTTACACAAGATGTCAAAATATAAAATGCGCTTTGCTCGAAGTGTGTTTTTTTCAAAAAACTCAAACGCGGGCAGCGATTGCTCAAAAAGTTTTGAAAATAATTTAATGAAATTTTTTGTAAATATTTTGTATAACAGTAGAAGTATTTTGTTCTTCAGATTTATCAATCACTGTATTATTTCAAAATTTACAGTCCTTTATGTGAATATAATCACAGTTTTTTTAAGCAATTTCATATAGTCACTAAGATAGAGGTCTCTAGGTTTTGTAAAAATTAAAATATCTATTATCCTGAAGGTCATTTCAAACATGAATAACAAAGTAACACATTAAAATTGAAAAAATGAGAATTTGTTCGAAAATTTTTTGTACATTTTTACCAGTTTTTTCCCATTTTAATAATTAAAAAAAATTTCTGTTTTCAATTTTACAATTTTTTGCTTAAAATATACTAAATAAATCTAAAAATCACAAAAAATCCCCATATCTTAATTTTTTTAAAAAAAGGTTTTCGCAAGTAGTGGGATACCTTAAAGAACATTTAGGAGAAGATAAACAAATGTTAGACTAAGAAGAGGAATTCACACTGAAAAAAACCCTTATCTCAAATTACAACAGAGCGAAAAAAGTCTAGATTGGGCAAGGAATACATTAGTTGAACAGATCACATCAGTAGTCAAATGTTATATGGAGCGATGAAATTAAGATACCGGTATTCAGTACATACATTGTCATACATTTCAGCAGATTGTGTTGACCACCGACAAGTCATCAATGGAACATTGAATGCCGGGAAATACATTGACCCCCTTTTCCCAAGAATGAAATTTCCCCAACACCCGGAACCTCTTTCTTCATTCATTTTTCAGAAGGATTCTGATCCCTGACGCACATCAAAATTATTTAAAAAGTTCCTGAGACACATCAAAATTATTGAAATCGTGGTTTCGTACAACAAGTATTGAATTGTTGTCCTGGCCGGGGGAACCAGCCCGGATCTTAATCCTAGAAAAAACTTGTAGTTCTGTTTAAAAAAATTTTCCCAAATGAGCGGTCTATAAAAAAAAATAGGAACTAATTGTGTGCCCAAATTTTTTTTCCCTTACATCCTGTAATAATAAAAAAAAGACCCAAAATTTTCGTCAGCTCGGGGGTTTCGAGTGAAGTTGTAATAAAAATAAATTTACCCTATTTTCTGCTAAATCGCTGCAATCACATTATCTAATTTATATCGAAAATTTTGCCCCAATTTTTTTTTTTTTGTATTACAAAAAATTAAAAGCTTTTTTTGAATTGAAGGGGGTGGGAAAAATGTTTTTTAAAAAAATAATATACACGACGGGGGCTTTCGTAAAAGATATACAAAAACCCCTCAGTGGTGCAACAGCCTATGAAATGTCTGGGACCACTTTTGCCCCCCCAATATATCGTGCCCTTTGGGCACTCAGGTGCATGAGTAGATGCCCCGGTCAGTGGGTAAACGGGAGGTGAAATCAGGGTGTTTTTCCCCGAAATACAATTTCCCGGAAATTCCTTTATCGACCCCCCGAAGGAATAAAAAGGGGTCCCCCATTTTTTAACCCCGGTTTTAAAACCCCCCTGACCTATGGTATGGAAGCGCGAAATGCTATATATATATATATATATATATATATAAAAAAAAGTGGTTGAAGTTCATTTCATATTATATGAAGATTTTTAAAGGGGTTTGTATATTTGAAAAGTTTGGCATTGGTATATGAAAAAGAAACAGACGTTTCTAGGGTACGAGCTACTTCTAATTTTTTGAAGGTGATGCTGTCCAAACAGTTGTCTTGGTGAAATGAATTTCAATACTTTCTTCCATTTTTTTTTTTCTTTTTTTTTGAAAGTACTACTTTTTTGCATGTCGCAAAACATTTTACATTCACCCCCGAAAAGGGAAAAACCGTTCTTCACATTCTGCATAAAAATTGAATGTTTTTTTCCCTTGATACTTACTTTTAATATTGCTCATTTCTTCTAAAACATGACAGATTACTGTTACTATAAGAACTCAAGTAACACAAAATCGTCAAGTTAAATGTTTGAAAATATAGTGAAACCAAAGCGACTACATATTCAATGCAAAAAACAGCGAACGTACGTTGACCGATGAATCTGTAACCAACATATGTTTTTTCTCAGTAACCAATCCTGTGCTTTGCGGAAAGCGTTGATCATCAACGTTTATTCTCATCTTCTTCCAAAAAGGTTAAAAAAATCCCCTCGGATCGGCGTCGCGTTGATCTTTTTTCCCCCACTATAGCGACGGCGAACGTGTCATCGTACTCTTCTAATGAAGGTACATATGTCACCAATCATGTATCGAATCATTTGCTTAATTTTCACAGTCGTATTTTGAAAAGCGGGGTTTTTTCTAGTATAGTTGGCATCGGTTTTCCCTTTAAATACGTTTTTTTTTAATTTGCGCGTCATATTTTTTAAATACAGGTGGTAAAACCCAAAAACCCCCGGTGGTTCACCGGTTGATCACGTTTTTTACTTAATGCCCACCCCGGGTATGTTAGTCCCGCCCCTTTTTATGTTTTTTTAAACGTAGTTTTTGATTTATTTTATAACGGATCGTTTCGAAAAAAATTAGTTAA
The DNA here is from genome assembly GCA_019973955.1 of Trichonephila inaurata madagascariensis. Lineage (NCBI taxonomy): Eukaryota > Metazoa > Arthropoda > Arachnida > Araneae > Nephilidae > Trichonephila > Trichonephila inaurata. The sequence goes on from BMAV01001710.1 coordinate 13,922, forward strand.
AAAAAAAATTCATACATTTGATTATCTCAAAAAAAAACCACACTGAATTCAAGTAAATATATATATATATATATATATATATATATATATATATATTTTATATATATATATATATATATATTTTGAAATCATACATTGGTGAAATATTAAATACTGATTTTCTATTGAAACAATCCATGTTTTTTTTATTTTTTATTAAATATATTAAAAAGACGAAATAAAAAAGACTTTATTTCAACATTTATACTGGTAAAAACATTTAAACTATATTAATTAATATTTTATATTAATATACATAACTTTACATTAATATGCTTCATTTCTAATTTTTATCATTATTCAACCCAAAAATTTTAGTGAAAGAACGAATTTTTTTTTTTCAAATTTTCAGTGTTGAAAATATATATATATATATATATATATATATATATAAATGAGATTGGGAAATTATGTGGGGATGATTTTTTTAAAATTAAATATATAATATCATTTGCAAAAAATTGGGCTTTCACCACTTTCAAAGGTAATTATATTTGTGGCTTTTTGTTTCGTAACTTTTATTGACAAAATGATAAAAATGTTGGGCGTTTTTTTTTTTTAACCTTTTTTAAATAGAAAACTCAAAAAATTGCGGTTTTTTGTTATCATAAACCCCCCTTTTTTTCCAAAATAGATAAAACAAAGAAAAGATAAATCAAGAGCTGATGTTTTTTTTTTTTTTTTTTTTTCCTTCAAATTAAAAAAAAATTAAAAAACATTTATTTTTTACTTACTCTGCTTTTAAATTTGGAATGTGTCTTTTAGTTTATCAATTTTCTAATTAATTCCCAACTATTATGTTAAAATTGTTTTCATTTTTTTAGAAAACTACTATGTATCCATAAAAATTGTTTAAGTAAATTCTTCTTTTTTCCCTGAAGAACTGAAAAAAAATTTTTAAAATATTTATCTATTTTATGAACCTTTTTTAAAAATAAGCTAAAACTAATAACATACACTATAGTGTAAAAGTCTAATTAAAATAAAGCAAAAGTCTTTTTTTTTACTTTAAATTAAAAAAAGCAATGCATCTTTACAGAAAAAAGAAATGAAATAATTTTGATGAAAGGAATAACTGAAATGGAAAAAAAATAATCACTATTCTAATTCACATAGGTAAAGAATTATAAATAATTAAAATCTCAACTTTTTAAATTTAAAAAAATAAAAAAAAAAAATCCAATTTAAAATTTGTGGAAATGTAAAAGTGTATTTTAAAAAATTAATTTAAAACGTGCTTTTGTCCCAAAAAAAATTTTTTGGGTTTTAATTATAAAGTGATAAAAACTTTTAAAAATATATTCTCCATATTACGATTGTATATTTATATATTTCTTTATACTTACTTTTTTAAAAGATTTACTTTTCATTACAATTTTTAAAATTATTTCTTACAATTTAAATTAAGATGTTGATATATATTTCATATAAGTTAAATCCATGCTTCAATTAATAAGTAGGATTTTTTATATCAGTATGTAATATATAATTTAATTACATATGAAATAAAAAAACATGTAAGTGTACCCCTTAATAATCAAACTTTAAATAAAGGGCACAAAAACCGGGGGTCATACTTTATATCACCATAAAATCTCCAGTATAAAAATTTGATTAACCCCAAAATATTTGGGTTTTTTATAATCTAACATTTATTTTACTACTTTATTTGTCCAAATATGAGTTTTTTAAAAGAAAGCGAATATACTTTTTAAAACCCTATTTTACATGGTTAATATCAATTCAATGGTTAATTTAAAAAAATTTCGAACTCGTTTTATAATTTGCAGGGGCATTCTGTAAAAATATAACTGTAAGGCAAAAAAAAAATTATACATTCTTAACAGAAATTATTAAAAAAATTTTGAATAAATGTATGAAAAATTAAAATGTGGTATCTTGATATTTTGAAGTTTTATTATAAATTAAACACCTGTCTTATAAAATAACAGTAATTCATCGTAATACCTCACCATAACTTATGAACATAAACTGCTATACACATATACACACTACACACGCAAAATAAGCACATGTTTCTCAAGATGAAATCCTATTAAGGATGCTATAAAGAAAGCTTAACCTTATTTCACTGCCCATAATCAGCGATGATTATAGATATGTTAATAATTATGCAATTTGTTTAACTAATTTTCCTTCCCTTATCAGTTTATTGTGTTCCTTTATTTTCCAATTTCAGAATTTAAGCTTCTTCTTGATTGTAGGATATATGTAACCCATCAATCATTTCTCTTACTTATTTTATATGTAGGGAAAGAATTTAAATTTTACATTAAATTTATTTTAAAGAAAGTATTTATGAATATGTAATTATTTACAAGGTCATATGCATTCTCTTTAACATATATTTGTTCAATTTAAAGTACAGAAAGTACATTTTCAGAGTAAGAAGTTTTACAATGAAGAAAAAAGTGTAATACTTTAAAAATACTTCACATATTTTTAGAAATAAACATAGTATAAAACTTTTTTTTGAAATCACGACATATATACACACACACACACATATATATATATATATATATATAATATATATATATAATTTTTTTTTATCATGGATCAAAATATATAATTTTTGTGTCCTTTATTCGATTATGATTGTACTAAAAATATAAATACCGTGAAATTGTGATCTCAGATTCTAAACCCTTTCTAGCCCTTTTTTCAGATTCTAAGCCCTTTCAAGATATTACTTTCTTGTTCATTAAAACTTCGTATCAGAGATGTGTTTGAGACTTTGTTATTCTCACATTTACGTTTTCATGCTTTATTAGAGTAACAATATAATTTTCTTCTAGAAAAACATCTTTTTTAAAACATTTAACGCACCGGTGGATCAAGACGTATATATACGTCAGGCATAGGGTTAAAAAAAATTTAAAAAACAAACATTAAAATTTCAACAAAATTTTCCCACAGCATTTATGCAAATTTCTATCTTGTTTTTAAATATACAAATCAGTCTTAGAAAGAAAGACAAAAAAAAAAAAGGAACATAAATTGTGTCAAATTAAATTTTTTAAAATTAATGTGATTTTTTGATTAATTAAATAATTATTAGTTTGGTAACTTAAATAAAGTTAGGAACTTCCCCTTTTTTTTTTATTTAACGAAGGAATCCAAGTTTTTTTGTATGATAATTGGAAGAACGTATTCATCAGTAAACCAAATGGGGAAAAAATTTTTTGCTTTTATTTTCCTTGAATTCAAAATCATTTTTTCTGTGAAGTGTTTTCAAAAAATTTTTTTAATCTTAACCCAAAAATTAACCCTTAATGAGGTTAACTAACGATTGAATTATTAAACTCAATGAATTTTTTTTTAATGTAAACATATAATGTGTAATATGAATGTAAACATATTTACCTATTAATACATTCCTTTTTTAAAAGAGCGTCTTTTAAAAAATTTAATATATTTTGAACAAATAATATTCTTTTCAATTTACCCCCACTTAAATAATCGAAAACCAAATAAAATTTATAGTTGTATGAGTTTTCTAGAGAATTTAATACATGAGAATGGAAAAAAAAAATTAAACTTTTTAAATAACTTTAAAAAATCAATATAGAAAATGTCATAAAAAATATGTAGATTTGTTCAATTTAATTCAACAAAATGAAAGCTAAAAAAATTAATTACTATAGACACAGAATCACAATTTTGCACAGCCATATAGACTCATGTGTCTAAAAATTGTAACACAACAAAGGAATCTCGCTTTTAAGCCTAAATTTTTATCAATTGTAAATTAGCAGTGATATTCAAATGATTTGAAATTAGAGTAATAGAGTATACGTGTGCGGTTAACAACCTATGAATCTTCTCATTTAGTAGACAGTTGTGGAGAGGTTAAAGCTGTCGAAAGTTGCTAAAGGTGGTTTGCCAGTAGTAAACTTTTCAGGAGAAATCGTTATATCTCTAAGCTAACAACATAATTTGATCTTCGGACTAAAGGTGTTTCTTAAGGGTTATTTCCATATCATGTGATCGAAGCTCAGACGAAGCATAATGCAGTTAAAGTGATACGAGTGTGGAACCATTAGGTTGAAGATTGGCAGACGTAATGCAAATCTAACTGCTGATAGGGAAAGATAACGTCAGAAGAAGGTATCAGATACCTTATCCGTACAGCATTGATGGAGCATCATTCCGAAAGCTGGCAAAAAGAGTTCTCCGCTACAAGATTATCATTTCCTGCACAGAACATTTATTGGCGTCTATTGCATTGGAATTTTCGTGCAAGAAGTTCTTTGAAGAGAGTTTCTCTCGCGCAAAACCATTGACATGACCATCCATATTACCATAGACACCTTAACATTCTCAGGCATACTGATTGTCAAAACTTTGTCATTTCAAATGCTTGTTGTTGTTGTTGCATGCCCCCATTAGTCAGCAGTGCTAGACCAGGTCCATGAAGTCGTACACTTTCAGAAAGTCTAACACCAGCAAGGGATTGTCTTCTAGATCCTGCTTGGTGAGCACTTGGCATTCGAGGATGTGAGTAGGCGAGGCCGGCTCAGAAGAACAGTTCATGCACATCTGAAAGCTCTTGCATCCTTCGAAAAATTTCATTGTTTTGATATGGTCACTTCGAAAGCGAGCTAGAAGAGTTTGATAAATGCTTTGTTTGGGTTACAATGCATCCGCATTATATGCTATAATGGTGGTATGACAACATAATTTTCATTTTTCATTTGATGTATTACAAAAAATTAAAAATAAAAATTACGTGATGCTGTGTGATTAGATATATATATATATATATCTGTCTTATGTTGGAGTGCAAACCATTTGCATCATTAGCTATGCATTGTTCTGAAGTAGAAATAAACATTTAATTAATTACCTAGAAATTTTCCACTTCGCAACAGTGGATGCCATGCTTTTTCGTGCAATATCCAGTGTTATGCGAGATGAATGCCGATCATTATGTTCCGAGATTCCATTGGGTATCATGGACGGTCACAGTTAATAACAGCTGCGGGCAATCTTAAATATTATCAGTAGGTCAAAGAAGTTTTGGAGACAGAATTCACAAGTTCTTTCTTCAAACCAACCCTGATGCTGTGTTTTCAACAGAGCAATTCCCATTCACATGTTGCTCCAAGTGTTCAAGATTTTTTTCAGAACGACACATACATTGTACTTCTTTGTGGTCAGCATACTCAACTTATATATCATTTGTTAACCCCTTAGCTTCCGATTAAAAGTTACGTGATTCGCTCCCCAGTGCCACTGTTTTCCACATAGCGAGCGTATGCGGTGTATTGGAGGGAGGGGGGTGAGGAAGAAAAAGCACAAATAAGCAAAATTTTCTATGAAATAAGTAAATCCTTCGTAAACAGTGTCAATGTAATTTTATTGCATTCCAAAGTCTACGGCAGTGCTTCTCAAAGTTTCAATATTCGTGACCCAATACTTAATCATAATTTTCATCGCACCTCCCTCCATAAAATAACAATGTATTGTGAATTCAATAATACTATACTTTGCCACTAAAGCTACAATACGACTTTAAACTCTTAAGTGCCAACGGCTTAGAAAAAGGTCTTGTCCTTAGTCATCCAAAGCTTTAATTGCACCAGACGTATATATACGTTTTTCTGAAGTACGATCTTTTTTATGTGCTCTATTATCCATAAAATTATTCCAAAGACTTTGGAATGTAACAAAAGGACCTTTACAGTGTTTACGAAGGATTTACTTTTTTCAGAGAATTTGCTTATTTATTCCTTATCCCCCCACCCCCAATATATCACACACGCTCGCCTACGTGAAAAACGGTGGTAATTGGGGAGATAATCACGTAATTTTTAATCGGCAGTTAAGGAGTTAGTTATATACCGAATAAATTATCAAGATAAACATTAATTTTTGTTTTTAATTTTATATATGAGAAGGTCATGGGCTCACTGATAATTATTAAACTTGCTCCTAACTTAATATTGTTAAATAAATTATAAAACACATTGCGCAGTACTGATACATTTATAAGTGTATTATATCAGAATAAGTGTGTATTTTATTTTTTTTTCATTATGTCAGAATGTATTTTGTTTGTTTACGTTCGGTAAATTAATATTTTTTAAATAATCTTTTGTTTTCGAATTTTCAGTATGTTTGCGCCCCCCTCGTCGAGTTAGCATGACCCCTAGGGGGCGCGCCCCACAGTTTGAGAAACGCTGGACTACGGAAATATTTTACCGATAGCATCGCAAAGGAAAGAAATGTATTTCAGAAGGGCATATATATACGTCCGGGGCACATGAAACATGGATTTAGCAAGTCGGATATATACGTTGATAGCACTCAAGAGGTTAAACATATTTGCTATTATATTGGTCAGCATGTTGCTAATAAGGCTCGCCTTATACCTAGGACCAATGAACTTTTGGTTCGGGTAGAAGCAATATGTAATGATGTTTCCGCTAGGAAGAGCGAATTCGGCTAATTCAGGACTGTGTTGAAAAGTCCACTTTCACACACGCACAATATAATATAATGGCATTTTGATATATTTAAAAAAAATGCCAAAATTATAATAATTAAATGAAGTTGGTTATTAAAACAGAGAAACTTTATATTTGCTTGAAAGAAGTTTTAATTATACTAAAAAACCAGCATAATTCAAAAATACTTACATGGATATTTTACTGTATAGGGTCTAATATAAATAGTCTAAGTTATTTAGTTGGAATATTTTAAAGAATACCTTGTTTAAAACTATAAGTAATCAGTGTGCAAATTATTTTTACGATTTTTATTTTAAGTGTAATAAATCGTATCGAATAAAATGACTAAAGATCTGAACATATTTGGAACAAAAACGTATTATAGACCAGACTTACATCGATAGGAACATATTTTATTTCATATATCACTTGCTTTCTCTTATTTTATTTTTAAATCAATTAAATGATTTTCCCTTATATTAAGTTATTTCACGTCCTGTTTATTTAACATTATTTTTCATCCTGTTAAAATGTTTGTTTTAATTTAAGTTTTGCTGTCTTTCACACGCAAAAATATTTGCATAAAGAATGATAATAAAAAAAATAATTAAAACTAGATGTATGCAAAAACGTATGTCGAATATTATATTAACACAATAATAAACGTAAGTAACAGAACAGTAAGTACAATTTTCTATTGCATTTTAAATTAATGCATGTGTCAACTAAATTATTTACCTTGAGTTAAAGGGAAAAAAAATTGTAAAATTATTAATGAAACTTCAAAATGATAATTTTATATAAATAATTCACATTTACTTTTTTATATTTGTCTTTGTATTATTTTTATATATTTGTCTTAGAATAATCTCTTACAAATAATAAATGTCAAATTTTTAGATTTATACCTTACAGTTATGTTTCAAATTAATCCCTTTGAATTCGTAATAAATCAAACAATGTTCAATACAGGAATGTTTTTCATTTAAAATATAAATGAAATGCTTATTATAATAGACTGTGTGCAATGTTTAGATACAATGAAAAGTCTAATATTTTTTTTTCACATTTCATTTAAGTGAATTTATCCCAGTATATCCCCTGACCTTTATTTTTCTAAATTCATTCCCAAATTGTGTGGTTCTGTTTGATAAAAACGTAAGAAATGCAAAACCTTTGTCATACAGTACGCAGAAGAAAAATATTTGTATTTTAGTCGTAGTTAGTTTTGTTTATACGAAGAATGTTTGATTAAAAATCAAAGACTTTTGTTGATTTGGGGACAGTTTATTACAATTAAATATTTGAAGTTAATATTTATCAAGATACTATTACGCTTACAACTTGAATTACTACTTAATAGTTATATATTTCAGTAAGAAATTTACAACTCGAAATAAATACGAAATTTTTCAATGCATATTTAATTCGAAAGTTTCCTTAGTATTAAAAGAGTAAACCTTAGTTTTGTGAAGTAAATATATATGTAACACGTGTACACATTTATATATTTTCTATAGAATTTCACATAACATTTCTAAAATAGCTTTGATATATTATACAAAAAAATTGTACTTTCATTTTTTTAGCAGTAGGGTTTCCTAATAAATAGCACAGATTATTGTTCCCAACTTAAAAGTGAAAGGCTCTTGAAAATGCATTAGTTGTACAGTTTTATAGATTAATACTGCCCTAGTCGTGGTTATGCCTTACAAAAGTACCACAAGTTTAAGAATAATACAGTTCTAATGCTATTTTTGACATGAGGTATGAGTCTGAAAGGCTATAACCCAACGTTTTTAAAAGTGTGGAGCGCGACCCCCTTGGGGGCCGTGACAACTCTATGAGGGGGACGCGAGCATATTGAAAAGTAAACAAAATTTTATTTAGTTAAATTTGTTTGTTAACTTTCAGTAAATTAATAAATGCATTATGACATAATAAAAAATAAAATACACGTTTACACTGATATATTACACTTATAAATATATTAATGCTACACGATGTATTTTATAATTAATTTAACAGTACAAAGTTAAGAACAAGTTTAATAATTACCAGTAACCCCATGGGCTTGTCATATATAAAATTATATACAAAGATTAACACTTATCTTAACAATGTGTACTGTTTATAATTAATCCCTCAACTGCCGATTAAAAGTTACGTGATTCGCTTCCAAATGCCAACCGTTTGCCACGTAGGCGGGCGTATGCGATGTATTGGGGAGGGGGTAAGGAATAAAAAAGCAAATAATCTGAAATAAGTAATTATTTCACAAACACTGTAAATGTCCTTTTTTTGCATTCTAAAGCCATCGGAATAAATTTATGAATAGCAGCGCACAAAAAAGATCGTACTTTGGAAAGACGTATATATACGTCCCGGGAAATTAATGCTTTGGCTGAGCGAGATGTTTATATACGCCAGTGGCACTTAAGAGGTTAAAGTCGTATTGTAGCTTTAAAGTCAATGTATAGTATTATTGAATTCAATACATTATTGTATGAGAGGGGGGGCGATGAAAGTTATGATTGAATATTGGGTCGCGAATATTGAAACTTTGAGAATCACTCCTATAACCAAATTACAAAGCTTCCTTTTCGCGATTATTACTACAATTTCGAATTTAGAAAATATACGAGTTACTCCAAATAAAGACATGTTCTGATCTGAAATTTGATGAATAATTAATAATAAATTTTTATTTAAAAGTACTGTATTGTTTTTTAAATAGTTAAACTATATTATTTTACAAGAATAAAAGAAAATTTTATTATAAAAAAAAATGAATGAATTTAGAGAAATTTTTAGCTGTAATCTCTCTTCAATTAGAAAAGTAAAAATCTCATTAGAAAGTTAACACTTTTTTTTTTCAAATGCAACCCTTCTTTACAGTATCTAACTCTTTTTTATTTAAAAGATAGAAAAAAAAACACAAACATTTAGTTAAAAAGTACATTTCTTTAAACGCAAAAGAAATTTTACATATCACATGACATGCGTTTCTATGATTTTCGCATCTAAAATATCTATTGACTCCAGCCGGGATCGAACCCGTTACCTTGGCCTTACGAGGTGTGGGACCACGCTACCTCTGAGGCTACTGACTCGTGACGTATTTTGAATTACTACGTTTCATAAGCTTTAGGGATTATTTATTTATTTTATATCAAGAAGTCAACTGAGATAACACAATACTTTAAAGCTGTGAAACACCGCTTGTTTAATTGTTCTATAAAAAGTTTTCTTAAGAGCAGCTTTAGTCACAAAACAACTATATTTTTAAAAAATTTAAATAAGACAACAAACAGAATTTTTTTCAATGTGGTGGTATAACATACTTTTAAAATTAAATTTATTTTAGATAAAAACAGAAATGAATTATAACACAAGAATGTTTTAAAAGTGGTTAGCAAAACATTTTATCTCAGTCAAGGCTATACCCGCCCTCTGTGTCTATATTTTTAAAAAAATATAAATACCATAATAACACAATACACTTGTAAACATTTTTGAAAAGCTTTTTGAATATTGTATAAATATAAAAATAAAATACTTATTATTGCATATTAGGAAATCTGAATTAAAAACAAGAACTTTTAACATTTTGAATAAGTGTCTATTTACACGAAATAGTACTAGTTCAAGAGAAGAATGAGTCTGGCCTGAAACTTAAGGTATCCGACTACGTTCGGGACCGTGATTTTGCAAAAGCGTATAAATGGCTAATATTTATGATATTTAGTGTCACTTAAAAAGGAAAAGGTATATAAAATTTCTTTAACCCGCGATCATTCGCACGTAACTTTAAAGAACATTTTCTTTGTTAAATATATAAGAATTTACTCTAATTTCTATTTTTTTTTACATTATTTGACATTTTATTTAACTTCGTGTCTCTTTTAACCCACGATCACTCGCACGGGGTGTTCTGTACACCCCAGCAAGAAGAAAATTCTTCCAGGATTCTAAAAAGAATGCGCAGAACCACGATTTTTTCTGTAGCTGCACATATTAGGGCATTGAACCTTCAGGCATGATACAATCCCTCTTTCTCGAATGAATGTAATGTAATGACATTCAAAAATTTAACTGGGGGGGCTGAGAACTCCCGCGAGAAGTTCAGCACTTGTATACAGTCTCCTCTGAATGTTTGGAAAATGATTAAAATATTATTTTTCTACTTTCTACTATCATTATCTCATTAATTATAAAGTATATTTATTACCGGTATATACGTTTTATATACTGGTTTATGAAAAAATATAAAATTATGTGTTTTAAAATGAAAATTTTGTATGTTTAGTTTAAATTAATGTGTTAGTCTCATTTGTATGCAATAAATTTAATAATTTTATTTGTATAATAAGAAAAACATCTTGTACTTTATAAGTATGTATCATAATGACTTAATTTTATTTTCATAATTAAATGCACGTGTTAAAAGTTTGGGGTGTTCTCTACACCCCGCGAGTTACGACGGTAGCAAAAACAGACGCGAGTGACCGCGGGTTAAGAATAGTATTACAATAGAAAATTATTTAAGTACAATAATTTGACAAAAAATGAACATAGAATGACCCATTTTCAAATCAATCTCCTTTTATGAAAAATGTTTCTATTATAATAATATCTTGCCTATATATAGCTCACACCTCTTTTTAGAGGCTGAACTAAATTTTTGAAATATATAACTTAGAAGTGGATTTATTCATATTTTACTACAACAGAGAGGAGAAATTTTAAGAAATAAAACTCGGATAATTATTTCAGTTGGTGGTAACTCTAAAAATAATGTGAATTTTTCAAAAATCCTAGTTCAGACTCTCTGAAGAAGTGTTTACTTTATACAAGCACACACACACACACACACACAAGATATTATTATTATAGAAGAATTTTTTTATAAAAGGAGAACGTTTTGAAAAAAGTTATTTTAAGTTAATTTTTTGCAAAAATATTGTATTTAAATAAATTTTTTGTCATAATGTCCTTAAAACAATTTTATACATATATTCTAATTTAAGTGACACTAAATATCATTAAAATATCCATTTACGCACATTTTTAAAATCATGGTTCCGAACGTAGTCGGATACCTTAACTGCAGTTCAAAATTACATAGGCTGCCTCAGTATCCTGTTAAAGCTTAGTTCTAAATATTTTTAACCTCTCTTACTCTCTAATCTAATTCATTAAAACAGAACTTTGAAGCAGATCTTCTAGTGTGAGTGATATTTTTTTTTCTATACGTATTTGATTCATAATATTAAAACCAAGTGATATGTGATGAGGTAATGATGTACTTTCTGATATTGTATGTAATGATATTGATCGGATTCTGAGCAAATGATGGTTCAGTAAACGGTGGGGGGTCGCATTTTTCGTTTTTATAATTTATAGCATTCAGGTAATTTTCTTATGTGATAATTTATGCTATATATATAACAGGATTGATGTTCAGAACATATTTACTAATTACATTTTATTTAAGTTAATTGATTAACTATAAGCATCTAATTTATGCTTCTCTTAGTCTTCAGTTACCCTAACTTTTTCATTAATATTTTTAAAGAAAAAAATGTAAATATTGTTCCGTGAATTGAGTTATTCAATATCCAGTTCATAAAATAATGTATTAATCAAATAATATTATTCATCGTTAAATTAATTAATTATCAATATTTAGATGTATATGATAAACAGTATTCACTTCAAGTTATACTTAATGGAACAAGAAAAATCGCATATTATTTTCATTTAAAAATTTTAATTTTTATAAAATGTTATTTGATACTAATCAAGCATCATAAATCAATTAAATCTCACAGCGGTTAAGAAATCTTACTTCTACTACTTTCATACTTAAGTATCGTAACACATAAGTGCATCTTAGAGTTAAATGTAAGATATATCGCATTTTAAAATAAACTTTTATATTCTTAAAAGTTAAATAAATGTATTTAATTATATATATATAACACTGATAGAATTTTATTAATTAATTGAAGTTATAATCAATGAAGTGAAATAACAAATAGCGATAAGATTCTATTTAAATGTTCCATCGGCACAATAAAAGTGATATGATAAGAATTTATTGATGTTTAAACTATTTCTGCATGCTTAAAAGCATTAAATGTATGTGATGTTATTCGCAATCATTCATAACATAGCGAAAAATAGCTGCCTCATTTTTATCAGTGCTGAATGAACCTATTTACAATTTTTTTTTCATAACAATAATTTAAAATAAGTTGCAGTTTTACCTCTCAAAAGTGTAATATGTATCCACGCATGCTTAAAAAATTGTATATTTTCTAAACATAGTACGTTAAAATAAAATACATATTTCACGATCATTTTACAGTATGAAAACAACATATGTACAAGATATTTACTCATTTTTAAGAAACATTTTGATAAATGATGTCTGTTTTCCATATACATATATATTCTAATATCAATGTGAATGCATTTCTCTCCCACTCTTTTTTTTTCTTTTAAAAAGGAAAAACAGCTTTTTTGTTTAAGCATCAAAATATATTTTCTAAATCATTCTAAAACATGCAACCATATTAAATTACAAACACATATTGTAATCCAATATACAACTGAAATTATTATCTATTAACAGAAACAATTAAGCTTTGAAAAATCAAAAATATTTAATCTATTCAGATTTTCAGATGAAAAACTAATTAAACTTGAAATA
>BMAV01001710.1:28132-39935 GCA_019973955.1 Trichonephila inaurata madagascariensis
ATTTATTATTTAAATTATTTATAATTAATATTATTTATTATTAAAATGATTTATTATTAAAATTATCTATTATTAAAATTATCTATTATTAAAATTATTTATTATTAAAAATATCTATTAATTAAATTATTTATTATTAAAATTATTATGAATTAATTATTATTAATTAAAAGTTTTATTAATTAATGTTAATAAAATTATTAATAATTAATATGAATTACAATTACTAATAATTTAATTAATATTAGTTGAAATTATTATTAATTAATTAATATTAATTAAAATTATTATTAATTAATTAACATTAAGTAAACTTATTATTAATTAAAATTATTATTATTTATTATTAAAACTATTATTAATTTATTATTAAAATTAATTATGTAAATAAATTTATTAAAATTATTATTAATTTATTAAAATTATTTACATAAATTTATTAAAATTAAATAAATTTATTTAAAAAGGACTTATTAAATATTTTATATAATTATTAAATAATTAAATTAATAAAACATATAAAAAAGACAAATATTATTTTTATTATATTAATTATATAATATTTCATATTATATATAATATTTTATTTATAGTATATTGTATTTCTCATTATAAAACTATTTGTAACTAATTTTTATGTAAAATATCATTTAATATTTATTGTATATTTCTTAATCATCGAATAAATCATTTCGGTGTATCAGGACATCTCTGCCTCACAAAGCCTTTTCTCTCTTTCTAGAACTAACATCATAAAACACTTAGAATCATTTGAATTATTTTGTGTCACTGTAACTACTTTGATATAGTACAGGTATAGTATATTATATAGTATATTATATAGTAATATAATTTAGTTCCATAAAAAGCACGAATATGAGAATAAAAAAAGGATGCCCGATATCCTAAATTTAATATATTTCCGGTTATTTCAATATCTTAGAGATCTATTTTGTTAGGGATTCTTCCCCAGTTAAAGAATGAGAAAAACGTTGTTTTAAAAAATTGAAACGTTTTTGTTAAAAAAAAAATTACAGAAATTATTTCTTATCGGTCAACAATAACTTTATCTCGAAGGTTTTTCTGAATCAACAGGTGTCCATATTTACTTGAAGGTTAAGTCCGAGTTTCATGCTGGTAGCTCGAGTATTCGAGAGTCCTAACTCTTCCAAAAATTGCTTTGGGGAATAATACATGCTGCTGCACAGAAAACTGAATACAAAGAAAATTCTTAATGTATAAGTCACAAATGATTGAAGTAATAGCTTATATGAAGGATTTGTTTGAAAAATATGGTCTCAGTTTGTGGTATTACGAAGTTCATTTCTAATAGCTCATTGTGCTGCTGTACTCATTTTTTTTAAACTTACTTAGTGATAGACTACACTCACATTGTGTTGTTTATAATTATATCCACGTTAACAAAAAGGAACAAATCAAATAAAGATAATTAAAATATTTTAAAAAGTAATAAAATGAACAGAAAAAATAGGAGAATTCTTATCTTCTGCAGAACGTTCGTAATTCTATCAGAATCCTTTTATCAGATGCAATTTCTTACTTAAAACATGAATGTGATATTATTTTTAAAAGAAGTATTCAAGTATTATTTCCCTTCAATTATTTTGCTTGACATTCAAATAATTTGCCTTTAAAATTAATTTTAAAAATATGAGTTCAAATAAACATTAACATAGCAATAGAAGAAACTGGACTTTAATCCGCAAACGGACTTTTAAATTTGATACTTTTATAGTAGCCAAAAGATTAGGTAAAAAGGTACAATGACCTTAATCATGTTACTGCATCGAGATGAAAAAATTTCCGCAAATACAAATGCGATATAACATAAAATACGTAATCATTGAGTGAATAGGACCTAGAATTTTAAAATATTTCCGTAAAGAAGATTATGATTCTCTTTGAGATGTGGGATTGGAAGGAAAACGTGCATACAATGTAAATTACAAGTTTCAGATTAAAAATAAGGATCTGAAAATTCCATATACAGTAGAACCTCATTAATTCGATCTAATTAGGACTCTTGGTCGTCCGGATTAATATAAAAGTCTGGTTTAAGCAAAATTGCGTGTAAAATGAGCATAGCTAAATACGTTGTAAAAAAAGAAATTTCTTTTTGTACTGTGAATTGTTTTAATCCATTTTGCTTTGTTTTATTTTGAAATAAGATTATTTATTTTAAAAGATTTTGTCTATTTTAAGGCCCTCTTGCTATTGCGCAAATAAATTATAGTTTAAAAAAAACAAAAAACACTCTCTTATGGTTAATCGAACTAAAAAGTAAAAAAAAAAATTCTTAATATAAGAAAAAAATGATTTACGAGAAAATTAATGTCATTGGGGTAAAAGCGGGTGGTGCTCTATATCAATTAAAATTTCTTTCTAGTTCTTGTCCGAAATGCTGAGTTAGTGTAAAAATTTAGTACAAAGCACACACACACCACGCTTTTAACACATCGACATTAATTTTCTCGTAAACCATTTTTTTCTCATATTAAGAATTTTTTTTCTTTTTAGTTCGATAATTTTTTTTTTTTAAATTATAATTTATTTTTCATTTTTTAGTTCAATCTAAAATAAAAGCATGTATTTTTAGTTTTTTTAAACTATCTTTTATTCATACACTTTCTTTAATTAATTTTTAGCCCGTGACCAAAAACGTTTGCCCATCGCTGAGTTAGAAACAAAAAAAAAATTTTTTTCACATACACGATTCTTTTTTTTTTCTATTTCCATTTTCAGAAAAACTGGACGATTGTTTATATTATAAGAAAAAAAGTTTCAACTTTCAAGGTTACTCTTAATCTTTTAGTCGCCAAATCTCGAAATGGGATCTGGAATTAGACGCCAAACCTGGAAATGGTATATAGAATTAATCACCAAATCTGGGAATGGTATATGGAATAAGTCACAAAATCTGGAAATGATATAATGAATTAGTCGCCAAATCTCAAAACCCTTATTCCTGACTATCCTGATCAGGAGAATGAAACAAAATTATGAAATTATTGTATTCTCATCAGTCCTTGACAAGTTTGCAAAATTTGGAACTAATCTGACCTTTTAAAGTGGGTAAAAATCGAGTTCAAAGATTCCGCTACATACAAGTGAAACTTATAAAAGAGTGTTAAAAAGTTCACAATTTTTCCATTTTGATCAACTTTTTTATCTATTTGCTGTGAGTGAAAATGTATTCAAACCGGAGAAAAAAGAAGAATACGAATGCTATAGTAGAAATACTTTTAAACAACAGAATTATTACTAAATTATTTCAGAATGCGGTAAGAGAAAAAAAAATGTGCTTTTCAAAATGATAAAAGTGGAATAAAAAAAACAGTAAAACTAACTGTTGAATTTTTTTCAAAACAAAAAATTATTGAAAGGAGTTGCAATGTTTTTGATTCTTTGTCATTGAATATACATGAATAATGAAATCCCATGAATTCAATTTGATTTATAATTAATGAAACAAATATTCTTCAAAATTATGTTTTTTGTTAAAAAATATGCTAGAAGCAATATTACAACTGTCTAAAAGCTGTAAGTAATAAGAAGTTTTTTTATAATATAAACAAGCATTTTTTGTATTTAATGCTAAATAAAAAATACTTCGACTTTTTGAAAATCCTACCATTTCAACGTTTAATCTCATTGACTCTGATTTTAGGATAAAATCGTGTGTGTGTGTGTGTGTGTGTGTGATTTTCAGAACCAGAATTCCACCTTCTTTTCGTCAATTATATGATTATTATGAAAGTAAAGCTGGAAGTCAAATGTGTGTGAGAATTTTTCCAGTCCTTTTTCCTAACCTTAATTAAATAACTCGATTAAGTTCTTTTACCACCAAACCTGCATTTTATGCAATCAAGATTATATACAATTTATTAAATATGAAAAAATTTAGTTCCATCACATATTTGTTTATTAAATTGGTACTCGATAATAGTTATGTTTTCCCCTGAGCATGAAAATTTCTTACAATAAATTCCCATTATTAGACATTAGCTTTAACAATATAAATCCGTAATAATATAAAATACTTTTTCTTCGCATCAGCTGAGATGTGTTCTTTATACATCTAAAAAGTTCACATATATTTTACAGAAGTGTTAAATAGAGCCTTCATTTTCCGCTTAAGTTGTGTATGTACGTTTTTGAGGTAAAGCTGAGATTGAGTGATTGTTACAGCTAAGCTAAGATACTGTGGGATCGTTATTTTATAAATCAATAAACGTTAATTTGTTAACAATACAAAGAAAAAAGAACTGTTTCTCTAAAATGAAGTAAACAAAAATCCTGGAAAACTGGAATTCATCATACATAAAAACAACGGTTTTTCATTGAACAAAATTGCGATAACTTAACAAAGCAATTATTTGAAATATATTCGAAAAGAATGCATAAAGTCTATTCCACAGACTACACAAAAAAAAGTCTGGTTTCGCTAACTATGCTGAATCGACAGGTGAAATTCTTAGAAGCCTGTTGAAAGTTTTTCATTCTTCATTATCAAGCAGGAAAGTGAATGGTCAAAAAAGAAGATGCCCGTATTTTCACTGTTCTCTCTGCCCATGTTTTGCATAAGTTACTAGTATTTGCTAACTAGGCCAAAATGCTGAACTCGATACAAATTCAATCAAGTTGTGATTTTGCATTGAAGGTGTCGCCACTTTATTATTCTTTTTCCCCAAGTCTGCGCACTACTTTCCAAGACCCATCCACTTAAGTTTTTATCTCTATATAGATAGAATTAGACCTCCTGATCTACAAACCCGAGCTTTAAATGAGGTGGAAAAAATAAGAAATATGAGAGGAATTCTGTTTTTCTTTGTTACTCTTTTGTTAAACTGCGTTGTTTTAAATTTTAAAATAAAAATGGACATCTTTAAAATTCAAATGTGGCTTGTGTTTATTAATTTCTCCTGTGATTGGATGATTTTTTTTTAGTTTAATCTTCTGAAAACAATATAACTTTTAATTATTTAGAAAAAAGAATTATCATATAAAAGTATAAAACATCTCTAACGATTGACTTAACAATAATAAAAATAAACCTTTATCTAGTGATTTAATTCAGTTAGAGCAGTGCCCCCCCCCTCCCAACCTTTTTATCGCCGCGGACCAGTCAACGTTTGATAATTTTGCTGCGTGCCACTGAGAATGGGACGTTGATTGGTTATTTTTTAGATCAGGGCTTCTCAAACTTCGGATATTTGCGACTCAATTTTCAGTCATAATTTTCGTCGTCCCCCTCCCCTTCCAAACAATAGCGATGTATTGAATTCAATAATTATAATGTACTTCGACGTAAATCTACAATTCGAATTTACTTACAAACCGTACAAATAATCAAGATAAGTATATTACATTTTTTAAATAATTTTATATATGGAGTCACTGGTAACTGTTAAACCTGTTCTTAGCTTGCTATTGTTAAATTAATTACCAAATACAGTGTGCAGCACTGATACATTTATAAATATATTATATCGGTGTAAATGGGTAATTTATTTTTTATTATGTCAGAATGTATTTTGTTTTGCTTCCTTTGAATAAATTAATATTTTTAAAAAATGTTTTATTTTCGACGCTTTGATATGCTCGCGCTCCCTCGGTGGTTTATCACGCACCCCTAGGGTGCCGCGCCCCACAGTTGGAGAAATACTGTTTTAGATTGTTCTGAATTAATAATTGTAATTTAATTGTATTTAAATATGCCTTCAGAATAAAATACAATTACACCAAAAAGTGAATATAAAGTGATTTAACACATGGAATGTGAAGGGATTTCCGTGGAAAGTCGCATAAATCCGAGAGAAATATTCCGCAGAAAATGAAATGTAAATAAGTTTATCTTCTTTGAGCAGTCCGGGCCCTTTTGATCCAGGGACCGGTACCGGACTGGAAGTTGGGGTATAAAAAAAGTTAGAGTATAAAAAAAATTTATAAAATCGATTGAGTACTAAAAAAAGTTTTTAATACATAAAAGTTAGCAATTAAGGTAATCGTTCTAAAAATTCAAAGGAGAAACGTGAATTAGAAATGAACCATTAAAAATTAGTTATTTAAATTTTTCTTTCAAAAAGATGGATTTGAAATATAAATTGGAACAACACACAAGAAATATTTATCGTTGATCATTTTTACTAGTCAAAATTTACATTTAAAATTAGACTTTTGATCAAAATTGCATTTTATTGGATTTGTCATTATTAACCGAAAAACCTTTTTTTTTCATAATATCAATTTATTAAAATAAGTTTTCCTTGTAAATTTTTCTACGAGTGCTTTTTACTTTGTATTTCTATTAAGTTTATTACTACCCTTATACACACACACAAGGTATAACCCATGACAATAGTATCAGTTTACCTCATAATTATTTATCTATATGTTTAATTCTGGGGGAAAAAACTATTTCACACAAAAAAAATTTTAAAAGTTTGAAAGTAGAAAACACACTCTCTAAACGTCTTATAACAGTTTGGCCAGTTTGTAATTTTACTGTGTATTTGTATCGTAAGAAAAATTAATCACTTATTTAAAAAAAGTTGTGATAACTAACTTTGATCTAAGCAGATATACTATTTTATTTCATAATTTTTTGTTTGCACTTATATATAAATTATATTTTTTAAAAAAAATTAGATATGAAACAGGTTTGTTTTGGTTTAAAAAAACATATTTACATCAATAATAGGTATCTAAATTGTATTAAGGTAGCAAAAATTAACCCAATCTGCTTATGTGAATTTTTCTGAAGTGGAAAATCTGATTAATGATTGGATATTTTTAATTGTTTTCGTTTTTTAAAAAAATGGAAAGTGACAAAAATGAATCAATTATTGTACAATTAATTATTGAATATATCATAACTTAATTTGGTCGGTTTGCTTTCCTTGTTGAGGAAATAATCATTTTTAATTAAAATTTTTTTATCTTTTATTTTAATATAATATTTTATCTGGGAACTTATTTAGAATTTTTACTTTGTGTTCAAAAACTGAGCTATACATATTTATTTCGCTCGTAAGGAATCTAATTAAATGTCCTTTTAAGATTTAAATCCTTTATACAGAAATCGCACAATAGTTACTGATTATATAGACTTAAAAAAACATGTAATGCAATTTAAATATTAAAATAGAGTAGATTTTAAAAATTAAATAGGTTGGGAAATATGAAGATAGACATATTTTTTAACAGCCTTTAACTCTGAAATCTATTCAATTTGTAACCATTCATTTAACAAGAATCAAATTCTCAATTGAATAACTTGCTCACAAAGAAAATTTACATCGCCGCAGTAGCCTAGTGGACATGGTCATAAACTCGTGACCGGCGTGCCGCGCCGTGAGTTCTGGCATAGTGCCACTGAAGACCCTCCGTGTGAAAGGGCTGATGCGCGTTAAATCAGTCAAGGCTTAATATCCTCCCGTTGTTGTGATGTGGGAGTTAGGAGAAAGAGGTGCCAGCTCAGATGTAATCTTCGTCATTTGCCCGTGGTTCAGAATTACGAAGCTCGTCACCAACGGCCATCGTATTGCTTTATTCCTCGACGTTAATAAGCGCTCATTTGCTGGGAGAAAAAGTGAGCTGTGGCTGACTTTTTTCTATTAGTTATATTAAAAAAAAACACCCCCCAGGACTTCTTTTAAAAAAAAATTACTCATAATCAGATGCGTCACTAATCTCCTTTAAGATGGCAGCTAACCTCCTTTGTTCTCATACTTCTTCCAACGATTCTGCGCAAAAACTTGATGCGGAAGTTTGTAGAGCGGATTGCTAGTCCAGGTTTCATCCTTGTCACTTCACTAAGGTTCAAAATTACGACTGCCACGCCAATGGCCCTCGCGTTGCTTTGTGACGTTAATAAACACTCACTTCATCAAAAACACGTGTTCGGGGATGAATTTTTCCACAAAAATAAATACCACGACATAGAAAATCGACCTAGACTTCTGCAAGGTCAATATTAGTGAAACTGGCAATCTCTTCTCTAAACACCAATTAAAAAAAGTCACGCTTCTTCGTAAGGGCAGGCGCGATCCCGTCTCTCCAGCAAAGATCAAAAAATTGGAAAAAGCCTACTTTAAACGGATAGGGGTTACGCCTCATGGCGCCGATCCTGAACCACGTTATATCCGCGGGCTGACGATCAGACTAAAAACACGGAAGCCGCAATTTAACATTGCATCACACAAGAATTTTTTCCCCTACTGATCCAGTGAGCTGATTCTCACTACACGTGCGAAACCTTTTCCGAATCTAGATCTGAATGCCGGACTCCACACACCTTGAGAAGGATCGAGGTCAATGTTGGAAGTATCATTCATTAGTTTTTAATTTTCCCCTCGCCAATAGAGTACGTGATCCTTTTGGAACAGCCTTCAGTGATGCGTAAGGATCTCCTTTTCCTGTTTCCCTCCAGCCTTTCTCTCTCGTTCTAGATTTGTATCGAGAAGATTATTGTGCCAGCTTATCCTCATAATTTTTCTTTTCTCTTTTTTTTCCCCCTACCTTTTATATTTTTATAATCAGGATAAGGAACTACGAAACGACTTTCACATACTTCACACGTGAAATCGATTAGTTTTCATTTCATACTACAACTATGTACCTTTCTATTGACGATGAACTCCAACGCCAAATAACGACGAAGATGACATCAGAATTGGTAGTTTCTCCTAATATATCTACACAATGGCGTGAGATAACTAGAAAGTTCATAGTGAATCAGTGAGAGTTATATTAACGTCGCACTACAAAGCAATACGAAAGCTATTGGTGATAGACCTGGTAATTTTGAGCCTCGGTCAAGTGAAGAGATCTCCACCTAAGCTGTCACCTCCTCTCCAAACTACTACACTACACCAACGGGAGGACGGGGATTGATCCCCTCTACAAGTTGGGTCAGAAAGTCCACAGATGATTCCTTATGATTCCAGATAACGAAAAGAGCTTCACATATTTCGCAAGTGAAATCGATTAGTTTTCATTTTATACTAAAAATATGTACCTTGCTGTTGACGACGAACGCCAGCGCCAAATAACGACAAGGATGACATCAGAATCGGTCATTTCTCCTAATATTTACACAACGGCCCTTGGCCATAGAGCAAGGGTGGCCAATTCACACTTGCTCCAGGATTTCAAGGTGGGCCGCATGCTGCTCCCAAACAAACAAAGTAACATATTGTAACAAATAAGATCCATAACTGTTTCTATTTCATCAAGCTGCTTCTGTTTTTATGCATACTTAGAAGTGGGCAGTATTGCCTCCAAGCATTTCAAAAAAAATAAAAAATCTGGCACAAAAGTTGTGCGTGCTTTTAAATCAAGTTACTCCTAAGAATCGTCCTCCCCCCCCCCCTCCGAAAATGAAATTTATCAAACATAAATCACGCTTAGACTTAATGAACGAAATCCTGCGACATTAATTATAATTTGCAAACACACGCATTGAGATCAACTTGCCAAAAACTAAGTGAAAGAGTTGAGAAACAAATATCTCACTAATTAAACATTATTTTATCATAGTATTATTATATTAGCTGTGTTTTTGTATATGTTACCGGCAAAGTATGAAATCCGACATTCTATACAATGCCTAGGCATTGTATAGAATGCCTACGCATTGTATAAAATGCCTAAAACTAACCGGCAATGTATGAAATAATTCATATTTCACACATTGCCTAGGCATTCTATAGAATGCCTAGTGAGAAACCGGCAAAGTATGAAATACATCTCCGATTCGTTTGGAATACGATTCGTTTCGACGATTCTTTCCGATTCGTTTCTACACGAGACGTTTAACCTGAGCCTCAGGCTCTGAATTTGTCCGTTGCGCTTTGTGATTTATCCGGGAAAATCAAAATACTTAATTTTACTTAAATTTGTTCAACAAAAAATTGATTTTTTTCCCCGTGCTGCAAATGGGCGTAACCAGCCCTGAGTTAAGCCCTGTATCGAAATTTCGTTGGGGGCCTTTTTTGGAAAATAAATAAAAATGACCGCACTGATAAAACTTATTCCAAAGTGTCAAAATAAGTATACAGGGACATATGTATTGAAAAATTTTATTACTTAAAAACTGGCTTGTTGTCAGTTGTTTAATAGGTGCTTTTCTCGATTTTTTTTCGGCAAATTCATTTATAATAATATCCATAGCAGATGATTTTAGTTTTTCGCATTTATTTGTTTCTGTTGACAGTATTGTTAAGTCCGAAAACTGATTTTGGCCTATGAAAACTATAAGATGATTTTTAATAATTTTTAGCTGTAACAGTTTTCCTTTTAACTGTTACAGTTGTGACAGGAAGGATAAAAAGTATAGTAGGCATGCTATAAGAACATTCAGAAAACTGTAGGTGAGGCTATTGAAATTAATTAATAATAGTTTTGTGAGTACCTTAATATAAAGATTTACTCACACACACACACAATTTCAGATTTTAAACAGCTTTACAATTAGCTAAATACAAGTAGCAGTGAATATAATTTAAAATGACTATTTCAAATACAATTAATTAATTGTTGAGGCAATATGTACACATTTCTTATTTTATTTTAATTTACTGAAATGAGTATAATTTAAAGTTCGCGCGTGATAAATGTATGTAATTTTTAAACCACACTCTTAATTTTATAAGAATAAGAATTATTTTTGTGCGAAAAATGTAATGAAGTATAAGTCAAAATACCATTCAAGCCTGCCATGTTGTAACGAGTAGGTTAATTTTAATTTCTTACATGAAAATTTTGTTTTCCTTAATAAGAAAGATATAAATTTTGTTTGGTACAATTTTCATTTTGATTTTATGTATAATTTTTTAATGACACTCTCATTATTTCTTCAGAATAACATTTGTATTTTTAGGAATGTGCATCATGGGGAAAAAAGCCTTATCTTGACCTTTTTTCATACTTTGCCTAAATAGCTTTGGGCATTCTATACAATGCCTAGGCAAAGTATGTAATAATTCTCCTATTTCATACTTTGCCTAAAAACGTCAGGCATTCTGTACAATGCCTAGGCATTCTATAGAATGCCGGCATTTCATATTTTGCCGGTAACATATGCATGAAAAATAATGAAAATAATAATAATAATTCATTTTGTTTTAAATTTTTCAGTTAAATTGTTTACTAAGGGCCCAAATCTGATATAACGATACATTTTTTATCCCGCAGGATTATAAATTTGTTCCGAAGTGGAAAAGCAAGGTCATTTAGGTTGGCCCCCTCTGCCATAGGGTATAATATGATTCCCTTATGATTCTAAATACAGCCTATGTGGAATGAATTACGCACACAAATTCATTGGAACTTAGCTTGTCATGTAGAACACTATCTTTATAGAAAAATTCTATATTTATATCTTACTATGTCTTTTGGGGTTTTTTTTAGTATATTTATGATCAATTTATAATTCAGATTAAGATTAGAATCTGTGATAGCCTCTTTTATTATGAGGTTTCCTTTAGAAAGCAATTAAAAGAGTATTTTTAGATCTCCCAATCTTCTTTTGAGTTTTTCCTCGGGGCTTTCTTTAAAATTTGTGATAGTTGGGTGCTTTAAATTAGCACCACTCTTGTGCGTATCAAAGCATATTGGCCAAGACTTTCTTAATTTAGAACCACTATCAGATTACGACAATTAAATAAGAAATAAAGGAGACTGAGTAAATTGACGATATTAACAGTTGACTATTTTTAATAAATTCTTTGAAGTAAATTACCTTGTTTTGCACGTATTATTAGAATAGCCGTTTAATTCA
>BMAV01001711.1:0-37670 GCA_019973955.1 Trichonephila inaurata madagascariensis
GAGAGGATACAAACCCGTCCGACAGGGCAAAGACGAGGAACTTAAAAACAAGATAATTTTCATCATTGCTATAGAAATCACTCGCACACCCGAAAGTGCTGACACTAAGAGGGGAAGGAGAAATATCCAAGACAAAATAGCTACACACTTGAAGAAGCTCGTGCAACGCCGGGTCATTTAGCCTTTATATTCTGATATATCAATTAGTTGAAGAGATATTAATTAAAAATATTAAAAACATTCAACTCAATATTCCCCTGCATTGTTGTAACAACGTTATTGTTATAAAAATGAGGTAAGTTGGCGTCAAAATTCCATTTTCAAACAAACTGGCCAAACCGGGTCTTCATTGTTACAACAATGCAGACGTATTCTGCTTTGTATAGTTTTTAATTAATATATTTTCTAATAATTGTAATTTAAAAATTAAAGGGTCAATATGTATATTCCTCGGATCATTTCTCATCTTTTGGTATCTTCGGCGCATTATTTTTGAATCATTATTTAATAAAAATTAAAGCTGTATTGTATTTTGTTATTCTTTACAAAACTAATTATTTAATAATAAATTCGTAGATTATCTCTTTTCTTGTAAATAAAACTGGATTAGCTTTGTAAATTATTAATCGAAAACGAAAATTTGAAGAAAAAAAAGATTTTTTTTACTTGAAAAAGCCCATGCACACAACGCCGGGCTGAACAAAGGAAAAAGAAAAAAAAGGAAAAAGCACACTCTGACAAAGAGAAGAATGTCTGACTAAAAAAGTGGAAGAAATTTCGGGAAAGGGAATTTAAATGACAAAAATATAGAAATCACTCACATCGTGCATGACACACACCTAAAACTGCTGGTGTTTAGAGAGAAGGGGAAAATTTCTACAGGGATAAAGTTATACCCGTGAAAAAAGCCCGTGCCACGCCGGGCTAAATGGAGAGTAAACAGAGCCGTACGACGGGATAAAGAGGTGGAAGAAACTTCGAAAAAGAGAATTTTACTATGACATTAATACAGAAATCGCAGACACCAGGAAGTGCTGACACTGAGAAGAAAAGGGAAAATTTCCAAGGCAAAAAGCTATGCACTTGAAGAAGCCCGTGCAACGCTGGGCAATGCAGCTAGTCTACACTATTAAAATCCAAAGGTAAACAAACGTATCTATTTATCTATCTATGAATCTATGATGCCCTATCTTCTCACGAACCACACGACTCAGTAACTCGCCGAAGGTACCAAAATTTTGGGAATGATCCGAGGAATCCGTTTTTACTATTTATATTCCGATATTCCAATACGTTAAAAAGATATTAATTAAAAACCTTAAAATGCATGATTAGTGCCCTTTTTTTCACTGCCAGGGGCCAAGTTCAACTTTTTTTCAGACATTTTTAAAACGCAATCTAATTTTTTTCATGAGACTCAGACAAAAAATAATTACAGATTCGGAGAGATCATTTGCTTCCCCACGAAACGGTATAATTTATTTTACAAAATACTTATTTTTTCTATTTTTACAATTTTTTTAAAATGAGTCAAAATCGATACGTTTTTATGAGTATGATTTCTAAATCGTTCCGCTTGCATTTTCTTTCACGCTAATGAAAAAAATATTTTACACCAAAAAAGTTCATGCATTTCTCTTTTAGAATCAGTCATTTAAAAAATTAAATGTAAAAAACTTTCTTTTTAAAAAAATACTCAAAATTTTATTTAAATACTTAATAACTTCTTTATTTATAAAAATAATCTCACGAAACTTTTTTCCGTGTGAAGAATGATATTATACGTAATCTGTACTAAGATTGATGAAATATCTTAAAAATTACGGTTTAAAAAAATGTGTTTTTCGTTTTTTCCCCTTTTTGCAAGAAATATGTAAGCATTATTTTTTTAAAGTTTGTGACGGGCTCACGCGTCTTTTCTTTAACATAACCTCTGAGTTCTTTGGTGGCCAAGATTAATAGCAACTCTTTTCCAACCAAAACCGAAGAAACGAAATGTGAAAAAGAAATGCAAATAACATAGCTTTTAAATAACGGAAGTTTCAGTAAGTGAGATGGCAAATTTGGGGAATGGTATGTGTGATAGAGAATAGTGTGAATTGACAGCCAATCTTGAAGTTACCTGGAAAACTAGCCATTAATACAGGGTGTATACCATTTCACGCGCGCCCAGACGTTTCCACATAAAGATTGAATCTAAGTTTGGATTAAGGTAGGACTGATTATTTGATATTAGGACTTGTAATATTATTAGAAGTGAGAGTAGGCGGATAAAATAATTATAACTTAGAGAAAGTGGTCTAAATTACGCGATTCGGTTTAACTATCATTGTGTGTTTGTTCATTATAGATTCTCGCTTAATTAAATTTAATTTTACTCAACACAATAAACACACACTAGTGAACTGTCACGACTCAATAATAATTCACTCCATACACTACCTCTCTCGAGGTTATTGTTGCACACACTGAACTTTATTTTACAATCAGCAAGAGGGCGCTGTTAGTTAACAGCTAACATACCGCCCCACATTGCACTGGTTTAACCCTTTAACGCGCGGTGGTATCTCTCCGAAACCTCTATTTTCTAAAAAATACCTCTAAACGCGCAGTGGTATTTGAATGAAACCAATGGTTCTACTGATATCTTTTATCTTTCATAGAAGATACTAGATGTCAGCACTTTGCAAAAAACTCTTCTTTCTGTGAGAAAAATGCATCGTTTTAAAAACCTTTTTTGAACACTTTCAAAAAAAAGTTTCTCTTTAGCAAATAAAAACAAATAAATATTCAAAGTAAGTTATGTACATTTTTGCTGCATATGCTGTTCATAGTATAACTAATTTTTAGAATGTGATAAATTATAAAAAGAACTACCTCATAATAAGTAATTTAAGTGGTGGTTTCATAGGGATACCACTGCGCGTTTAGAACATGAAAACTGTCCGACTTGTAGCACTCACGCGTAAGAGGTATTTCCCCCTTGTTTTTTTTTTTTTCTGACTCGGGGGTGAAGTAAATAATCCCTTTTAGGGGTTTTTTTGCCTTTTGCTTTGGGGGGGGGGATTTTGTTTATTTTGGGAAATGGTGATTTTTTTCGAAGGGAAAATTTTTTTCTCGTCTCATTTACGTTCTTTTTATACCAAAGGGGAGGTCGATTTTTTTTTTTTGGATGGGAATATATTTTCCCTAATATATTGATATTTTTTTTAATATTTTTTTTTTGCTTACCCTTTCAATTAAATTTGCTAATATTTTAAACTTTTTAAGATAATTTTTATCAGTATTATTGATGTTTTTTAAAAATTTTAATAAAGAAACAATAAAAAAAACTGGGTATTGAAATTGATTTCAATCTTTTTATAGTTTTTTTTGTTATTTA
The DNA here is from genome assembly GCA_019973955.1 of Trichonephila inaurata madagascariensis. Lineage (NCBI taxonomy): Eukaryota > Metazoa > Arthropoda > Arachnida > Araneae > Nephilidae > Trichonephila > Trichonephila inaurata. Next base: position 3,383 of record BMAV01001711.1, read on the forward strand.
AAATTTAAAAATTTTAATTCTAATACTTAATTTTTTAAAAGTTTAGTAAATTTATTACAAAATATATAAAAATAATGTTACAAATCTGATCCAAATTATATTGTTCATCCGGGGAATTTTGAAAAAAAGTGCGCGGTGGTAATTCCCATAAACCACCCCCCCCTCGGGGGAAAATTTCTTTTAATTTTTTTTAAAAGGGATTTTTCTGTTCTTAGGTTCTATACATAGCATTTTTTAATTTTATTTTGAAAAATTCAGCGAATTTATTTTCCCCCCGCGTCAAAAGGGGTTTAAACCCTGCAATCATTGTTACCAAATTAACATTCATATTTGTTACATCTAAAACAAAACCTTTCACATTCAAATTTTACAATTCTCAAGAAATAAAATTACATCAATCATTAATTTCCCAAAATTTCTAATAACAATTTTTTTATAAAAATTAAAAACAATTTTAAATAACAATGGCCAATTTTACACACCACCAAAAAATACACTAAAAAGAAAAAATTTAAATTATATTTGGGGTCTTCCCTTTGGGAAAACACAAAATTTTTATATGGTCTTTTTCATGTACTGAGTTTTAATTTTAACAACGCGAACTTTTTATCTTCGCCATAATACAATTCTACGATTCTACCTAATACCCTTTTTATAGGTTGGTAAATTTTCTTCAATTATTAAAACCAAGTCTCCACTTTTGACGTTATTTTTTTCAAATATCCATTTTCCTCGCTATTGTAATTGATTTAAGTAATTACGACTCCGAAATTTCCACATTAATTGGAATATCTTAGTTATTTTTTGCCACCTTTTGAGATTACTCTCTTTACATTTGGTCAAATTAGGCTCTTCTAGCAAATTTTAAATTTAAAAAATGGGCTGGTTTTTAACTTGGAAATCATCATCATTGTTTGATAAGGGGCAAGCGGTCAAGAATTTAAAATTCCCTCAATTTGTACAGTGACCGTAAGTAGTTCCTCGTATGTTAAATTAATTCTGTTCACAACTCTTTTTAAGTGATATTTACATGACTTTAAGGCCGCTTCCCAAAGGCCTCCAAAATTGGGTGACCTCGCGGGAATAGATTTCCATTCTATCCCCTCTGCTGCTAAGTAATCAGCTAATTTTTCGTCTGGGCTTCTGACTATTTCAAGAAGTTTTTTAATTTCATTGCTAGTTCCGACGAAGTTTTTACCATTGTCCGAAAACAGTTTTGCACATTTGCCTCTTCGAGCCATGAAGCTTTTCAACGAGGCAATGAATGCTTGGGATGTTAAATCTGATACTAACTCAATATGTACCGCTTTAAACACAAAACACACAAAAATGTAAATATACACTTTAAACAAATTTCCTTTACGTTGTCCTTTTTTTTAATGAAAAGGACCAGAGAAATCTACTCCTGAACAATTAAAAGGATAATCAGTAATAAGCCTCTCTTTTGGCAAACTACCCATAATTTGAGTTGACGCAATTGGCTTCGCTTTAAAACATACAATACATTTATATACAATTTTCTGCAAATTGACCGACCATTTAAGGGCCCAAAAATTTTTTCCCCGAATATGATTAAGTAAAGATACATTTCCCCACATGTAAATATTTCTTATGAAAGTATTCTATTATTATTAAAGTTAATTTATTATTTTTGGAAAGTTATCTGGTGCTTTTTATTAAAACTAAACTCTGAATTACACAATCATCCTCCTACTCTTAAGACACCATTGTCATCTAAAAAGGGATTCAATGTCTTTAACTTACTGTTTGGCTGCACACTTCCTTTACTTTTAAGATTTTTAATATCACTGGAAAATTCTTGATCTTGCACCTTTTTTACCAGAAAGGTTTCAGCTTTCTCAAGTTCTTTTGTTGTGAGTGGAACAGTCACTCTACTTATACCTTTTAAATTTTCCACGAACCTGAAAATAAAACTCAATACACGTAAAATAGTTATATAATTATTGCTTAGATTAAGTAGATCGTTTAAAAAATCATTAACATGAATATTAAGCACCGATTGATAGTTCTCAATTTGTTCATTAACAGAGTTTTTCAGTTCTGAATTATATTCATCTAGTGTCCCCTACAGTTTATAGTTCGATTGGGATAGTCACACCTTGAAAGAAATGTTGGTCCATCAAACCATAATTTTGTTGCAAAAGTTTATCAGGATCGATCCTGGGGGAGACTAAGTCTGCGGGATTTTGATCAGAGGGGTACGTTTTCCATAGCTGATTGGGATAGAGTTCTTGTATTTTGGGAACCCTATTTTGAACAAAGGTCTTTAAGTCCATCGGTTCCTTTCGAAGCCATGCCAAGACGATCATCGAATCCGACTAAAGATATATTTTAGCAGTTTCTAGTTTTGCCAACAGCACTGCAGCACATAATTCAAGTCTGGGAACTGTCAGTCTTTTAATAGGCGCTACTCTCGATTTGCTTGTGATTAACCGAACTAAAGTTTCACTCTTTAAATTTTTAGATTTGCAGTAGACGGCTGCACCATAGCACCGCTCTGAGGCATCGGCAAACCTATGGATCTCAATAGCTTCTAGAAAAGCGACAAGAATACGTCTTGGTATTTCTATATTGTTGATATTCTCTAAGGATACTAGGAATTGATGCCATTCTCGATATTCTTCAGCTGGCAGGAGGTCATTCCATTCCAATTTACTTCTCCACAAACACTGGAGGAAAATCTTTTGCTTTTAAAATTACTGGTGCCATCAGTCCAACAGGATCAAAGATCTTGGCAATAGTAGATAAGACATCTCTTTTAGTATAAGAGCTGTCCAAACAGATTTTCACTTTAATCAAAAAGCAATCTAGGATCGGCTTCCACGACACTCCTAACGTTTTTGTCTCTATTAAAGTTGCAAAATTGTAATTCTGTTTGGGATCTGGTGACAATTTCTCGTGATTGGCGTAAAGTTTATGCAACTCCATTCCAGCACTTTTTAAAATTCCTTTTATTTGTTGCCTGAGGACAATTGCCTCCTCTAACGTTGCAGCACCACAAAGGACATCGTTCATATAAGTTGTTCCGTAAAACGAGCTGCTTTAGGAAGTTGGCCTTTTTCGTCCATCGACAATTGGTTTAAAATTCTCTGTGCTAAGTAGGAGCACTTACAATGCCATATTAGTCGAAAGTTCGTAAATTTGGGTGATTCATGTTCACTTTCACACCAAACGATCCTCTGCAGATTACGCTGTTTAGGGTTAATTAATATAGTTCGATACATCATTTTGTCTGCTGAAATGCATACGTGTGTTCTGAACCTGAGCATTTGCGCATACAAATCCTCTTGTATCACTCCTCCATTATATTGAATGTCTTTAAAGATATGTTATTATCAGTTAACGAAGAGCAATTAAAGACAACTCTAAAATTTTGTTGTAAAATTTTCTGGACGATAAATTCCATGATGGGTAGCGTAATATGTGATTTCGGTTCAGTTTCGTTAGTCACTTCCTTCTATGCCGAAGTTCCTCATGATCTCTTAAAAATTCACGGTATAAATTTAAGTAATTTTCATCTCTAGCTAAGCGATTCCACAGCGATCCAAGTCATTTGAGGGCTATGTCTTTCGCACTACACAAACATGATGGATCTTTTAAAGGCATAGATACTACATATTTTCCTTTTTTAGTTCTGAAATGAGTATTCGCGTAATGTTCCTCACAAAAATTTGCCTTTTCTTTTTTTTTAACTATTGGTTCCTCTACCTCTACTTTCCAAAAATTTTTTTTTAAGTCTTATTTAAGTCCTCGTCAAATCAAGCCGCAGTAAACCTTTAGTTTCATTTATTGAATCTAAATTACCCGTTTCTATATAACCAAATACGCTGTTGACTAACAGTAATTGCGAATTTTTATTTTTAAATTTTTTCCGGTTTTAATAACTCATAAAATATATTTTTCACCAAAATAAATCAATTTTGCCGGGAATATTAAAATTAGAATCCGCTAATTTTCCACAAAATTAGAAAAATCAGAATTTATCTCTAAAGTTTTCTTCAGAATAAAATCAGTGATTTTTTTAACTACGAGCATATCTAACTCCCTGTCGATAAATTTATTTTTATTAGAAATTAGAATAAAATCAGTGATTTTTTTAACTACGAGCATATCTAACTCCCTTTCGAAAGATTTATTTTTATTAGAAATCGCCACTTTAACACGGCCATTGACAACCATAGAGGCATAATTTAAACACGAGATTAATGTATTTATTCTTTCGGTCTTAAGTTGTAATTTATTCGCGCACTCGTTTGAAATTAGACATGTTTCACTTCCCGAGTCTAACAAGGCCCTAAATGTCTGCCAATATGAATATTTATCTTTCACGAGAATTAAAGCAGTACTCAAAAAAGAACTGGTTTTTCTAAAACATGTCGTAGCTACGATTTGTGTTTTGTCTACTTTCGGAATGAAAGATTCAGCATTTACACTCAAGGCTAAATGTGACTCATTCTGTTTAACCTCTGGGGTCGTCTCCAGGGGGTAGAAAAATTATTTTTCATTTCTCTGGGATAATGTAATAATTTATTATGCGGCTTAGAGCAGAAACAATTTTTTGATCGACATCTTCTAACGCTACATTGAGGTGAAAACCATTTAAAACAAAAATCTATTATTTTTAACAAATTTACTTTTCGTTTACCGAAAACGTTTTAAACTGTGGACAAAATTGTAGAGCATGAACTTCATTATTTTTACACAATACACATTTATCATTTTTAATTCAGATAAAAATACATTCGATGTATCTCGTGGTATTTTCGCATGAAATTTGTTTTTATTATAACTAAAATGTTTGTGGCATTTTCACATAAGGGCTTAGAAACTGTCTCATTTTTATTTTTGCCTTTCGATGACAAATATATATCGCACTCACACCCTAACTCTCATGTGGTTTAAAATATTTCTTTTCCCCGTTTTTTACTCCCTATGAGACATTAATTCTCTATCGAGCGTGCTCATTATTTTATCCGATACAATTAACTCACACAATGATTTAAAATCATTCACATTGCGCAGCTGACAATACTCAAATGTCGCGCATAATGTCAATGCAAATTGTACACAACTCTCTGAACTTATTTTTTTTCGCTTCTGAAATCTCTTTATAGCATTCTTGTGGTGTGGGGGAAAATTCTTTTAAAACTACATCTTTAAGCTTACTATAATTATTTAATTCTTCTTCGGAAACATGAACAAGTAAATTATTAACTCTTTCACCTAGAATATTTAACAGAATTTCGCTTTTAAATTGTTCGGGGACCTCTTTTATTTTGAATGCTTTTTCAAGCGACTGGAAAAATAAATTATATGATTCTACTCTTGAAGATACGGGTATTGTTAAAGTTTTCACGGACTTTAACAAAGTCTCAATATTGATATTGGCGGCAGTTTCAAGCTCACTCTGATTTCGAATATCGGAATTTTGAGGTAAATTCTTCTGAATATTTGCAAGCTCTAATTGTTTTTGCAATTGCGCTAATTTAATTCGTTCACATTCTAATTTAGTTTCACTATCTAACCTCTTATTTCTAACTTCCTCCCAAAGCATAATCGATTGCGGATTGAACTAACTCTTTATCCTTTTTGTAAACGTCACTATTTTCAATTAAGCTTTTTAAATCAGCGATTTTTGCACCTTCTGGTACAGTAAAATTTAACTCTTCTGCAACGATTTTTAACTCGTCTTTCTTTAATTTATTTAAAGACATATTTATGAATTAAGGCCACTAACAGAAGGATCATATGCACCTACCTATGAAATACTAGATATATGTGTTTCTATTGAACATCAGTTGAGATATTTATTGGGTTTCACCGCGGAAACGTTATGAAATATTAGACATATTTATTTCATTGAACATCAGTTCAAAATTTTGGGTATTAAAATATTACGGGATTAAATAAAATTATTATTTACCCTGTTTAAGCCAATATGAAATTGAAGTGTATGTTTTTTTTTTATGTGAAATATGCATTATTTGTTGAAAGTTTTGTTCTTTACGCCAGTTACGTAATATTTTTTGGGGGTTTTAAAAAAGAAAAAAAAAATATAAATATATTTTTCCCCTTTTCTGTACGCGTATGACTCATTTATGAAAATATGATTTTTAACCTTTTATACGAAAAAATAAATAAAAGGAATGATTGTTCAAGGTCATAAGCTGAACTTTTTTTTGAAATTTGGGGTTGTGCTTTTTTTTATTAGAATAAAGTAATAACTTTTTTTTTAATACTATTAAAGGCTATCGTGTCTGCCAAGAAACTTGTATTTATGAGTATATTTTTATTTATTTATTTATTTTTGGAAGTATCAGATATGTCAATTATTTTTTTTAGTTTTGATGTTTTTTTTATTTTGGCTAACAGGTTGATTTTTTTTTTATTTTTTTTTTTTGATTTATTTTGTAAAAGTGATAAAAACCCAGATTTTTTTTTAATTGCTATGATTTATAAAAATTTTTGGGAATCAAATTTCAAAAATTGAGATATTTTTATGCAGCGAAATCTTTTAATTTTGTAGTAATAGTTTTTTGGGGTGAATTTGTTTTCTACAATTGTAAAATTTAGCACCCGGTATAAACTTGTAAATTTTATGCTAAAGAAATACAAAGCATTTATCTTTAAAAATAAAGACCCACCTTGTTTAAATAACATCCCTTTTTGCGTTTTGGAATTAGAGTGTTTTTTGATTGATTTAGGATAACTGTTGTGGGGAGCGAGATGGCTTTTTTGGGAAAAAGGATTAAAAAAAACCCAAGCTATGGCTACAGAAATGGGGGGGATGTCCTTGGGGTGGTGAGTTGAGGCGGCTACCTGAATAGTAAAGACTTCGACGAGGAGTTTAGTAGAGAATATTTAAGCACTATAATAGAGGAGAGAAAAAGAAAAGGAGGGATGGAATTGGCTGAGAGGAAAAGAAAAGAAGACATGGAATTGGCGGAAAGGAAGAGAATAGACGAGGCAGGGAGGAAAAGGTGAGATGGGACCAAGCCCAAAAAAAACGAATTGAGTTGAAAGGGAAAAAAAATGAAGTAAAAAGGACAGGACAAATCAAGATCGTTTTACATAAATTGATTCCGAAATTGACTCGAAATCTGATGATATTAGTTTATTCTTGAATCATTCGAACGTCAACAAAATTCTGAATTTCCAAAAATATGTTGGGCGACACATCGTCAGTATTCTACCTTCAGATATTGTAGGTCTCATTGCTCGTGAACCCAAAAAAAGGATGCCGCTGATTATGAATTTAAAAATAACTATTGCCCAATGATTCAAATTGAGCCTAAAAAAATTCCGTCAGCTCTTCGTGAAACATCAAAAGAACCCGATGGTACTTGGAAAGATTTTTTAAGAAATAAGAAGTTTTTGTGGGGGCTGAACGGGTTAGATATATTCAAACATTTAAATCAAAGATCTTCTCAAAACAGATCAAATGAAGAAGAATGCCAACCGACGGGGGGGGAACATTTTCGATATGAGGGGGTAAAAAATTAAAACCCGGTGCTTGTCAAAAAACAAAATTTGAGGATGTTCATGGGAAAACCCAACGGCCAGCTGTTTTTTCAGTAAGAAAAATATTATCGTAAAACCATTCCTTTGAATCCCGGGGCCTCCATCTAGTTGTAAGATAGAGATGAAAAAAATAAAGGGGGGATGGCAAATCGAAAATACGTCAACCATTCCAATGAAAACAGTCAAAAGCAATTATAATAAAAACGGGATTACCCCTTTATATTTACATTTGGCAAAGAAGGTCATTTCCAAAAGAGCATGCCAAGAAAAAAGCGTAAAAAAGCAAAACCGAAAAAGAACAAGTTCCACCCCAAAGTCCGTAATATAGTGCGGAAGATCCCACTAAAAATTTGATGACAGCGGAATAGATGCTCCTGAATCGGTTTTTAATTTTTTTGGCAGAGGATATTGATAGTTTAAGATGATAAAGTGAAATGCAATTTATCTTGAGGGAACAGAAACCCGGAGCACAAATCTCTGTTGTGCAGGCTTTGAAAGACATTGAGGTACCGGAGAAAGGAAAAAAAGTTAAACAGCTTTTGGGGGGAGTGAAGTCCCCCCCACAACATTTAGTAAAAAATTGAGAGAATGGCATGATGCAGTTCCATTTCATGTGCCTTTTAGAAACTAGTAACGACGTTAGTTTGTCAAACCCGTATGAAGCTCTTTTAAGCATACGTTATGCGTGTGAATGCCAGGCAAGTCATTGACGAGGAAAATGGGTGAGAATAAGAAATCGATCGTCGGGAAATCCAAATATTTGAAGAGGGTTCATGCCCAACATAGAAGGGTCGATAGCGCAGGCAATATTTAAAACGAAGTGGGGATGCAACCAACAGGAAGACCAACTCGGCGATGAGGAAACCAAAAAAGTGGAGGAAGGGCGGAAGATGGAAGAAAAAGAAGAATGAACGAAGGGGTAGCTTTGGGGAAAAAGAAAATGAGATTGAAGAAAGAAAAAAGGGTTGTGGAAAACGGGGACATGTTCCGGAACATAAAAAGAGTAAAACAGACGAACAGAAATGCTTACAAAGTTCCCCCCAGGATGAGATTTTTGGGAAAAAAAGGAGAAACATCAGTTGATGTGATAAGAGGAAAAGATAGTCTTAATCCCGTAATCCTTAGTAAAGAGCGAGTGGACTTAGGTGATGATGATATTGAAGAAGAAATGAGATTGAAGAAAGGAAGATGGCTTATGGAAGAGCAGACGCGACATGTTCAACAGGAAATAAATGAGCATAAAAAACAGAACGAAATGCTTTCAAAAGCCTGCCCAGGGATGGGAAAAAAAAGGGGGAAACATCAGTTGATGTGATAAGAGGAAAAAAGATCTTAATCCCCTAATCCTTAGTGGGGGGGGACTCCAAAGATTGTGAAATTGAAAAGAAACGCCAAAATTGCCGAAAGAAAACCCCAAAAAATTAGCGAAAAGACAGTTTCCAAATTACAGCAAACAGTGGGTTTAAAAACCTCCAACAATTTTAAAAATGGAGTTTTAGACGCGAATGTTCGCGGATAAAAAAGAATAGGAAAACTTGCGTGGAAATGGATTTTATCAAGCGAGATTTCTATAAAGAAGACGATCATCGGAGAAAGGGAAAAAAGGAGGTCAGGGAAACGAGTTTGATTTAAATTGAGAACACACAAATTCTCCCGACGGGAAGGTTAGGTGAAATCAGACCCCTAGACTGTAAGGTCGTTGACCCAGCGTGGATGGAGAAAAGTAGAAATACCTTCGGAAGCTGGACACTCGAAAATGGACATTTGCTTCCCCCCGGAGAATTTTAAAGTGGACTGTGTGGGAGATAAAAAACCCTTCTGAAGTTGGGCAGAATGCATCCCTTTTATTATTATTATTATTTTTTTTTTGTAATGGTATATACATATGTTTAAAGGTAAAATTTTTATAGTGTATTACGAAACCATCTATTATTGGTTGACTTATGTATTAGCTGTTTTGGAGTATAATGTATCCTTATTCTTATTATTGGTTGTTGTTTTTTTGTTAATGTTGTATATGCATACATGGTAATCATCATATTCAGTTAAAAGTGAAATTTTTGTAGTTTACTTGGAAAACATTTATTTTTGATTGATTTATGTATTAGCTGTTTACATGAGTACTCTTAGAAATAATTCGAGAATATTTTTGAGAAACTTGGGTTCATAGTGAGATAAAATTTGTTTGTTTATTTTACTGAATATAGAGAGTGAGGAAAAGTTAAAGGAGCATTGAATGTACATAAATTTTAATTTTTTTTTGCTATGAGTAATTAGTTTTGGTGAATTTTTTTTGGTGTATTAATGTTATTTAAAGCATCCTCTTTTTTGTTATTGAATGAGTGTGAAAATATTGATCTTACTATATTCATGGTTATATAACTTTGTGGTTATTGCTTTATTTTCATTATATTGTGTATTAATGGTTCTTTTTTTTTTGTCATACCACATGTGTTATTAAATTAGTGAAAGAATCTTAATTCTTTTCTAAACTATGAGTAGTTAGTTTTAGTGAATTTTCATAGGTGTATTATTTTTTTTTTGCCATGCCTCGTGCTATTGAATAAGTGTGAAAATATTTATCTTATTATATTCATGATTATGTAACCTTATTTTTATTTCCTATTTTCAATATATTTTGTATTACTGTTTTATTAGTCATTCCTCCCCGTTATTAAAAAAGATAGTGCACTCTCTTCAACTAAATTTGAAAATTATGTTTCGAAGTAGGGCCTTTTGGGTGTGACTAACCCTTTTTAGCACCTGGTCATTGAATATGACGCATGTGTTTCCGTTGTTGGGGCGTGTAAGATTCACCTGACATGTAAAACTTTATAGGAGGCGCGGCCATCGAAATGAGACGGAGACGAACAACGAGGAAGGAAGGAAGCAAGACAAGATGGCGGAATGAGCGAGATAGCGATCACCTAGGCGAGGATGGAAACAAAATGGTGTTAGCTAATCAAATTTAAATGTACTTAATTAGTTTTTTTTATATTGTTTTGTGTTGTGTGGGGTTGTGTAATCTCAAAATAAATTTTGAGCCACTGAAGCAGTCATGGTTTTATTATGCCTGAACTTTCTGATGCAATCTTTTCATTACTTTAAGAAAGGACCTACGAATTTTATTGCACCTTTTGACATTTGTTTGGAAAACACCTACAATAAGGGAGAGGTAACGACTTATCGACCTTTTAACAGATTTGATGTCCAAACTGTAAATTTAAGCAAGAAAAGCTCCTAAATCTTTTGTTGCAAATTCATACAAAATACTCAGAATTCCTCTAAACATTTTAATGCCATTCAGAATAATGTGTATAAGTAAAAAGTATTTCTTGGCATAAGTGGCTACAAAAACAAAATATAAGAATAAATTAAGCTCAGAATATGTAATACGATTACAGTTACTTTCAATGGGCTTAGACTTCGACGGTTTGTGTGAAAAAATCAAGCACATATTCTAGTTACTAAACATAATGAATGGGTAGGTGAAACCTGGATTACAGATTAATAATATTAATTAGTAAATTATATTAAAAGTAGATTAAAAATTTTAATAATCGATGCAATACTTTTTTAATTGCCTTTACAAAAAATGTGTATGGAATAGAGTTCGACAAAAATACTTTCTAGTTCCAGGGGCTCCATAAAAAGACCTTCTAGTTCTAGGGCAGTGGTGGCCGACCCGTGGCACGGTGCAGTTGTAAAGGGGGCACGCGAAGACATGCTGAAAAATTAAAAGAAATTTGAATACATAATAATAAATAATTTTCTACAATTTTATTAAAGTAGGGTTGTCTCAGACAAAAGTCTGAAAATTTGGATCAAAATATGTTTGTGTGAATAAATGTTTTCTGCTATGAACATAATATAAATATTATTCATACAGCTAGCTGATGTGCACCTATAATAACCAAATTTTGTTAGCATCTGCAAAAGTTAATCCTAATATAGATGACTTGGTAAAAAGTTATTCAAAAGCCACATTAAGTAAATACTAAATGTTTAATAATTGTTTAAAATTAAATGTTTCAAGTTACTCATTTTTATTTTGCACCTAACTTAACTGAATTGAACATGTAAAAAGTTTATTAACAATAAAACCTAAATTTGCAGTTCATCTTATTTTTAAATTCCTTGCATTGAAAAAAAATCTGCTATTTGCGTATAAATTTCATAATAAGCCTATAAGTAACATTTTTTTTTTACTTTTCTATATTTGTTTGGTGGAAACGTTGAAAGTGGCACTCATAATTATTTTTTATCAAATTTTGGTACTCTTCCCGAAAAAGTTCGCCACCCCTGTTTTGAAGCTCTGTGAGTAGAAAAAGTTTGAAGACCACTGTTCCAGAATCACCCCACTATCAGTGCTAAAAATAGAGCCCCCCTCAGCTGTCCTGTTAAAACAATTCTCTTTATACCGATCATTCTAAAATTTAAGCAAAGACTAACAGTCAGCTGATCTCAAGGTCATTCGACCGTTGCCTTTTCAAAGGATTTCATGGGGAGTGGTTTCTTGACGTAGTTCTAGGGTTACTTTATTTTTTACCCCCCACCCCATTTTTTCATGAAAAAAGCAGAATTAGTGTTTCTGAAGTGATTAAAGTCATTATTCGTGTAACAAAATATTCTTTTTCATAAAATATAGTATTATTAATGTGTATTTAAACAGTTTATGCGGTAATTTTATTCTAAAGTAACGTTTTAAAAATTTTGTACGTAGATTGCATACACATGGCGCCATCTGCAGACATTGTAATAAAGCTTGCCAAATATGGCGTCAGAAAATTCTGGAAGTAAGGATATATGTATTTTTCGTAATTTTAAAATTTTTTAGGCTATTTCTGACATTTCTACATTTATGGCGGATTTATATCAGTAATTTACGTTCTCAGCAAAAGTTTTACGCCTGAATATGTGATTTCATTGTGCAAAAGTACCCTAACCATGTCAGTACATTTGGCACTCCCCCTTAAAATATTTAAATAGAACTCATAAACCACAATACCATGAAAAATACCAAATTACCTAATTCTGAGGCCAATTTGTAGTATGGGGTTACTCTAAATAGCCATCGAGCAGAAACTCTTCTCGTGAGGTTGGTGGAAGGGGAAGAGAGATGGGAGGCCCCTGATCATCCCCAGGGTGTCCTCCCTCACAATTGGGGTGGAATGGAGCCAAATCACACTATCACCTTTAAAAGGTTTAAGAAGTTACTATTCCTTTTTTTTTTGTATAACTATGTGTCATTTAAAAATAGCCACAACATTTTAAATGTTACTATCAACAAAAATAAATAAATAAATAAATTCAAACGCACTCATTGAAATCCTTAATATTTCTAATCTCATGAGGAAATAAAATAATTTTTTAGGGTTAAAGAAAGTCAACTCATGAAAACGCTAATCTGAAATAAAATTCAAGTAATGATTAACACATCTAATTTGCAAAATTTAGCCGGTTAATAAATACATAAAAACAACTTATCTGATCCATTACGTATTTTCAAATAATTAATACTATTTTAAAATCAAAGTACTAAAAAATGAGGAATATAAAATGTTTGCGTTATTTTTATTTAGTACGACACAGTTTAATATAATTGTAAAATATGCTCTGATGTTAAAAACGTCTGAAATAATAATGAAATAAATAACGTTAAAGTTTTTTAGTAATTGAATTTAATAAGAGCATTGCGTACAAAAGATGAAAAATGTACATGTCTGATTAGTAATTCAGTGACTGTTGAAAGAAAATTGTCCCATATTCACTGCAGCGCTAAAAATTATTCAACATTTCTTAAACCTAATAATGAAAATTTAATTAATAGCAATCAAACAATTTTCTTCATTAATAAAACAATAAAAATAGAAATAACAATCATTTTACAAATTAATTTCATACTCAAATTTAGTAACATGAGTTCTTTTGGTAACATATTTCATAATTTTTTTATGTAGTCAAACGAAGACACCTCACAGGTGGAATACGTCTATTTTATATTACTATATTAACTACCACACAATATCACTCGAGAAATTTGGGTTCCCGTTTCGTAAAATAAGTCGTACATGCAGAATTTCAAAAAATGGATTTTTAACAATATCAAAAGATTGGAACTGGTGACTAATTTACTAGACTGTAGCCCATTAAAAAAGCATTAAGCTACATCTGTATAAATATCTTATACGAAGTAAAAATTGACGTGAGAACTCTCTCTCTAAATACAATGTAGTTTTCCTCCAAAACTCCACTCAGTATTTAGTTGTATTTATAGTTATTTGTATTACCACTAACAGGTCTGTATAGTAGAAATCTTGTATGAATTGTATTTTTTCTTAACGTATAAAATAAAATTTGATACGAAAAGGACAGATTTAAAACTTTTTTTCAAAAAATTGAACTTGATAAAATGGGCAGCTTTCTTTGACATGAATAAATTAACTGATTTGAACATACCAAATTGTATAAAATTTTTAAAATTCGTATGAATTTTATAAAACTTACCATATATTAATTTGATTTTAAACAAACGGTTAGAAATTTGCATTTTTTAAAATATTACAGTTACAAAACAAATAATAAATGGGATTTTTTTCAGTATATAACTATAATTTAACTAAACCAATACCTAAATTAAGCCTGAAAAAATTTATTAGTATTAAATGCGAAAATGATGTAGGCAAAATACGAATTTTGCCTCTTGCATACACAATACATATATAGAGAGTGAGACCTTATCTCTTGTATTACATAAGTACTAATAACGCATAATTCAATATTGTATTTTTTTAACTAAATAATCTCGTGCAGGAAAATTTTAGGCAATACCAATCTTTAATGTTATAATTAATGATTTATATAAAAATGACACCTTTAAATTAAGGAATGTATAGTTTCACTGAAAACGGGATGACTATTGAAGGACTGAATAGAAACACAAAAATCCAGAATAATGAAATAAATATGTTTCTTTGATCAATAAAGGAAAAAAATAGGCAATATTCAATGATAAAAGAATAAGAACTTTTTTTCAACAAAATACCTGTTTGAAAGAAAAATTTAGTAATTAATGTGATATAAATGCTGGTAGAGACGTTCCCTTTCTCATTTGTTCTTTTTTCCACTCGTTATTATTTTCACTCGTTGCCGAAATCTATTTAAATACCGCAAATTTTTTTAAACCTAATTTGTTTTAAACCTGTCTTCAGGAGTGAAAAAATACAGGTAATGGGGTCATAAAGAGAGCTAGAAGAGGAAAAGATAGAGTAATCTTAAAATTTTTCAGTACCTCTTGAAATTATTTAAATAATTAAGAAATACTCTTTGTAGGACAGTGCTTCTCAAAGTTTAAATGTTTGCTACCCAATATTCAATCATAATTTTCATCGCACCCTCCATACAATAACAATGTATTGAATTCAATAACACTATACTTTGTGACGCTAAAGCTAAAGTACGACTTTAACCTCTTAAGTGCCTCCAGCGTATATAAACGTCTCGCTCAGTCAAAGCGTTAATTGCACCGGACGTATATATACGTCTTTCCGAAGTACGTTCTGTTCTGTGCACTGCTATCCATAAAATTTTTTCGAAGGCTTTAGAATGCAATAAAGGGACCTTGACAGTGTTTGTGAAGGATTTACTTATTTCAGAGAGGATTTGCTTATTTATTACTCTCTTCTCCCCTCCCAATATATCATACACGCACGCGTACGTGGAAAATGGTGCCATTAGGGAGCGAATCACGTCACCCCCTTGTAGAGTTATCACGCCCCCTAAGGGGCGCGCCCCACAGTTTGAGAAACTCTGTTGTAGGATTTAGGTATTAAATAAATGGAATTAATTCATTGAATTATAATTTCACGTTGTATTGCAAAAGATGGGGTGAAATAATATAGAGCTCACATCAATACCCCGCTGGGAATGTTATGATTATCAATTAAATGAATGAGAAAAAATTAAAGTGGATTTATCATTTTCAAAATACATTAAATGCATTTTTTTAAAAAATATTCATGTTCTTTATGATGTGGAAATTTTTTTCATTGAACATTTTTCAATATAATTGATTGCATAATATAAAGCAACTGGATTTGTTAGCAATAGTCTGAATAATAATGGTTTGTATTGATATCTCAAATCATAAAAGCAACAACCCATGACGGGAAAGGCCTACTGAGGTGCATGAATAGATGTTCCGGTCAGGTGGTCAGTCTGACGCGAAATCCCCAGTGTTCAGTTCTTAAACAAGATTGATACTCATTTGTCAATCCACTGAAGGGTTGAAAGACCGAGTTTACTTTGCCCAGCACAGGGTTTGAACCCCCGTACCTGAGGCGTGGAAGCACGGTCAGCCACTACAACTCAGCTATATTGATAGCTGCTGTATAATATGCTCTGTAAAAATTTATAAAACAGAAATGTAATAATTGGTCGAAGCCTTAGCTTACATAGCATTTATTCAACAGAAGCGATTTTCAAAATGTTATTCTTTAATTATCGTTTTCTGCATGCAATACCTGTTTATTAAAGATGATATTACCATAAGAACTAAGCGACTGGTTCAAAATCACTCCCAATATGAATTTTTATTTGGACAGGTGATGGATCTTGTAATTTTGAACTGCAGTTTAGTAACTAGGATGATACCAGAGTTCGTATATATATACGAGTATACTTCACATATTTAATATGAAGGACTTTTGATGAAATGAAAACTCAAAATCGTGGCGCGATTGGAAGCCCATTGTTTGTGACTTCACACTGACTTCCATTACCCAAACATCAGTTCTAGTGCAAACATAAAAATTAAAATATAAAAAGCATTGCATATGTCTAATTTTTTAGTGAAAAAAACAAATATAAAATAAAAATTTTTGTAAAAAGTCCTGCAATTAAATTTTAACATAATTTGGTATTTTCAAATCAGGCCATTCATTCAAACAAATCTTTCCCTTTTCGTAATACTTAATTATCTAGTGCCTTAAAATTAGTAATTTTCATTTTTCTCAGCTTTCTTTTATATTTAGAAAGCTGCATTTCATGATAGGTTCCTATAATATAATCGTACTTATAAAAATCTGCATTATGAGGAATAATTCTACTTAATTAGCGCATTAATTTCTATTTTATATTAAAAATATTTTTATAGCTTTTATTTTTTAAAGGGTATTATATTCAGAAAAGTATTCTGATTATTAGGTGAGTTGGAGGCTCAAATCTTGATTTCATCAAAATTTCTTTATGTGAAATTCAGCAAGTACTAATTATTACATGAAAAAAAAAGAAAGAGGAATTTCAAATTTCATAAACTTTCTCTGACTATAGTGAAAATTATACTATTTCATTTTTAATTGTAATAAATATCAGCAAATTTTCAATTTTTACAAATTAAGAGAAATTTATGATTGTTTCAAAGTTAAGTATATCCCCTCGCCGCTTTTATCAGTTTTTTTTTTTCATTTCTGTACCCTATTCATAAAACTTAACGCTATTTCAGTTCCTTTATATTAAATGTCAGAATCGAATATGATATGGTATTTGATATTGTGCAGTGGCGTAATGAAGAACGCATTAGCCCCCCTCCCCCTACCGCAAAGTCAGATTTTGGGCCTCCAAGTTGAATTTTTCAAAGGTTACTTAAATTTAACATCGATATTCGAAATATGTTAATTTTAATTTTAGAAATTGATTTATTTATGGAAATACAGTAAAATTTTTTAAACAAACACATTTAGTACCAGCTATAAGATCAACTTATTTCTCATCTAAGTCATATGAAAGGAAAAATACACTGCATTCGCAAAGTGAATCGCTGAACAATTCCTTTGGGCAAGGTCATCTTGAATCAGAATAGCCTTGCTTTGGGTGGGAAAGAAAAAAGAAACCGACACATTACATCGTTTTCAGAAGTTTTCTCACTTTCCTTCGATACCAACATCAACATGGGAATCGAAACAAATAGTGAATGAAATGGAATGAAACGATATACAAAAGAGTGTTATCTGCTCGTTTGAAATAGAAAGAAAAAAAGGGGGTCATTCTATAACGAGTACAAGTAGCAAGTTTTGAGTGTTTGAACAATATGATGGACCTAGACAGGAATCACTTCCAGGAAAGGTCGTAAAATGTTTGCTAGTAGTGACCATAAATCAAGGGAGACTGTTTCCTTTTTGAATGGGAAGAAAATATAAGCAGAGTCGGAATTTTGAAAACTGAAGGCAAAGGATTATAACATTTGAATTAGACTCTTTTCTCCCTATAGTGAATGTGGTGTGGCAATTAAAAGAATGATATACTATCTTCATTATCTAGTCTTTCTTCTAAAAAAATTTACAAAGGTAACATTTCGAATCATTAAATATTCATTAAAAATAACTATTGACGAAATAAACTATTTTTTATATATTTAAATATAACTAAAAAAGAGTACAATTGCATTAATTTTAATAAAATTTTAGAAATTATATAGCACACTAATGTGTACTTTTTGGAGTAGTTTTTGAGAAAAAAAACGGAAAGAAAGTTGTAGAAATATTTAGAAATCTTCCCAAAATTTCAATTGGAAAGATAGCTGCATTTTTAAGAATAACATTAAAATTACTTTTGTATTTGAAGAAATAAATTTTGAAAAATGGAATGCAAAGGATAATAATATTTGAATTTGACTCTTTTACTGAATGTGGTGTGGCAATTAGAAGAATGATATACCAACTTCGTTATCGTCATCCCTTTAAAACAATTTACAGAGATAACATTTCCAATAATTAAATATCGATTAACAAATTTTTAATTTGAAACAAGTCTGAAAAATGTAAATAAAATTATTCAAGAAAGTAGTTAATTTTAGGATTGCAATAGTAAATTAGATGATCAAGTGTATCCTCTAAAAATTTGGCATTCTTTGATATTAAAGAGAAAAAAACTATTTCGGAAAAATTGAGTGCCAGTTGGGACGAAGCATATCTCTTTCCCCTATTTTCCAACAGATCCCTTGCCGACAGAAGCTGCGAAAATTCCAGGAATTTCCCTAATTGCTGGGAAGGAATTTCGTAGCTGGGTGGTCGAGTTTCGGCACCTTTTTTGTCCAGCTGACCAGACTGTCAAAAAGAGGTGCCTTATCATGTGTGTTCATTTTCCCAGAACTCGGTGACGCCATCGCGTCGGAGAACATACAACTGTACACCCAGCCTTGGCGTCTCTTTGGGACTAGCGGAAACGAGATTGGATGTGGCGCGGCAGAGATGTATGACATCAAGGGAGCCGAGACCGGAAGGTGGCAGCAGACCCAGAGGGACTGAGGCCGACAAAGAGATGAGATAAAAAGGGCGAGAGGGTCCGGACGAGAGGAGAAAAAAGACTGGATCTTTGAAGGGAGCGGTTCGGCCGTCCCTTGAGCGATAGGAAGAGCGATAACGAGCCCGCGTACAGCGGTCTCCTGGCTTGAAAGATCGAGGAAACGGGAGAGAGTACGGAAGAGACCCGAAGTGGTTACGGACCAGCCCGCGAAGAACGGCGGTCTCCTGGCTTGGAAAATCCAGGAACGGAAGAGAGTGCGAAAGGGACCCAAAAAGGATATTGAACTGTAATTAGAATATACCCTTTTATTTATTATTTTGATGACTTTCATGTTGAAATAAATAGTTAACCCAGAGCTGTGAGAAATCATTACACAGTGATAAAAAATATTCTTTTTTTTTTATAAAACATGTCTTCAAAATAATCAAAATCTGTTTATAAAAATCGATAATCCATGCATAATTCAATTCAAGTGAATTATTAAAGGAAAACCGACTAAGAAGGTAAAAAATTATATTAATATCTCACAAAAAAAGCCCCAAAATTATAGAAAAAAAAATGAAGAAAAGTTTATAAATTTTCACTGAAATAAAATTTTTATTAAATATATATTGGTATTTTAAAAGCATATTTGTGTATAAATCAAATATTGATTTTTACCTTAAAAATTATTATATAAATTTATCAAAAATAGTTTTATTGTAAAAATATTACATAAAAATAATAATATATTAAAAATGTAGAAAATATACAGTAAAAAGATAATAAATAAAGATAGAATAATAGTAAAGAAGATAATAAATAAAAATGTAATAATATTGTAATCAATAAAGAAGATAATAGAGAAAAACTTTTTAAAATCAAACTTTTTTATATTCAATGCTATTTCATATTCAAGTAACAAAAGTTCCTAAATTTTTTTAAAAAAATATCAACTGTTCCAAAGAAAATTGGAAATTTTACTTATAAAAAGAATTATAAATATGAAAGAATATGATGAAAAATATGAGCGTTTATATGTACAAATTTCTTCTATTTTAATCTCTTCATTTATGCTAAAAATATTATTCTAAGACTGTTTGAAAATTTGTTAGCATTCAAAATATGCCCAAAACTGACATTAAAAATTCATTTTTTTATGTATTCTCTTTAAAAAATGTAATTATATTTCGGACTATAATTTGTTGCGGAAGAACCGCATTCCACCATTTCTTTTAACTCTAAATTACTTCGTGTAGCTGTGACATAGCCAGACGTAAGAAGATCAAATAGACGGACAGCCACATGTGATTTGGTGATCTTGACGTATTTTGAACTGGTTAAAACCTCGAATATTGAAGAGTTCCCGTGTTGTACAAATTTCTTCTATTTTAATCTCTTGATTTACACAAAAAATATTATTCTAAGTCTGTTTGAAAATTTGTTAGCATTCAAAATAAGCCCAAAACAGACATTAAAAATTCCTTTTTCTTATGTATTCTCTTTAAAAATGTAATTATATTTCGGACTATATTATGTTGCGGAAGAACCACACTTCACCACCTATTTCTAACTCTAAATTACGTGTTGCTCTAACTCTGTGACGTAGCCAGAAGTAAGAAGATCTAATAGACGACAGCCACATTTGAATGATACTCGCTCTATTTGGCGCATTTTGAAGTGTCGGAAAACCCCGGTTATTGAAGACTTCCCACTGATAGTGATAATCCTGATCATCTCAAACAATCTAAACTTGCACTAACTCTGTACGAAAAAAAAAACTTATTATGCAAACAAAAATTGAAAAACAGCCACCAGATCTGTTGGAAAAAGATGTCCAAAAAACAACTACACGCTCTGGTAGACACATAACGTTTACAGCGCGTTACAGAAATTAGTTGCATATTATTTTATGATTCTCATTTGTTGTATTTTTACTCTTATTTATGGACAAGTTCTACCGTAAAGCTTACTATGGGGGCGCTGTAGTCATTGGAACCCTTTTTTTCATCCGGTTTCAGCAAAATAACTTTGTTTTGTATACGTTTGTATGTGGAAGCAGTTTTAATTTCGCTTAGACTTAGTTAGAAAATTCTTTTATCAATTTATAATTAGTAGTCCAAGAAACAGCAAACTTGGAACTGTCCGTTCAGTATTTGAATGCAGCATGAGAAACACACAAATTTGCTATCTACAGTTAAAATGTACCGCTTTCCTGCAAGTCTTATCTAAAAGGCTGCTTTGCAACGAAAAAATTGGAAAGCAAATCCTAAATCTGTGCTTTGTAATAAGCATTTCATTACAGGTTAATATTAAAATGATTCCATTCTAATTTTGTTGTATTTAATCGAAATAATCTTATTAATTTTGTTGCAAACATTGCTCGAGTCTTGTTTATGGTAACCTTGGCCATAATTTTGGCGACCGTTTTCATAACAATAATATGAAGTAGTTTTCGATTGATTGTATTTATATTATTTACAAAATCCCTCTTATTTTTTAAACATATGTTAATTAAAAAAATAACCTGTTTTTGTTATTTTACACGAATATTGTATTAATTCATTTTTTTTTGTTGTAAAGTGTAATTACGTAGCGTAGAATTCAAAATTATCCAGACACTAGTTTTGTATGAATTATTAAATTTTAAGTGTACATTTAATCTGTTGTGCTGAAAAATTAGTGTAATATGTTGTACAACGTTTGATGATTGTGATGATTTACTAATTGAAATGATAATTTCAGCTAAGCCTTCGTCTTAGCTATTTATTTTGATCTTGCACATAGTAAACTATAGTTAACATAGATGTCATAAATTAAGCATTGTTCATTATTATAGAGATTGTTATATTTATAAAAAATTTTAAACTTAAATAACGTAAAGAATTTGTGGTGCTCAGAAATTTAACTGTTTTCTAGGGAAACTTTCTAAGGATTCACAGTATCCTGATTATGTTCAGAGAATATTTTCCTGTATGGAGGATGAAGATTCTTCAAGCTCCGTGAACTGATAAGGTAGGCCCACGAAATGTCAGAAAGTGTATATTGCTCACTTATTTAGTATGTTCAAATTTTATTAATATTAGAAAATAATTTTATTTATTTTTACATTTATTTAATTCATGCATATTTGTTAATCTGGAGAATATCAATCTAATTATTTTCAATTTATTCAAAATTCAGATAGCATTATGAATTTTTTGACTAATCAATATTTATTTATAAATGTTCCTTTTAAAAAATAATTTTTCTTTCATAATTTTTTCCAGAAATTTAAAGAATTTGGAATGAAGCCCAATGTAGTTTGAAGGTGTAGTCAGGGGCGGCTCTATGGCCGGACAAACCGGATTCATGTCCGGGGCGGCATTTGGACCGATTTTAAAAATGCTTTTTTTTTTTTGTTACGAAAAAATTTGGATGAAATCTCTTCTAAAATATTATTATTTACACTTTGGAAACGTGGAACATAATTATTTTGTTTTAGACTGAATTGAAAAGTCGACCATTGCTAGTAAAATTTGTAACGATTAAAAAAATAAATATTGTATTACGTGGCGATTTGACTTTACGAGTGTATGGGCACCCGACCTATGGATACAAGTAGACATACTTATCTTGACAAGATCTTCACTGCACTGATATAGAGCGGATCCCGGGAAATAGTCAGATTTCAGTACTTTTTGTATTCCCGGGAATGGCACGGGGCTTAAATAATCCATGAAGTAGCTATTTTTTACTGGACTAGGGATTTCAACCTCGTCTATAAATTTTAGCTGACCCTACTGAGGCTACGATTGTTCACCCGAAACTTCCTAGACAGAGGAATTTTCATTACCTCGGCTGTGGGGTAAGCGCGTAATAAGAGAAAAATATCACCCACGAAGAATCGAGAATTTTTTCAGCTTGTCGTGGATAACAGTAAAATATTGAAACGTTTTGGTCAAATCAGTACCTGTCTTTTGAACATCACTTCCTGAATTGAGAGTATTTAGTTTTTAAAGAATAAGCAATTCGTAGAGCCTCTGATCAATGTTTCGAGATCTTTATTTGCATGAACAATGTAGTAAGTATTAATACTTAAAACTATTTATTTAATTTTTTTTAAAATAGAGCTATTTAATTGAATTAGTAATTTGAAGAAGGGAATGAACCACCAGACTGTTTTGGGGAGATTATTTTTAAGCAATCTCGCAACTTTCTTTATTCATTATTTTTCTTAAACTTTCATGTGTGATATTCTTACATTAATATTTATTTATATTTATGTAACATTAATACAGCAACTCCCTAAACAAAAATCGGTTATACAAATAAAATCTCTTAAATATAATAATTAATATTTTTAACGTACGTAATTGTTACTTCAGCAGCAAATAAATTTTCAAGTATTTATATAGTATATTAATATTTATCTCTTAGTAGCAACATTAGAGAAATAAATAATTCATCTTCGACTGATTAAATTTCAAACTCATGTGTAAAGGAACATTAATTTTAGATGCGAATTTTTTTCGAGATTTTTAACTGTAACATTTTTTTCTATGTCGTTAACAATTCTTGCCTTTAGTCCTAAAAGAGATAAATTTCATTAAAAAAATGTATAACTTTTAATTTGAGGAAAGATTTTTCCTCTATGTATATGATAAAGTTGAAAATAAAAAAATCAAGGTGGTAACAGCATCTGCAAAATAAAGATAGTGTGACATATTTATTTATTATAAACTAAATAAAAATTCTTTTGTATTCGAATTAGTAATAATTTCTTTCTTCAGAATAATTATTTATTCCTTCGAAATACTTCTTTCTGCAGATTTTGCTACTAACTACATTTGAAAATTATTTATCAAAACATTTGGGAGATTCCATTAGAGTTCAAAGGTAGAATTTAAAATTTCTGTCTGCCTCACAAAATTATACTAAATTTGCGGGGAGCACGGATGCAAATACATTTGATACATTATTTATTATTTTAAACCGTTTTCAGTTTTATTAATTGTTTCATGACATACATTTTTAATAAAATGTATTTACAAACGTTTAAAAATCTGAAAATTTATGAGTCGAAGCTAAATCGAAAATTGGAAAAAAAAAACTGGTATACATTTTCCTTATTTTGTGTAATAATTATTGATATTATTTAAAAATAACTTGTTTTTAAATTTTGATGTATTTCCGGGAAGGGAAAAAACCGAGAAATCAGAAACATTAATTACTACGTTAAGGGCGACAAATGTGCACACACAAAAAACAGAATATTTCGCTTAAAGCAGCGTTCGGCAAATTGCAGTTCTTCAAAATTCTGCAGTTAAAAATTATGTCTGCTAAAAAGAGTTATTGTGTTTTCCTTTCAAATTTATAAATATCTCTTGAAAAAAACAACAACTCCTATTTACATGCACATTTAACTATTTGATTGGCTTACCGACTGAATTTATCGTTAAATATGTATTTGATTTAACTCTTTTGTAATTTCCAGTTATATATTAGTGTTTAGTATTGTGATTCTGGTATTTCATTTGATGTTTCTTATTTCTACTGTGTACGTTAAATGTCAGTTTACTTTTATGTTGAACCTTGAAGGGTTCGAGGCCGCAGTGTATGTTAAATCATGAAATTTGATATGTTTATACCATCTCCTGTAAATTTCTCCCCGTCTCGGACTGGGGTCACTACGGACATTCCGGACACCCATAAAATATCCGGCGTCAGCTGACCAAATAGGAGACAGAGGCAATAAAAGTTTGTTGAAGATAGCGAGCTACAGATGTTTTATTTTACTCTTGAGTAGTTACTTGAAGTTAAAACAAGCTTTTGTGATCTCTACCATCAACACAGATTCTAGTTCAAAAAAATTGGCTCCACTGAGTCTTTTAGATTTAGCTCGTTTGAAGTATAGCAACAGGTAATTATGTTTTTAATTTCGAATTATTTTATATTTTTTAAGACTTAAAATAATATACAAATACAGTAGTGCTTTCTGTAAGGTGCAACTCTGTAAATATATATATATTAAGCGTATTATAAATAAATTCAAATAAATGAGTAGCTATTATAACTGAAATGGCTACCGAGTTAAAAGGAAACTAGGTTATTCTGATTTCAATGAAATTATTTTGTATTTACGTATCCATAGTTATAGTTAAGAGTAATGGATTAAAAAATTTTATCTTTAGATTAAATCGAAATAATGTTGTTGACGCGAAATTTTTTTCATAACAGAGCTTCCATTTCCGGAACGAGACATTGCACCATCTTCATTACTATTCCCTAAATTAAAAAAAAATTGTTGTTCATTTCTCTTGTTTATTGTAAATTTTGATTCTGTTTTTCTGAATCATCATGTTAAATCAATATAACAGAAGTGGTTTCAGATTATTTTTTTTCTCCTTTTTCATACATCAAGAGAAATTTAGTAATACTATCTGGTAATTATATTCTTATAAATAATTGTGTTATTGCTGATTGAAGTATCGAAAAGGCATTTTATAAAAATTCTTTCGGAATATTTAAAGTTTGTGAATTAGGTCAGTAATAAGTGAATTATTTCAATGTTTTCTTCTTCTTTGATGTAAAGAGAGATCAATTTAGTAATATTATTTTTGTATTATAAATATATTTCCAAATGAGATAACATGTGATTATATTTAAATGTTATGAAAAATATTTCGAAATGACATTTTTTGAGGAAGCTAAAAGACAGAATTTTATTTGACTGAGAAATATAATGTATTTTTTATTTTAAATATTGCAGTCTTTTTTTTTTTTTTAGTATTTTTTATTAGTGTTAATTTTAGTGATTATAAAGATCATTAATTTCTAAAGTTATATTAATAATATTAATGGAAAGTATTTTTTCAGTGGGAGTTGTATAAGTAGAACATTTTTCTTAGATTAAAAATTATGTAAATTCATTCTATATTTTGTGCGTGCTATGTACAGATGTATATGTGAGTTTGTTGAAAATATAAGTTAAAAAGATTTCCTAATTTTAATACTGGAAAATATACTTTATTAGGATATCCTACTCTCTATATAGTTATCAATTCTAGATATATTAAGCATAATTAAATGCAGTGTTCAAACGAAAGTAAAATAAAGGCTTTTTATTCTTCGTTTTAAATTTACGATAAGATTTTAGAAAATCTCAAACACATTGATTTTTAATTAAAATGGGTCAATTTTTGATGAATTCTAATTTTTTGTAGGAAAGCAAAACACTCTATCTCAATTAGCTTCATACTTAATTTAAGTATATTTTATAAAAATTTTAGAATATCTGAGGGAGGACGTAAAAAACTATCTTGTGCCCAGTACAAAAGAAAGCGACTCGAAAATCAAGTCCACATTAAAAAACAAGCTGGAAGTTTACTGAATTACTTGCATGGCCCTAGAAAAAAGGAAGACGGTATAGAATCGGAATCTGATTTAGAATTTCATGAAGAGGATGTTTTGCAATTGAAATAAATAGAATCGATAGTGGAACTGCTCTTATAGGAACTTCTCCAGACAAAACCAACGATCGCGATACTTTAACAATGATATTTAGCTCAGATCCAGGAACTTGACCAGCTGTTCTATCAGACGCCGATAGATGTCTTTTGGTGAAAGAAGGACCCCCTAAGCCATTGACAGAATATAATTTTCCTCATGACGCCACCGGTCGAAAAGGTTTAGCTCATATTATTGTACCAGAATTTTGAAAAACAGTGAAAAGGTTATGCGTAAATGGTTAGTTTATTCCATTAAAAAAATTCTGTATATTGTTTTTGCTGCAAACTTTTTGGCGGTGTCGTTAGTTCTCTTTCCACAGAAGGTTTTAGAAGTTTGAAGCACATCGTTGAAACTTTAAAAGAATACGAAACATCCAAGAACCATAGTCAAAGCCAAAAGTCTTGGATTGAATTTAGTCAGCGATTACAATGCTGTAAAACAATTGACAGTGACTCGCAAAGACTAATTCTTGCGGAGACTAATTATTGGTGCTAGGTGCTTCAACGCATTGTAGCAACATTAAAAATGCTTGCCCAAAATTGTTTAGCCCTTCGTGGTAAGATTGATAAACTACACGATTCCAGTAATGGTAATTTTTTGCAAATAATTCAACTACTTGCTAAATTTGATCCAATAATGGAGGAACATTTTCGAAGAGTGCTAAAAAATCAAGAAACTAAAGTACATTATCTAGGGAAAAATATTCAGAACGAAATATTTCACTTTTACATGAGAACATTAAACTACGAATTGTTTATAAAATTCGATAAATTTAGATTGCACCCCTGATGCTAGTAAGATCGAGCAATTGATCTTTTTGGTAAGATATATACGTATTGAAAAATTTAATTCTAATGAAGTTAACGTTAAAATTAATGAGAGCTTTTTATGTTTTCTTCCAGTTGAAAGATCGACTGGAAAAGAACTTTCAAATTTAATACTTGAGAAACTTAAAAAATTGGGGCTAAATTTGCTAGATATGCGTGGGCAGGCCTATGACAACGGAGCCAACATGACAGGTGAGAAATCAGGGGTACAATCTAGAATTAGGACGTTAAATTCACGAACAATCTATGTACCCTGTAGTAGCCATTTGTTAAATTTGGTCATTAATGGCATGGAAAAAGCATCATTAGAAGCCTGTAATTTTTTAAATATAGTTCAAAAATTTATTTATTTTTTTAATCATCAACTTTTTGTTGGGTCATATTATTAAAATATTTAAAGGGCATAATTTTAAAACCTTTAAGTACAACTCATTGGGAAAGCCAAATAGAGGCTTTAGCCAAATAGAGGCTTTTAAACCCTTAAAGTATCATTTAGGAGGCATTTATGATGCTCTGTATAGTATTTATAATAATGTTGAAATCGACAACTCTATAAGAGATGAGGCCTCTGGATTATTAAATTCTATTAAACAATTTAAGTTCTTATGCTCCATCACTATTTGGTATAAAATCTTAAATTGCATAAATTCGATAAGCAAGCTATTGCAAACAAAAGAGAGATTACGATCTTTCATCCACTATGGAACTCTTTAAGAAATTGTAAGGATTTTTTTAATGATCTTCGATCGGATGGGGGGGTTTTACTGAAATGCTCTGTGATGCAAAAGAACTAGCCGACGAGATTGATATCCCTGCTAATTTTGAGGTCAAGCAGCCACGTCACAGAGTTCGTCGCAAAAATGTTAATTTTGATTACGAAGCACGAGATGATCCGGTAGAAGATCCTAAATTAAAATTCAAGATAGTTTTATTTTTTTACAATTGACCAAGCAATTAATGTCTTGGAATGCAGATTTAATTTAATGAGTACCCATAGTAATTGTTTTCAATTTTTATATAATATATATGATTTAAAAGATACCCCTAAAAATTTAATAATTAAAAACTGTAAAAATTTAGAAATGATGTTGACAGATGGAGAATCAGTAGATATAAATGCGCTTGATCTAGCAGATGAGATAATGTCAGTTTCAGCATTATTAGGCAAAAAAGAAAGCCCAATAGAAATCTTAAAATTTATTTCAGTTTTAGAATTTGCGCCCCAAATCTTGCCATCGCATTAAGAATTTTACTTTCTTTGCCAATAAGTGTAGCAAGCGGAGAGAGAAGTTTCTCAAAATTAAAAATTTCTTACGGTCTACAATTTTTCAAGAGAGATTAAATGGCTTAGCTACATTGGCAATCGAACATAAAAATAGCTGAACAAATTGATTTGAAGGAATTAATCAGAAAGTTTTCAGAGTTAAAAGTCAGAAAAAACACTTCTAATTTTTTGTTTATTTAATTATTTGTTTTAATTTTTAATAAATATATTATATACATATACCGTTATGTTACTTTTTCTTTGCAAGAACTATTCAAGTTTTATAGGTGTGTATTTATGAACAATTAATATTTTCTTAAAAATATTTTTTATACGTTGTGGAGAGAGGCATCATTTTTCATTTCTGTCCGGGGCTCCAAAACTGCTAGAGCCGGTCCTGGTGTAGTCCAATGAAGGTGTTTCCAATGTACCAAAGAGCAAGGTTGTTTCATAAATGTGTGTTTGTATTTCGTGTTAATCATCCAATTTATTTCTGTATTATGCGTTTTTTTCTGACATGTCAAACATTTTTCTCACAAATCTGTTGTAACGAAGACCTTTTATAGCTTTTCTGAAGTTTTTAAAATGTTCTGTGTAAACTTTTAACCAAAATTCAAGATCTTCTTATTCATATCTGTATTTTAACATAGAATCTGTTAATAGTTCAATCAGTTCTTTTTTTATATTGTTCGATGGATTAAATTCGCGTGATGACTGGTTCAGATGAATATGCTGTCGTTTGTTTACTACTATTGCTTACATTTATTTTGCTCTTAAACTTTTACATTTTACTTTCTAAAGTGTCTTATTTTGCTGAAATGGTTGCTCGATCAGTAAAATGAAAAGATGATTGTAGGGAAAAAAATCCTTTTTTAATATTCCTGTAAAAAATCTAAGTGTTTTGAAAAAAAGCGTAAGAATTACATACCATCTTCTCACTGTATTATGTGTTAGACCCCTTTGAATAATGTTTTCGATACCGTAAGACAAAAGAAACCTCTTCAAAGGGATTTTGGATAGGTGTAGACTTCTACAAGAATGTAAATATTTCAAAGCAAAAAATTTTTGTTTATTTTAAATTAAGTTATATTGAGTACACATAATGTTTAATTAACATTAATTTTACACATCTTCAGAGTAGTTAACAGAGATACTTCAGCATTTAATTATCTAAAATTAGAAGTAAGAATCTGATATGTAATCATGCCATATTAAAAAGTATATATATATTTATAAAACTTATTTTACTTAATAATTTTACAATATTACAGGGGAAAAGAAAAAATTTTCGAGAAGCATTCACTACAGAAATGGAAAAAGAGAAAAATTTTGAGAAGCATTCACTACAGAAATGGAAAAAGAAAAATTTTGAGAAGCATTCACTACAGAAATGGAAAAAGAGAAAAATTTTGAGAAGCATTCACTACAGAAATGGAAAAATATCTTAATTTACTACAGCCCTATTAATGTTTATACTAGATGATGAATCAAATATCATTTTAAAACATAAAAAAACAAAATTGTCACTTTTTCATTTGTAAAATTGCATGTAAAAAATCGTGCAACATTTTGAAAGTCTTTATTAGCTGCACTATTTTAGGTAAAAGATATGATTAATAGAGAATTGAATTCCAAATATGGTAATAAATTAAGGCATTAAAATTTTTAAATTAGAATGTGTGTATAATAGAATATAGATTTATGTCCATATATTGAATATAATGTCCTGCTCACTCCTACATAAACAAAATAAAATAGTCATTTTTGAATCCATAATTCTTTTACAAAAAAAAAAAAAAAGTAAAAATTGTAACATATTTGCTTGGTATTTATTAACACATATGTTTTTCAGAGTTTGACTGTGTGTGGTGTTCGGTGTTGAACAAATAATTTTTGTGACGCCCACAGCAACAAGTGAATATTTGTCGCGAGAGGGCGCTAGTGTGTGTAGTGCAGTGTATGTAAAAACATCGAGAGAGTAAGAGCGTAGGGAAGAACGCTCTAAAAAAATCCTTTTATCTTAGTCCAGCCTTTTTAATGTGTGGTGTAATTTTTTTATATTTAATTTAAAATATTGTAGTGAATCAATGCAGTGCAAGCGTGAGCGAACGTGGTCCGTCGAGCCGGATGTGGCCAGGACTGGAGAAAAGGAATTTTAGTGTACGCAAAAGCAAAATGAAGCGTCCAGAGGAGAGAAAATTGATATTGTCACTTGGTGAGAGGGGTCAGTCTTCAATTTTCTTATCTTGTGTTTTGAGAATAATTATTTTGTGGTTTATAAGTGGTTGAAATAACTTTAATTTGAGATTGAGATAGTTATTTTGTGATTTATAGGTGTCCAACTTGTGGTTGAATTAACACTAATTTGTGGTTTAGATAATTATCTTGTGATTTATTTGTTCATTTGTGAAAAGAGATAAGTTGATTGTGTTTTGAAAATAATTATTTGTGATTCATATGTGTTACATTTGTGGTGGAAAATAACTTTAATTTGAGATTGAGATAGTTATTTTGTGATTTATAGGTGTCCAATTTGTGGTTGAGTTAACACTAATTTGTGGTTTAGATAATTGTTGAGTGATTTTATGGTTCATTTTTGTTGCTAACTTTAATTTGTGTTTTGAGATAATTATTGTGATTTATATGTGTTTCATTTATGGTAGAGATAACTTTAATTTGTGGTTGGGATAATTAAATTGTGATTTATTTGTTTTCATTGGTAATTGAGATAACCTTACTTTGTGAAAATGAGTATAGGTAAATTTAAAAAGGATGAATTGCAGAAGAGTTGAAGTTAGTTGTCCCAGACAATGTTTAAGTTCTAGATTTAAGAGAATTAATACAGGAGAGTGAGATTTATAAAATGATAAAGAAACGTATCAGGCTATTGTTGATTGTGTTTTGGGAGGAGATAATTGATAGAAGAAATGAAAACGAAAATAGACTAGAAATTGAAAAAAATTAAACTGTCACGTTAGAAGGAGTTAGAAATAAAAAAATTAGTAATCAATCGGGCAGAAAAGTACCTTGCAAAATGAAAATAAATTTAAAATTTACAACCAGGTGTAACATTGAAAAACTTGAAAAGATTAAAACATTAACAATCCGGTACCCCAAAGAGCAGAGTCATTTAATTTATTTTTCTATCAATAGAAAAAGGCCTTCAAAACTGAAATGTTCCTGAGAAATTAAAACTCGAAATTCTTTTGAATATTCTAAAGGAAGGCAAATAACTTAATGATTTATCTTCGAGAAGAAGTTTTTAAGTGACTATAATAAATTGAAGGAATTGTTTAAAAGAATTTCAACGACCCCTATGAATGTTTAAATCAATTTAAAAGGCTCAAAAATTACCTAGAGAGTTATGTTCAATTCGCTTCTAGATTAAGTGCGAATTTTAATTACTATTGCCATTTACGGGGGGTCAAAGATTTGTCGGGTTTTCGAATTAATTATATCAGATAAGATAATAGAGAATTAGACCGAGAATTAAATGCGCATATTGGAATTAAGCAGGGCGAAAAAGTGGTTTAGCCCCAACAGCTAGCTGCGAGTGTGATATTTTTATATCATCCCAAAGGGAAAAAATTTAGAGAACAGAATTTATTTCCTAAGTTTAAACGTAATGAGGTCTATAATCATAGTGGAGCAAAAAATATTTCAAACTAAATCTGTCTTCTATTAAAAATGTGAAATGTTTTTTGTTAAAATCGAAAGAATTCCATCCGCTGTATTCGTGCCTAAAATTTAAATCTCTCAAGCGTCAGAAAAGAGTGGATTTGTAAAGCTAATCATTTGTGTTTCAAGTGCTTTTCACCTAACTGCAGTAAAAGCTGCAGTGTGAAGGACTGCTTTTGTCCAGAAGCCACATTAACCGTCTTATTACTTTTCCAAACCGGGAAAAAAGTTTCCCCTGTCGTCCCCAAATAGTTGAGAATTCCATTCTCAACCCCTGCAGAATGTGTTCGGGGACCGGAAAGGTCAATTCGGTTCTTCCCCAAACTGGGAGTGAAGAAAACAAGTCGTTCGTAGCAACGAGTTTCTTAAGAAATAAAACAAAAACAGTTTTACTGAGTAGTGTTCAGTGTTTCCTTAGAGATAGATTTGGCATCTTACATGAGGTAAGAGCACTTTTGGATGTAGGAGTCAATCAAATTTAATTACAAAAAAATTGTGCGGATAGATTACAATTATATAAAATAGAAAATTAATTTGTTGGTATCGTGTTTAAATGAGTCAACAATGAGAATAAATGAAAGTACCTCCATATGTAATAATGATTTAAGTTTAAAAAAAGAGCTAAATTTATTAGTTGTAAAAAAGATAACTGATTTGACTCCGTCTCAAATAATAAATGTTTCATTAAATAAACAAAGTGAAATTAAACTAGCCGATTATAAATTTAATATTCCTGGTAAAATTGATGTGTTGTTAGGTGCGGAAATATTTTACGAATTACTGAGAGACCAGGCCAAATTTATTGTGGAAGATTCTCGATACTGTTACAAAATACTGTGTTTGGATATGTAGTTATGGAAGTGTAGATGAGGTGAGGGATAGTAAGACTCACTGTGGATTATAGAGATAGTGATTTAAAAAAAAAACATTGAGGTCTTTTTGGGAGTTAGAATCGATTGGTGTCAAAACGAGAATTGTAATAGTGAGAGGAGTTAGCAGAAATGTTTAAGCAGAGAGCACATTTTAAAATGGTAGATATGAGGGTAGAACTCCGTGGAAAGAGATAGTGATGAGTTGAGTGATAATTTTAATTTAGAGAAAAGACGACTCGGAAATTCTATGAGAAAAATGCAAAGTGATAAGGTTTTGTATTCTGAGTATTGTAAGGTTTTCAGGAATTATTTAGATGAGGAGTAATTGAAAAGGTAAAAATCCTTTTAACTCAACGAATGACCAGTGTTTTTTTTTCCTCCCAAGTGATAATAAAAAAGGGAAATTTTACAACGAAACAGCAAATAGTGTTTGACGCTAGTGCATGCGAAAGGTGTTGAAAGACGAAATGGGGTTGGAAAAGTCAGATGAAGACATGGAGTTACCCCCAAACAACCGAGAAAGTTCTTCCTCTTGGAAAGGAACGAGCCAAAATGCTTAGTGTGGGTCAGGGTGCTGAGCACAACCTGTCACTGTTACGGAAGAAAAGGGTTTACCAGAGTACTGCTAATTTCTGCCAATGAGATGTGGAAAACATCAGTCGATGTGATAAAGGAGACACTAAAGAAATATTAATCCCGTGGTACTTAGTAAAGAGCCAGTGAACTTAGATGATGATGAAATTGAAGAAGTAAAACAGAAAGTGTGTTTTAACTCGAATTTAAAAGCCTCAAGCAACGTTATATTTGTGCAACATCATTGGCGTAAATATTCACAAGTTCAGCAGGAGTGAAAAAACCTACTCGGAAACTGCCTTTAAACAACGACCAAAAGTGCAAAAGGTTAGACTTAAGGCCCCGTTGATAAACCACCACGAAAGCCCGAGCGTAATGAATCCTTGGGGTTTCTTTTTCCCCCTATATTTACATCTAGGGTATTGCTTGCAATTGCATAGAATAAAATGCATCTATAAAAGGCCGAAAAAAATTTAAAATTCTTCCATTATTTCTTTTTAAAAAATTTCTAAAGGGATTTTTAAATAGTATTTAAAGATCTGAAAATTCATGTCTAGTCATTAAAACGATCATAAAAATATTTTAAATTATCGGATAAAAAAGAAAAAAGGAAAAATTTCTTTTTATGCTCTTTTAAATGGTACTTTAAAATTTTTAAATTAATTATTTTTTGGAGTAATTATTAAGTCAAACATTGACATTTGTAAAGGGGGATAAATTTTAAACCCCCCCTTTTTAAGGATAAGAAAATTCCCGTTTTT
>BMAV01001712.1:0-28144 GCA_019973955.1 Trichonephila inaurata madagascariensis
AAAAAAAAATTGGTGGGGTACTGAAAACCGACAAAAGGCCAGGGAAATTTTAAAGAAAATTGGGCATAACATGAACTATTTAAATTTCACAAGCGCCATACATATTCGTGATCAGCGATGAATTCTGTGCAAGAAAACTAAGTTTGGTAGGTTTGGGGTGAAAAAATGTCCAAACGCAAGGGGAAAAAGAAATGCGTCACAATTAAGCCCATATGAAAAACGAACCTTCAAAAAGGGTAATACCGTTAAAAAATTTTTTACTTTTATTTTCGGCGTTTTCTGATACTTGTCATAGAAATGCATTACAAAAAATGCAATAACTCGAGTTCTAATAATCGCATTGTTTAAAGTTTTTAAGTGTCTTTGGGTTTGGGGGAGGCCTCTCGTTCGAATGACACCCGGTTTTAAAAAACGGTCGGTAAGTTGGCTTTCGCCAAATAGGTCGGTTTTCAAGAAGGTGTTTTTATTTTTTAAAAAAAATTTCAAAATTTCGGAAACGGAGAACAATTTGGATTCCTGGTCAAATTTGGGTGAAAGGGGCACTTTGGTAAGTTTCTAGGGGAAAAAAAATAGTAGTGGGATGTCACTGAAACAGACTATTAAAAGGGGCACAATTTCGAAACCTTGGGCATAACTTTTTAACTATGGGAAATTTTAACAAGCGCCATAAAATTTGTGATCAGGGTTTATTTCTGTGCAATAAAAAATAAGTTTGGTGAGGGTGGGCCCGGTTTTTTAAAATCGGTCGGTAAGTTGTGGCTTTCGCCAAAAAGGGTTGGGTTTTTTAAGAAGTTGTTTCATTTTTAAAACAGTTACAGGAATTTCTGAAACGGAGACCAATTTAGATTCCCGGTCAAATTTCGAATAAATGGGTACTTTGGTGTTTCTATTGTAAAAAAAAAAAGTGGTTGCATTACTGAAACCACTATTGAGAGAGGGGCACAATTTCAAAGAAACCGTTGGGTATAACTTTGAACTGTTTGGAATTTTGACAAACGCCATACATATTCCGGTAGCGTTGAATTCCGTAAAAACTAAGTTTGGGAGGTGGGGGAAGACAAAAAATGATCCCAAAAGCACGGAAAAAAAAGCGTCACAATTAAGCCCATATGAAAGACGAACCTTCAAAAGGATAATCCCCAATTAAAATTTTTTACTTTTTTTTTTCGGGCGTTTTCTGATACTTGTCAAGAAATGCATTACAAAAGTTCCAAAAAACTCGAGTTTTAAATCGCAGGGTAATGTTTTTGTGTTTTGGGTTTGGGTGAGGCCTCTCGTTCGAATGACACCCCGGGGTTTTAAAAAACGGTCGGGAAGTTCTTTTAAGCCAAATAGGTCGTTTTTCAAAAAGGTGTTTCATTTTAAAAAAATTCAAAAATTTCGTGAAACGGAGACCAATTTCGATTCCTGGTAAATTTCAGTGAAAGGGGTCACTTTGGTAAGTTTCTGGGGGAAAAAATAGTGGTGGGCATGTCACGAAACAGACTATTGAAAGGGCACGAATTTCAAAGAAACCATTTTCATAACTTTTGAACTAATTGGGAAATTTTAACAATCGCCATACATATTGTGATCAGCGTTGAATTTTGGGAATAAAAAATTAAATTGGTGAGAATTGGCCGGTTTTTAAAATCGGTCGTAATTTCTCAAGCCCAAAAAGGTCGGTTTTTTTAAGAAGGTGTTTATTTTTTAAAATTATAGAATTTCGGGAAAAGGAGACCAATTTTTAGATTCCTGGTCAAATTTCGAGTGAAATGGGTAACTTTGGTAAGTTTCTAATAAAAAAAAAAGTGGGGGGATGTCACTGAAACCCACTATTGAAAGAAAATTTCAAAGCCGTTGGGGATAACATGAACTATTTAGAATTTCGACAAGCGCCATAAAATTCGTGATCAGCGATTTAAATTTTAAAAAAAACAAGTTTGAGGAATTGGAGTAAACAAAAAAAAAGATCCAAACGCAAGGGAAAGAGAAATGCGTCCAATTTAAACCCATAGAAAGACGAACCTTCAAAAAAATAATACCCCAATTTTTTTTTACTTTTTTTTTTGGTGTTTTCTGATACTTTTTCATACAAATGCATTACCAAGAGCAATAACTCAGTTCCCAATAATCGCAGGGTTGTTTTGTGTTTTTTTGATTTGGGGCTGCCTCTCGTTCGAATGACACCCGGTTTTTAAAAAACGGTCGGGAAGTTGGCTTTCGCCAAATAGGTCGGTTTTCAAGAAGGTGTTTCATTTTAAAAAATTACAAGAATTTCATGAAACAGAGACTGGTTTTGGGATTCCTGGTCAAATTTCGAGTGAAATGGGTCATTTTGGGTAAGTTTCTAGGGTAAAACAAATAGTGGTGGGCTTGTCAATGAAACAGACTATTGAATGTGGGCACGTATTTCAAGAAACCGTTGGGCATAATTTTTTGAACAAATTAGAATTTCAACAAGCGCCATACATATTCGTGATCAGCGTTGAATTCTGTGCAAGAAAAAACTAAGTTTGGTGAAAATTTGGGCCCGGTTTTTTTTAAAATCG
The DNA here is from genome assembly GCA_019973955.1 of Trichonephila inaurata madagascariensis. Taxonomy (NCBI): domain Eukaryota; kingdom Metazoa; phylum Arthropoda; class Arachnida; order Araneae; family Nephilidae; genus Trichonephila; species Trichonephila inaurata. The sequence goes on from BMAV01001712.1 coordinate 2,532, forward strand.
GTCGGAAATTTTTTTGCTTTTAAGCCAAATAGGTCGGTTTTTTCAACAAGGTGTTTATTTTAAAAAGTTACAGGAATTTCGTGAAACGGAGACCAGATTTAGATTCCTGGTCAAATTTCGAGTGAAATGGGTAACTTTGGTAAGTTTCTGGGGTAAAAAAAAAAAAAAATAGTGGTGTGCATGTCACTGAAACCGATTATTGAGAGAGGGCACGAATTTCAAAGAAACCGTTGGATATAACTTATGAACTGTGAGACATAGCCATCCTATGATGACCATGTCGTGCCGGTTCCGCGTAAGCTAGAGGTGTGGGATTATCAAAATGATGAGACATAATTCTTAATACAACTTTTATTAAGAGTAACTTATATTACTTAAATTCTAATTTGAAAAATTTTAAATTTAAAAAGTGAGAGTCAAGCCCAAATTAAATCACGTATTTAAGTCAGACCACGCAACTAGACCCCTTTATCTAAATTATAATTAATATTCCTATTTTTTAATTACTTATACCCAATATTCCCTTTTTTTCAGTTCGGGTTTCCCTTTTGACCTAGAAATATTATTATAAACTTTATATATGAAGATTTTTGATCCGCAATGCCAAACTGACAGCAAATTCTTATCCGCAAGTTTTCCACTAAGCTTTGTCACGCATCATCGAATAATTCCACAATACTATCTCTGAGCCTGCCCCCCATATCTAGGCTTCCCCCCTACCCTTTTTATAGTATATTCTTTACATATTATGATCGTTTATCTTCTTGGTAGGGGGTTGAAATGTTTTGCCATTAATCGTCCTAAACATGGGAGTCATGTTAACAGAAAGACGCGAGAACGTCACAACCCCCCCAAAAAAAAAAACGTGTTTTACAAGGGTTCTAAAGCCCTTAAAAAATTAGGGGTTTTAAATCTCTATTTCAAAATTTTCTTCGCTTTCGGTTTTATCTAAATTTTAATCTTAAATCCTCTTTTTAACTTTTAAAATTTTCCCAATATCTATCTTGACTTTAATTTTCATTGCAATTTTAATCTTAAATTTTAACTTTTAAAATTTTCCCAAAATTTATCTTGACTTTAATTTTTCTTATATCTTTGAATTAAAATTTTTAATATTCAATTTAATTTTAAACTCGTGAAATAAATTTTATAATAACTGGGGAACATTAATTTTTATTTTTAAATTTATGCCTCCCTTACTTTTACACGTTACTTAAAATATTTATACATTTAAAAAACAATTATTCTGGGTGCGAGACCCTCAACACTATATGGAGCTGGTACTTCTTCCTTTCTTGTTGAAGCTATACTTTTAAGATTTTCAGGGTCATCCCTGAAATGAAAACTGTTTAGTCTCTATTTCCATAATATAAATCTTTAACAATTATTATATTATTTATATATACAATAAATTTTTCTTCATCCCCCCATCTGGTTTCCAAAAAACTCCCAAAAAGCCCCAGCCCGTTATTATTATTGTTAGTGCCTTTACTACGCCGCGTTTCCCGAACCAGATGCCTCATAATACGTACAATACAACAACATATATATATACACATATTATACTTTACAAACATTTTTCAATAAACCATTATAACAAATAACCAAAGGAATTTTCGCATCTCACGAAGTCATACATCAAGCAAACAAATGGGGATTACAAATGTTTTCTTCAGAAAAAAAATTTTAACAAGTCAAAAGTTCAAATTAAATGAACACTCATTGTTAGTGTTTGACTTCTTATAACTTTTAACACCCCCGAGATTTCCCTTTCTTTTGCAATAACTTCCGACCACTTGTTGGAAGATCATAAAAATGAAACAAGACAACCTGATTTTTATATGTCCACATTCACGTTCAACGATGAGGTGTCATCACTCTTCATTCCTTGGTTGTACGGGAATTTCTTGTTGTGGCTTGTTCTCCTTGTCGTCCTTCCTTGCCTTCCCAACTGTGTTCTTGGCTGGTCGGGGTTCTTCGTTCTCCGTCGGCCTTAAGTTGTAGTTTTTTTCATATTGGAACTTCCGTTGATTCTCTTCTGCTTTTTCTATCTCTAGAAAATAGTACTGGATGACATTTGTCTTTTATTATTATTATTATTATTACCCTTTCTTTGCCATTTTTCTTTGTGGTCCATTGTCCTCGACACACCTGATTTTTTTAAAAATTTCTATTATATTTAAACCTTTTGTTTTTATTTCCCTTTTCCCTAATGAACTAGGTAGTGATCTGACCAGTGATTTGTTTTTATGGGTCCTCTCTGTATTTTTATATTGATTTGATTGGTTACCAATCCCTTTGCCTCAACCCACGTTTCACCGCAGATTTTTTTTTTCCCATATTGTGACTCATTTAACCCTTTGGGTGTACTTTTTCCGAAGTACGAGTTTCCTGACTTGATCTTATACTATTTGGGATACCTGTTCCTAATTCGACCTCGTCACATTTCCTATGACGATATATTCTTATTTGATCTACGTTAACTGTTAATCTTTTTCCTGATTTCCATATTACAATATTATTAAAGTTCTTAACTTCTAAGACTCTATAAGGTCCCTCAAATTTTTGTTTAAATTTACACATACTTTGTTAGCTGCTGAACTTACAGGGTGTGTTTCCCAAAAAACCAATCATTTACCTTATTTTTTGTCTTTCTACGTCTATTATAATATTTTTCCCCCCTTTCCTGTTTAATTTTCGTACTTAGTCTAGCTTCTTTTAAAACTTTTCTGTATATCTTGAATTTTGAATTTAGAGCTTTCCGATATCATAACAGTTTTTGAAATGGTGTAATAAATTTTTCGCCCGAAAAAAATTCAGCCGGTGTTTTCCTTTTTTTTTCCCTTACCGCCGTCGAAAGCGTAAACCCGTAAGAATTGATCCCAATATCGTGTTGATCATTAACATAAACAATCATTTGCACTATATCTCGATTAACTCTTTCAGTCCGTTTTTGTGGTCGATATGAAACAGTCTTAAACGCCTTATGCCTAATCTTTCATTTAAAGTGAAAAAATCTCGGATAAAAATTTGGGGGACCTTATCACTTATTAATTTTATTGGCCCATAACGCGATATAAAGTTATCAAAAAATATCCGCTATTATCGAGATGGGGCCCTTTTTTTAAGATAAAATTTCCCCTTTTCGAAATGATCGGTTATTACTAAAATATAGGGGTTTCCTTTTATTCTCGATATGGGATAGGGGCCCAAAAAAAATCTCGCACCTCATTCGGATAATTCGATAAAATTGGGATTTAACCGACCAGCTGGTAACCGTTTTATAGTTATTAACTTGGCACATATGGTAGAGAGACATATTGATCAAAAAATTTTCATGTACGGGAAATAAAAAAGCCCCGAATTTTATGATACGTTTTAAATCTGCCTAAGTGTCCACTTATTGGCTTTTTAAAAACTCTCATTATTTCATTCCTTAAAGATTTGGAATGTATACCCCATTTACCCTTGCGTTGCGTGTTTTGCATAAATAACAATCCTTCAATTAAACGGAAATCGGGCCCAAACCACATATCGTTGCTTTAAACCCGGGGTTATTTTCCCGGGGTTTTCTAAATATCTATATATATGACCTAATTTCTTTTTTTTTCATTTATTAATTGTTCCGCGAAGTAAGACCAAATTTTTGATTATAAATTAATTTTATAAATTTTTTTTTTTCGGTAAAACTGTAGCCACCATGTTTAACCTTTTCTGCCCCTTAACTGTAAATTCCCTTTTATTTATCTTATTATTTTCCCAACCAGCGAATTTTGAATTTTAAACGATTTCTGATAAAATCTAATAGATTTTGACCCTCTTATGAAATCGATACCGAATACATGGGTATTCTAAATTTTTCAACATGAAATGACCAATTTCTTTCAATTGTCTGATGTGAATTTTAATTCTACGATCCCATGTTTGGCATTTCGCACCCTGTGTGTTATTACCTGGGCCCCGATTTTTTTTTTTGTTTATAGAAAAAAATTTTCTATATACTTTCCGATATAAAAGATTTACTGCCCGGTGTCCCTAGCGCTTTCAAAATGTGTTATTTAATTAAAAACACGTGGGGAAGTTCTACGGGGGCTATACAACGGGGGAAAGTCTAATTGTTCTTTGTCGAATTCTTGAGGTTGACATTAACCTTTACAATATTTAATCGTCCCTTTTCGTCTATCGCATCGATTGAAATTTTCCCCCGAACCCTTATTTCTCCCTTCCCTATTAAAATTATCATTTCGCCATTTCAAATGAGTAACCCCGTTGCTGAATCTTTGATCATTATTATTAAACCCATTCCTCTCGAACCCTATTATTTTGACGGCTATTTCGTAAAACTATTTTTATTTGGGCTATTTATTTCCAATTCTCCAGTTTCTACCATTAGCTTCCCCAAAATTTGGGATCCCATGGGATTTTTACCTCGTCTTTCTATATTATGGTTCTGATCCCCTTTGTAATTTGCAAGAATATCTCTTCGAATTTAGCCAAGACTTTTTAAAAAGTTGAAATGTGTTTTGGGGATTTCGTTTCCACATAGTCCTGTATCTGTGGTTGGGGAGTCGAACTAAAAAAATTTTACCACTAAGTCTGCTTGGGACTTTCCCTAATTTAAACTTCTCTTTTTTTTAGTAATCTATACACAAAACCCAGTAGCCCCCCTGATTTTTTCCCCTGCTGGGATGCATAAAACTCCGACTGTAGTTCTTTTTTTTTTTTGATCGGGGGGAAAAAGCTTTTTTAATTCGGCTTTTGAGCTGCGCAAAAATCCGTGGCTGTTTTTTTGCACCAACAACGAAAAATATCGAATCCCAAATCGGCCCCCTTCCCTGGATGACTTTTTAAGTAAGCACATGACAGAACTTGGGATTTCAAGTAACTGTATATTATTATCGATCCCTCGATAAACCCCTGAAACCCTCCGCCCCTAAAAAGTACATTTCAGGTAGAACCGTATTTCCCCACATTACCAAACCCCAGAATTAAAAGATGTTGGGGCGCCATTAAAGGCAACCCATCCTAGGTGACCATGTCGTGCCGGTTCCGCGTAAGCTGGGAGGTGGGGGATTATCAAAATGATGAGACAAAATTTTTAATACAATTTTTATTAAGAATAATTTATATTATTTTAAATTTCAATTTGAAAAATTTAATTAAAGTGAGAGTCAACCCAAAATTAAATCACGTATTTAAGCCCGGGCCACGCAACTAGATCCTTTATCTCAATTATAATTAATATTCCTATTCTTTTTAATTACTTATATCCAATATTACCTTTTTCAGTTCGGGTTTTTTTTGACCTAGAGAATATTATTATAAATTTTTATATATGAAGATTTTTGATCCGCAATGCTGCTAATTTTTGGGAAGGGCAATTTTGACCCCGCAAGATTTCACACTAAGCATACGCTTTTCGATAAAGAAAAATTTCCCACAATATTTTCTTCCTGAGCCTGCCGCCCCTATCTAGGGCTTACGCTATCCTTTTATGGGTATATCTCTTTTTACATATTATGACGTTTATTTTTTGGTATTGGGTTGGGAAAAATTTTTCCATTAATCGTGGCCGTCAAAAAACATAGGAGTCATGTTAACGAAAGACGCGAGAAAACGTCCAAAATGTTTGGAATTTCGACAAGCGCCATACATATTCGTGATCAGCGTTGAATTCTTTTGCAATAAAACTAAGATTGGTGAGAATTGGCCGGTTTTTTTAAAAACGGTCGGTAATTTCTTTCAAGCCCAAAAAAGGTTTGTTTTTTTAAGAAGGTGTTTATTTTTAAAAAAATTAAGGGAAATTTTTTTAAAAAGGGGCCGGAAATTTTGATTCCTGGTCAAATTTTGAGTGAAATGGGTAACTTTGGTAAGTTTCCCAGGGTAAAAAAAAAAAAATGGTGGGCGTCACCGAAACCGACTTTGAAAAGAAGGACGAATTTCAAAAAAAACCGTTAAGGGTAACTTTATGAACTAAATTTTGAATTTCGACAAGCCCTTTTCATATTGGGATCAGCGAAAGAATTCTGTGCAAGAAAAAATAAGTTTGGTAGGAATTGGGTAAGACAAAAAATGATCCAAACGCAAAAGGAAAAAAAGAAATGCGTCACAATTAAGCCCATATGAAAGGGGGGGAAAGCTTCAAAAAGGATAAAAACCGTAATTAAAATTTTTTTCATTTTTCGGTGTTTTTCTGATACTTGTCCTTTCAAATGCATTATCAAAAGGGAATAACTCGAGTTCTAAATAATCGCAGGGTAATGTTTTACGTGTTTTTTGATTTGGGGGCTGCCTCGTTCGAATGACACCCCGGGTTTTTAAAAAACGGTCGGTAAGTTGGCTTTCAAGCCAAATAGGTTTGTTTTTTCAAGAAGGTGTTTTTTTAAAAAATTACAAAATTTCATGGGGAAAAAGGGCTGGGTTTGGGGTTACTGGTCAAATTTCGAGTGAAATGGGGCACTTTTTAAGTTTCCCCAGGGTAAAAAAAAATAATTTGGGGGGATGTCAATAAACAGACTATTGAATGTGGGAAAGTATTTCAAAAAAAACCGTTGGGCATAACTTTTGAACTAATTGGGAAATTTTAACAAGCGCCATACATATTCGTGATCAGCGTTGAATTCTGTGCAATAAAACAAAATTGGTGAGAATTGGCTTTGGTTTTTTTAAAAACGGTCGGTGGGTTTTTCAAGACAAATAGGTCGGTTTTTTTTAAAATTTTTCATTTTAAAAAGTTACAGGAATGTCGTGAAAAAAAAGACCAATTTAGATTCATGGTTAAATTTCCCCAGTGAAATGGGTAAATTTTGGGAAGTTTTAGGGTAAAAAAAAAAAGTGGGGGGGCATGTCCCGGGAAAACCCACTATTGAAAAAAGGGCAAGAATTTCAAAGAAACCGTTGGGCATAACAAAAATTTTTGAATTTCGACAAGCGCCCATACATATTCGTGATCAGCGATGAATTCTGGAAAAAAAAACTAAGTTTGGAGGAATTGGGGTAAGACAAAAAAAGATCCAAACGCAAGGAAAAAAAATGCGTCAAATTTAAAACCATATGAAAGCGAACGCTTCAAAAAAGGGTAATACCGCAATTAAAATTTTTTTCTTTTTTTTTTGGTGTTTTCTGATACTTTCCAAAAACCCTTACCAAAAGCAATAACTCGGTTCTAAACAATCCGGGGAATGTTTTTTCATGTTTTTTTGATTTGGGGGGCCCTCGTTCGAATGACACCCGGTTTTAAAATCCGGTGTTGGCTTTCGCCAAATAGGTCGGTTTTTTTAAGAAGGTGTTTTTTTAAAAAAAAAAATTTCAAAATTTATGAAACAGAGACTGGATTTGGATTCCTTCAAATTTCAGGAAATGGGTCACTTTGGAAGTTTCTAGGGTAAAAAAAAAATAGTGGGTTGTAATGAAACAGACTTTGAATTGGGCTAAATTTTAAAGAAACCGTTGGGGGCTTTTTAACTAATTGGGTTTCAAAAAAAGCCCATACATATTCGTGATCAGCGTTGAATTCTGTGCAAAAAAATAAGTTTGGGAGTTCCGGTTTTTTTTTAAAAACGGGGCAAGTTTGGCTTTCGCCAAATAGGTTGGTTTTTTTAAAAAGTTGTTTCATTTTAAAACAGTTACAGGAATTTTGTGAAACGGGACCAGATTTAGATTCCGGGCAAATTTCAGGAAATGGGTAACTTTGGTAATTTTTTAGGGTAAAAAATAGTGGTGTGCATGTCACGAAACCACTATTGAGAGGGGCACAATTTCAAAGAAACCGTTGGGTATAACATGAACTGTTTGGAATTTCGACAAGCGCCATACATATTCCCGATCACGTTGAATTTGGCAATAAAAATAAATTGGTGAGAATTTGGGTGGTTTTTTTAAAAACGGTGGAAGTTGGCTTTCAAGACAAATAGGTCGGTTTTTTGAAGGGGTTTCATTTTAAAAAGTTATAGGGAATTTCGGGGAAGGAGAAAATTTGGATTCCTGGTCAAAAATTTGAGTGAAATGGTCCCTGGTAAGTTTCTGGGTAAAAAAAAATAGTGGTGGACATGTCAATAAAACGATATTGAAAAAGGACACAATTTCAAAAAAACCCTTTTGCATAAATTTTGAACTATTTGGAATTTCAACGTCGCCATACATACTTCAGCGTTGAATTTTGGGAATAAAACTAAGTTTGGTGAAATTTGGCCGGTTTTAAATTGGTCTAATTTGGCTTTCAAACCAAATAGGTCGGTTTTTTCAAGAAGGTGTTTCATTTTTAAAAACAGTTATAGGAATTTCGTGAAATGGACACCAGATTTAGATTCCTGGTCAAATTTCCAGTGAAATGGGTAACTTTGGTAAGTTTCTAGAGTAAAAAAAAAAAATAGTGGTGGCCATGTCACTGAAACCGACTATTGAAAGAGGCCATGAATTTCAAAGAAACCGTTGGGCATAACTTGTGAACTATTTGGAATTTCGGCAATCGCCATACATATTCGTGATCAGCGTTGAATTCTGTGCAAGAAAAACTAAGTTTGGTAGGAATTGGAGGTAGACAAAATAATGATCCAAACGCACGGAGAAGAGAAATGAGTCACAATTAAGCCCATATGAAAGACGAACGCTTCAAAAAGGATAATACTGCAATTAAAATTTTTTACTTTTTTCGGTGTTTTTCTGATACTTGTCATAGAACTGCATTACCAAAGTGCAATAACTCGAGTTCTAATAATCGCAGGGTAATGTTTTAAGTGTCTTTGGGTTTGGGGCGGCCTCTCTTCGAATGACACCCGGTTTTTTAAAATCGGTCGGTAAGTTGGCTTTCACCTAAATAGGTCGGTTTTTCAAGAAGTTGTTTCATTTTAAAACAGTTACAGGAATTTCGTGAAACGGAGACCAGATTTAGATTCCTGGTCAAATTTCGAGTGAAATGGGTAAATTTGGTAAGTTTCTAGGGTAAAAAAAGTGGTGTGCATGTCACTGAAACCGACTATTGAAAGAGGGCACGAATTTCAAAGAAACCGTTGGGCATAACTTTTGAACTAATTGGAATTTCAAAGAGCGCCATACATATTCGTGATCAGCGTTGAATTCTGTGCAATAAAACTAGATTGGTGAGAATTGGCTGGTTTTAAAATCGGTCGGTAAGTTGGCTTTCAAGACAAATAGGTCGGTTTTTTCAAGAAGGTGCTTCATTTTTAAAAAAGTTACAGGAATTTCGGAAACGGAGACCAGATTTAGATTCCTGGTCAAATTTCGAGTGAAATGGTTAACTTTGGTAAGTTTCTAGGGTAAAAAAATAGTGGTAGGGCATGTCATTGGAAACCGACTATTGAAAGAGGGCACGAATTTCAAAGAAACCGTTGGGCATAACTTATGAACTGTTTGGAATTTCGACAAGCGCCATAAATATTCGTGATCAGCGTTGAATTCTGTGCAAAAAAAATTTGTTTTTGGGAGGGGGTTTGGGGGAAGACAAAAAAAAGATCCCAAAAGCACGGAAAAGAAAATTCCAAAATTTTGCCCATATGAAAGACGAACCTTCAAAAAAGGTAATACCGCAATTAAAAAATTTTTTACTTTTTTTTGGTTTTTTCTGATACTTTCCCCCCAAAAAAAATTACCAAAAGGGAAAAAACTCGAGTTCTAAAATCCCCGGGGTAAAAATTTTTGTGTTTTGGGTTTTGGGGGGTGCCCCCTCGTTTGGGGAAAGACACCCGGTTTTTTAAAAAAGGTTTGGTAAGTTGGGTTTTTAAAAAAAAATAGGTCGGTTTTTTTAAAAAGGTGTTTCATTTTTTAAAAAAAAAACAAAAATTTCTGAAAGGAGACCAGATTTAAAAATTCCCGGTCAAATTTTGAGTGAAATGGGTAAATTTGGTAGGATTTTTGGGTAAAAAAATAGTGGTGGGCATGTCAAGGGAAAAAGACTATTGAAAAAGGGGGGACGAAATTTTAAAAAACCGTTGGGATAACTTTTGAACTTTTGGGGTTTCCAAAAAGCGCCATACATATTCGTGACCCGCGTTGAATTCTGTGCAATAAAACTAAGGGTTGGTGAGAATTGGCTGGTTTTAAAATCGGTCGGGAAGGGGTTTTCTTTCAAGACAAATAGGTCAATTTTTTCAAGAAAAGGGGTTTCATTTTTTAAAAGTTACGGAAATTTTGGAAAGCAGGAGACCAATTTAGATTCCTGGTCCAAAATTTTAGTGAAATGGGTAACTTTGGTAAAATTTCAGGGTTAAAAAGGGTGGGCATGTCACTGAAACCGACTATTGAAAAAGGGCCCCAATTTCAAAGAAACCTTTGGGATAACTTATGAACAATTTGGGGTTTTTTGGGGGTTTTTTCTGGGGAAAAAAATTTTTGGGAGGAATTGGAGGAAAACAAAAAAAAAAGATCAAACCACGGAAAAAGAAAATGGGCCAATTAAAAACCCCCAAAGAAAAAACGGAACCTTCAAAAAGGATAATACCGCAATTAAAAATTTTTTTCTTTTTTTTCGGTGTTTTTTTGATACTTGTCCTTTCAAAACATTACCAAAAATGCAATAACTCGGGGTTCCCAAAAATTGGGGGTAAAATTTTTCGTGTTTTTTTGGTTTGGGGGCTGCCTCTCGATCGAATGACACCCCGGTTTTTTTAAAAACGGTCGGTAAGTTCTTTTAAGAAAAAAAGGTCGATTTTTTTTAAGAAGGTGTTTCATTTTTAAAAAAAAAATTTCAAAATTTCATGAAATGGAGACCAGATTTAGATTCCCGGTCAAAAATTCAGTGAAATGGGTCACTTTTGGGAAGTTTTGGGGAAAAACTAAAAGTGGTGGGCATGTCAATGAAACGACTATTGAAAGTGGGCACGTATTTCAAAAAAACCCTTGGGCATAACTTTTTAACTTTGGAATTTCAACAAGCGCCATACATATTCGGACCAGCGTTGAATTCTGTAATAAAAAAGGATTGGTGAGAATTGGCTGGTTTTTTTAAAAACGGTCGGTAAGTTCCAAGACAAAAAGGTCGAATTTTCAAAAAGGGGTTTCATTTTTAAAAATGTTAAGGAATTTCGTGAAACGGGGACCATTTAGATTCTGGTCAATTTCGAATGAAATGGGTAACTTTGGTAAGGTCTGGGGGAAAAAAAAAAAAAATGGGGGCATGTCATTGAAACCGACTATTGAAAGGGCCAATTTCAAAGAAACCGTTGGGGATAACTTTGAACTATTTAGAATTTCGACAAACGCCATACATTTGTGATCAGCGATAATTCTGTGCAAAAAAAAAATTGTTTGGTAGGTTTGGGGGAGAAAAAAAAATATCCCAAAAGCACGGAAAAGAAAATGCGTCCAAAATTTAAACCCATATGAAAGACGAAGTTAAAAAATAATACCGCAATTAAATTTTTTACTTTTTTTCGGTATTTTCTGATACTTGTCATGAAATGCTTTCCCAAATCTAGCTCGAGTTCTAATAATCCAGGGTAATTTTTTTAAATGTCTTTTTGGGTTTGGGGCGGCCTCTCGTTCAAATGACACCCGGTTTTTTTAAAAACGGTTGGTAAGTTGGCTTTCAAGCCAAATAGGTCGATTTTTTCTAAAAAGGGGTTTCATTTTTAAAAAAATTTCGGGAAATTTTGTAAAAAGGAAAGATTTGGATTCCCGGTCAAATTTCGAGTGAAATGGGTCACTTTTTTTTAAAATTTTAGGGTAAAAAAAAAAGTGGTGGGCATGTTGAAAAACACTATTGAAAAAAGGGGTTTTCAAAGAAAAGGTTTAAAAAAAACTTTTGAACTAATTTGGGAAATTTTAACAAGCGCCATACATATTTGTGATCAGCGTTGATTTCCCCCGCAATAAAACTAAGTTTGGTGAGAAAATTTGGGCCCGGTTTTTTAAAAACGGTCGGGAAGTTATTCTTTCAAGCCAAATAGGTCGGTTTTTTAAGAAGGGGTTTTTTTTAAAAAAAATTACAGGGAAATTTTTTGAAACGGAGACCACATTTGGTTCCCGGTCAAATTTCGAGGGGAAGTGGGTCACTTTGTTAAATTTTTATGGTAAAAAAAAATTGGGGGGCATGTCACTTAAAAACCCACTATTGAAAGAGGGCACAATTTCAAAAAAAACCGTTGGAATAACTTATGAACTATTTTTGGGAAATTTTGACAAAGCGCCATACATATTCGTGATCCCGCGTTGAATTCTGTGCAAGAAAAACTAAAATTTAGTAGGGGGTTTGGGGGAAAACAAAAAAAATGATCCCAAAAGCACGGAAAGAGAAATGCGCACAATTATGCCCTTTTGAAAAAGGAACCTTTAAAAAAGGGTAATACCGCAATTAAAATTTTTTTACTTTTTTTTTTGGTGTTTTTCTGATACTTTCCCAAATGCATTACCAAAATGCAATAACTCGAGTTCTAATAATCGCAGGGTAATGTTTTAAGGTTTCTTTGGGTTTTGGGGGGGGCCTCTCGTTCAAATGACACCTGGTTTTTAAAAACGGTCGGTAAAAATTTTGGGTTTCAAAAACCAAATGGGTCAAAATTTTTTTAAAAAAGGGGCTTCATTTTAAAACAATTACAGGGAAATTTTGTAAAAAGGGGCCTTTTGGATTCCTGGTCAAATTTCAGTGAAATGGGTCACTTTGGTAAGTTTTTTGGGTAAAAAAAAGTGGCGGGGATGTCACTGGGAAAACCCACTATTGAAAGTGGGCACGTATTTCAAAGAAAAATGTTTGTGCATAACTCTTGAACTATAAAAGGAAATTTTAACAAAACGCCATACATATTCGTGATCGGGATTGAATTCTGTGCAATAAAACTAAGATTGGTGAAAAAGTGGTTTTTTAAAAACGGGCGGGAAGTTGGCTTTCAAGACAAATAGGCCCGGTTTTTTTAAAAAAGGTGTTTTATTTTTAAAAAATTAGAGGGAAATTTTGTGGGAAAAGGAGACCAGATTAAGATTCTGGTCAAATTTCAAAAGAAATGGGGAACTTTTTTGGAAATTTCTAGGGTAAAAAAAAATTTGGGGGGCATGTCCCCTGAAACCGACTATTAAAAAAGGGGACAATTTCATAGAAACCGTTGGGGATAACTTATGAACTATTTGGAATTTCGACAAGCGCCATACATATTCGTGATCAGCGTTGAATTCTGTGCAAGAAAAGCTAAGTTGGTAAATTGCGGGGAAAACAAAAAAAAGTCCCAAAAGCCGGAAAAAGAAATGGCAAATTTTAAACCCATATGAAAAAACGAATGCTTCAAAAAAGGGTATTACCGCAATTAAATTTTTTTTCTTTTTTTTTTTGGTGTTTTTCTGATACTTTGTCATACAAATGCATTACCAAAAATTCCCAAAAACTCGAGTTCTAATAATCCCCCGGGGGAATGTTTTACTTTTTTTCGGTTTGGGGGGGCCCCCCTCGTTCGAATGACACCCGGTTTTTTAAAAAACGGTCGGTAAGTTAACTTTTTAAGCCCCAAAAAAGGTCGGTTTTTTTAAGAAGGTGTTTCATTTTAAAACAAATTACAAGAATTTCATGAAATGGAGACCAGATTTAGATTAATGGTCAAATTTCGAGTGAAATGGGTCACTTTGTTAAGTTTTTAGGGTAAAAAAAAAAAAAATAGTGGTGGGCATGTCACTGAAACACACTATTGAAAGAGGGCACGAATTTCAAAGAAAACGTTGGGCATAACTTTTGAACTAATTGGAATTTCAACAAGCGCCATACATATTTGTGATCAGCGTTGATTTCTGTGCAATAAAAACTAAGTTTGGTGAGAATTGGCCGGTTTTTTAAAATCGGTCGGTAAGTTGTGGCTTTCAAGCCAAATAGGTCGATTTTTTCTAAAAGGTGTTTCATTTTTAAAAAATTACAGGAATTTCGTAAAACGGAGACCATATTTGGATTCCTGGTCAAATTTCGAGTGAAATGGGTCACTTTGTTAAGTTTTTAGGGTAAAAAAAAAAAATATTGGTGGGCATGTCACTGAAACCGACTATTGAAAGAGGGCACGAATTTCAAAGAAACCGATGGGCATAACTTATGAACTATTTGGAATTTCGACAAGCGCCATACATATTCGTGATCAGCGTTGAATTCTGTGCAAGAAAAATTAAGTTTGGTAGGAATTGGAGGAAGACAAAAAAATGATCCAAACGCACGGAAAAGAGAAATGAGTCACAATTAAGCCCATATGAAAGACGAACGCTTCAAAAAGGATAATACTGCAATTAAAATTTTTTTACTTTTTTTTTTGGTGTTTTTCTGATACTTGTCAGAAATGCATTACCAAAGTGCAATAACTCAAATTCTAATAATCGCAGGGGGACTGTTTTTAAATGTCTTTGGGTTTGGGGGCGGCCTCTCGTTCGAATGACACCGGTTTTTAAAATCGGTCGGTAAGTTGGCTTTCACGCTAAATAGGTCGGTTTTTTCAAGAAGTTGTTTCATTTTTAAAAACAGTTACAGGAATTTCGTGAAACGGAGACCAGATTTAGATTCCTGGTCAAATTTCGAGTGAAATGGGTAACTTTGGTAAGTTTCTAGGGTAAAAAAAAAAAGTGGTGTGCATGTCACTGAAACCGACTATTGAAAGAGGGCACGAATTTCAAAGAAACCGTTGGGTATAACTTATGAACTGTTTGGAATTTCGACAAGCGCCATACATATTCGTGATCAGCGTTGAATTCTGTGCAATAAAACTAAGATTGGTGAGAATTGGCTGGTTTTTTAAAATCGGTCGGTAAGTTGGCTTTCAAGACAAATAGGTCGGTTTTTTCAAGAAGGTGTTTCATTTTTAAAAATTACAAAATTTCATGGGAAAGGAACCAGATTTAGATTCCTGGTCAAATTTCGAGTGAAATGGGTCACTTTGGTAAGTTTCTAGGGTAAAACAAATAGTGGTGGGCATGTCAATGAAACAGACTATTGAAAGTGGGCACAATTTCAAAAGAAACCGTTGGGCATAACTTTTGAACTATATGGAATTTCAACAAGCGCCATACATATTCGTGATCAACATTGAATTCTGTGCAATAAAACTAAGATTGGTGAGAATTGGCTGGTTTTTAAAATCGGTCGTAATTGGCTTTCAAGACAAATAGGTCGGTTTTCAGAAGGTGTTTCATTTTTTAAAGGTTTGAATTTTGTGAAACGGAGACCAGATTAAGATTCCGGGCAAATTTCGAGTGAAATGGGTAACTTTGTTAGGGTTTTTAGGGTAAAAAAAATAAAAATTGTGGTGGACATGTCACTGAAAGGACTGTTAAAGGGTACAAATTTCTTAAAAAAACCGTTGGGCATAACTTTATGAACTATTTGGAATTTCGACAAGCGCCATACATATTCGTGATCAACGTTGAATTCTGTGCAAGAAAAACTAAGTTTGGTAGGAATTGGAGGAAGACAAAAAAATGATCCAAACGCACGGAAAAGAGAAATGCGTCACAATTAAGCCCATATGAAAGACGAACTCTTCAAAAAGGATAATACCGCAATTAAAATTTTTTTACTTTTTTTTTCGGTGTTTTTCTGATACTTGTCATACAAATGCATTACCAAAGTGCAATAACTCGAGTTCTAATAATCGCAGGGTAATGTTTTACGGGTTTTTCGGTTTGGGGGCGGCCTCTCGATCGAATGACACCCGGTTTTTTAAAATCGGTCGGTAAGTTGGCTTTCAAGACAAATAGGTCGGTTTTTTCAAGAAGGTGTTTCATTTTAAAAAAAATTACAAGAATTTCATGAAATGGAGACCAGATTTAGATTCCTGGTCAAATTTCGAGTAAATGGGTCATTTTGGTAAGTTTCTAGGGTAAAAAAACAAATAGTGGTGGGCATGTCAATGAAACAGACTATTGAAAGTGGGCACGTATTTCAAAGAAACCGTTGGGCATAACTTTTGAACTAATTGGAATTTCAACAAGCGCCATACATATTCGTGATCAGCGTTGAATTCTGTGCAATAAAACTAGGATTGGTGAGAATTGGCTGGTTTTTAAAATCGGTCGGTGTTGGCTTTCAAGCCAAAAGGTCGGTTTTTCAAGAAGGTGTTTCATTTTAGAAAACAGTTACAGGAATTCCTGTGAAACGGAGACCAGATTTAGATCTTGGTCACCCCGAGTGAAATGGGTAACTTTGTAAGTTTCTAGGTAAAAAATAATAATGGTGGGCATTCACCGAAAACCGACTATTGAAAAGAGTGGGCACGAATTTCCAAAGAAAACTGCTGGGTATAACTTATGAAACTTCTGTTTGAATTCCCTGACAAGCGCCATACATATTCGTGGATCATGTTGAATTCTGTGTGCAAGAAAAAACTGTTTGCAGGGAATCGAATAAGACAAAAAATGATCCAAACGCACAGCAGAAATGCGGTCACCTTGCTTCCATATGAAAGATACAAACGCTTTAAAAAGGATAATACCGTACTAAAATTTTTTACTTTTTTTTCGGTGTTTTTCTGATACTTGTCATAGAAATGTAAATACTAAAGTGCACAATAACTCGAGTTCTAATAATCAGCAGGGCATCGTTTTAAGCGTCTTGGGTTTGGGGAGGCCTTCCTTTGAACTGAAATGACGCCCGTTTTAAAATCGGTTTGTAAGTTGGCTTTGCCAAATAGGTCGGTTTTTTCAAGAAGGTGTTTCATTTTAGAAAACAGTTACAGGAATTTCGTGAAACGGAGACCAGATTTAGATTCCTGGTCAAATTCCCTGAGGAAATGGGTAAATTTGATGTTTTAGGTAAAAAAAAAAAAATAGTGTGTGCGTATCACTGAAACCGACTCATTGAAAGAGGGCACGAATTTCAACGAAACCGTTGTATAACTTATGAACTGTTTGGAATTTCGACAAGCGCCATACATATTCGTGATCAGCGTTGAATTCTGTGCAATAAAACTAAGATTGGTGAGAATTGGCTGGTTTTTTAAAATCGGTCTGTAAGTTGGCTTTCAAGACAAATAGTTCGGTTTTTTCAAGAAGGTGTTTCATTTTAAAAGTTATGAATTTCAGAAACGGAGACCAGATTTAGATTCCTGGTCAAATTTCGAGGAAATGGGTAACTTTGGTAAGTTTCCCTACGGTAAAAAAATAGTGTTGGGCATGTCACTGAAACTGACTATTGAAAGAGGTAAGCACGAAATTTCCAAAGAAACCGTTAAGTATAACTTATGAACTATTTGAATTTCTGACAAGCGCCATACATATTCGTGACTTCACGTTGAATTCTGTGCAAGAAAACTAAGTTTGTAGGAATTGGAGGAAGACAAAATGATCCAAATGCACGAAAGAGAAATGCGTCGTTTACCTGCCTTTTAGCGCGAAAGCACAAAACGCTTCAAAAAGGATAATACCGCAATTAAAATTTTTACTTTTTCGGTGTTTTTCTGATACTTGTCATGAAATGCATTACCAAAGCGCAATAACCCTCGAGCGCCCTACTAACGGTGGCAATGTTTTAAGTGTCTTTGGGTTTGGGGAGGCCTTCAACTGGAATATCGACGCCCGGTTTTTAAAAATCGGTCGGTAAGTTACTAAGCCACAGGTCGGTTTTTTTCAAGAAGGTGTTTCATTTCAGGAAACAAAGCTACAGGAATTTCAGAAACGGAGACCAGATTTAGATTCCTGGTCAAATTTCGAGGAATGGGTAACTTTGGTAAGTTTCTAGGGTAAAAATAGTGGTGTGAATTTCACTGAAACCGACTATTGAAAGAGGGGCAATGAATTTCAAAGAAACCGTTGGGTATGCAACTTATGAACTGTTTGGAATTTCGACAAGCGCCATACATATCTTGATCCGCGCTGAATTCTGCGCAATTAAAACTAAGATTGCGAGAGAATTGGCTGGTTTTTAAATCGGTCTGTGTTGGCTTTCAAGACACAAATTAGATCGGTTTTTCAAGAAGGTGTTTCATTTTTAAAAAGTTACAGGAATTTCATAGGAAACGGAGACCAGATTTAGATTCCTGGTCACCCCGATGAAATGGGTAACTTGGTAAGTTTCAGGGTAAAAAAATAATAATGGTGGGCATGTCACTGAAACCGACCATTGAAAGAGGGCGCACGAATTTCAAAGAAACCGATGGGCAATAACTTATGAACTATTTGAATTCTGACAAGCGCCATACATATTCGTGATCAACGTTGAATTCTGTGCAAGAAAACCTGTTTGGTAGGAATTCGAGGAAGACAAAATGATCCAAACGCACGGAAGAGAAATGCGTCACAATTAAGGCCATATGAAAGACGAACTCTTCAAAAAGGATAGTTATCGCAATTAAAATTTTTACTTTTTTCGGTGTTTTTCTGATACTTGTTATAGAAATGCATTACCAAAGTGCAATAACTCGGAGTTCTAATAATCGCAGGGTAATGTTTCATTGCGTTTTCGGTTTGGGGCTGGCTCGATCGAATGACACCCGGTTTTTAAACTGGTCGGTAAGTTGGCTTCTTTCAAGACAAATAGGTCGGTTTTTCAAGAAGGTGTTTCTATTTTAAAAAAAATTTCTAGAATTTGATGAAAACGGGAGACCAGATTTAGATTCGTCAAATTTCGAGTGAATGGGTCACTTTGGTGCTTTCCTTGTGTAAGTAAAACAAATAGTGGTGGGCATGCCAATGAAAAACAGACTATTGAAAGTGGGCACGTATTTCAAAAGAAACCGTTAAGTATAACTTTGAACTAATTGAATTTCAACAAGCGCCATACATATATTCGTGATCAGCGTTTAATTCTGTGCACAAAACTAAGATTGGTGAGAATTGGCTGGTTTTTAAAAATCGGTCGGTAAGTTGGCTTTCAAGCCAAAGAGGTTTGGTTTTTTCAAGAAGGTGTTTCATTTGTGTTTGTTACAGGAATTTCAGAAACGGAGACCAGATTTAGATTCCTGGTCAAATTTCGAGTGAAATGGGTAACTTTGGTAAGTTTCTAGGTAAAAAAAATAATGGTGGGTATGTACTGAAACCGACTATTGAAAGAGGGGCAATGAATTTCCAAAGAAACCGTTGGGCACACCGCGAACTACTTCTGACCTTTCCTGACAAGCGCCATACATATTCGTGATCAGCGTTGAATTCTGTGCAAGAAAACTAAGTTTGGTGGTGAAATTGGAGGAAGACAAAAAAATGATCCAAACGCTATCACGGAAAAGAGAAATGCGTCACAATTGCTTCCATACATGAAAGACGAACGCCTCTTGCAAAAGGATAATACAGCACTTAAAATTTTTTTACTTTCCTTTTCGGTGTTTTTCTGATACTTGTTATAGAAATGCATTACCAAGTGCAATAACTCGAGTTCTAATAATCGTGTGGGTAATGTTTTTAAGTGTCTTCGGGGTTTGGGGCTGCCTCTCGTCTGAATGACACAAGGTTTTTTAAATCGGTCGGTACGGCTTGCCAAATAGGTCGGTTTTTCAAGAAGGTGTTTCATTTTAAAACAGTTACAGAATTTCGTGAAACGGAGACCAGATTTAGATTCCTGGTCAAATTGAGTGAAATGGGTAACTTTGGTAAGCTTCCTAGGTAAAAAATAGTGGTAAAAGTATGTCACTGAAACTGACTATTGAAAGAGGGCAATGAATTTCAAAGAAACCAAGTTAAGTAACTTATGAACTGTTTGGAATTTCTGACAAGCGCCATACATATTCGTGATCAGCGTTGAATTCTAAAGTAATAAAACTAAGATTGGTGAGAATTGGCTGGTTTTAAAAATCGGTCGGTAAGTTGATTTCCTGCAGACAAATAGATCGGTTTTTCAAGAAGGTGTTCTGATTTTTTAAAAAGTTACAGAATTTCAGGAAACGGAGACCAGATGATTCCTGGTCAAATTTCGAGTGAAATGGGTAACTTTGGTAAGTTTCTAGGGTAAAAAAAAAATAATACTGGTGGGCATGTCACTGAAACCGACTATTGAAAGAGGGCACGAATTTCAAAGAAACCGATGGGCATAACTTTCTATGAACTATTTCCAGAATTCCTGACAAGCGCCATACATATTCGTGATCAACGTTGAATCTTAAAAGCAAAAACTAAGTTTGGTAGGAATTGAATAAGACAAAAATGACCAAACGCACGGAAGAGAAAATGCGTCATACCTTAAGGCCATATATGAAAGACGAACCTTCAAAAAGGATACTACCTAAATTAAAAATTTTTTTTACTTTTTTTCGGTGTTTTTCTGATACTTGTCATACAAAAGCATTACCAAAGTAAATAACTCGAGTTCTACTAATCGCAGGGTAATGTTTTTACGTGTTTTCGGTTTGGGGCTGCCTCGATCGAATGACACCCTGGCTTTTTAAATCGGTCGGTAAGTTATTTTCAAGACAGCTTAGGTCGGTTTTTCTGCTAGCTGCGTTTCATTTTAAAAAAATTTCAAGAATTTCTTGATGAAAACGGAGACAGATTTAGATTCCTGGGTCACCTCTTTCGAGTGAAATGGGTCACTTTGGTAAGTTTCCTCAGGGTAAAAAAGTAATATTAGTGGTAGGTATGTCAATGAAACAGACTATTGAAAGTGGGCACGTATTTCAAAGAAAACCGTTGGGCATAACTTTGAACTAATTGGAATTTTGGCCAAGCGCCATATATTCGTGGATCAGCGTTGAATTCTGCAGTACAAAACTAAGATTGGTGGGAGAATTGGCTGGTTTTAAATCGGTCGGTAAGTTGGCTTTCTTGCCAAATAGGTCGGTTTTTTTCAAGAAGGTGTTTCATTTTAGAACAGTTACAGGAATTTTCGTGAAACGGAGACTGATTTAGATTCCTGTCAAATTTCGAGTGAAATGGGTAACTTTGGTAAGTTTCCCTAGGGTAAAAAAAAATAGTGGTGTGTGCATTCTACCGAAAACTGACTATTGGAAAGAGGGCACGAATTTCAAAGAAGAAAACCGTTGGGTATAACTTATGAACTGTTTGAATTCCTGACAAGCGCCATATACATATGCCCGTGGATCCGCGTTGAATTCTGTGCAATTAAACTAAGATTGGTGAGAATTGGCTGGTTTTTTAAAATCGGTCTGTAAGTTGGCTTTCAAGACAAATAGATCGGTTTTTCAAAGAAGGTGTTTGATTTTTTAAAAAGTTATGAATTTTGTGAAACGGAGACCAGATTTAGATTCCTGGTCAAATTTCGGAGGAAATGGGTAACTTTGGTAAGTTTCTACGGTAAAAAAAAAAATAGGTAAGTTGGGTATGCTCACCAAAACCGACTATTGAAAGAGGGCACGAATTTCAAAGAAACCCGTTGGGCATAACTTATGAACTATTTGAATTCCCTGATAAGCGCCACTACATATTCGTGATCAGCGTTGAATTCTGGTGTGCAAGAAAACTAAGTTTGCAGGAATTGAGGAAGACAAAAATGATCCAAACGCACGGAAAAGAGAAATGCGTCAGCAATTAGTTTCTCCCATATATGAAAGACAAACGCTTCCAAAAAGGATAATACCGCAATTAAAATTTTTTTACTTTTCGGTGTTTTTCTGATACTTGTCATAGAAATGCATTACCAAAGTGCAATAACCTCGAGTTCTAATAATCGCAGGGTAATGTTTTGGCGTCTTTTGGGTTTGGGGAGGCCCCTTTGTCTGAATCGACGCCCGGTTTTAAAATCGGTCGGTAAGTTGGCTTTCAATCTAAATAGGTAGGTTTTTTCAAGAAGGTGTTTCATTTTAGAAACAGTTACAGGAATTTGGTGAAACGGAGACCAGATTTAGATTCCTGGTCAAATTTCGAGTGAAATGGGTAACTTTGGTAAGTTTCTAGGTAAAAAAAAAAAAAAATAGTGGTGTGCATTTCACTGAAACCGACTATTGAAAGAGGCACGAATTTCCAAAGAAACCGTTGGGTATAACTTCTATGAACTGTTTGAATTTCCTGACAAGCGCCATACATATTCGTGATCCGCGTTGAATTCCCAGTAATAAAACTTAAGATTGGTGGTGAATTGGCTGGTTTTTAAAATCGGTCTGTAAGCTGGCTTTCAAGACAAATAGGTTTGTGGTTTTTCAATATTGCGTTTATTTTTAAAAAAGTTACAGGAATTCAGGAAACGGAGACCAGATTTAGATTCCTGGTCAAATTTCTGAGGAAATGGGTAACTTTGGTAAGTGTTTTCCCTACGTAAAAAAAAAATAGTAAGCTGGGGTATGTCACTGAAAACCGACTATTGAAAGAGGGCACGAATTTCAAACAAACCGATGGGCATAACTTATGAACTATTTGGAATTTCTGACAAGCGCCAGCGCCATATTCGTGATCAGCGTTGAATTCTGTGCAAGAAAATTACGTTTGGTAGGAATCTGGAGGAAGACAAAAAAATGATCCAAAACGCACGGAAAAGAGCAGAAACGTCACAATTAAGCCTATAAGTGAAAAGCACGAACGCTTCAAAAAGGATACAATAATACTGCAATTAAAATTTTTACTTTTTTTTCGATTTTCTTGATACTTGCTCATAGAAAATGCATTACCAAAAAGCAATAACTCCGAGTTCCCACTAATCGCAGGGTAATGTTTTAAGTGTCTCTTTGGGTTTACGCTGCCTCGTTCGAATGACACAAGGTTTTAAATTCGGAATGGTAAGTTACTAAGCCAAATAGGTCGGTTTTTTTCAAGAAGGTGTTTCATTTTAAAAACAGTTACAGGAATTTCAGGATACGGGAGACCAGATTTAGATTCCTGGTCAAATTCTTGAGTGAAATGGGTAACTTTGGTAAGGTTTCTAGGGCAAAAAAAAAATAGTGGGTGTGCATGTCACTGAAACTGACTATTGAAAAGATACAATGAATTTCCCCCAAAGAAAACCGTTGGGTATAACTTATGAACTGTTTGAATTTCCTGACAAGCGCCATACATATTCGTGATCAGCGTTGAATTCCAGCAATTAAAACTAAGATTGGTGAGAATTACTGGTTTTTAAAATCACGGTGTTAGTCTCTTCAAGACAAATAGGATCGGTTTTTTCGTTAGGCTGGGTGTTCTTATTTTTAAAAAGTTACAGGCATTTTCAGGAAACGGAGACCAGATTTAGATTCCCGTCAAATTTCGAGTGAAATGGGTATCTTGGTAAGTTTCTAGGTAAAAAAAATAATAATGGTGGGTGCATGTCACTGAAAAACCGACTATTGAAAGAGGGCAATGAATTTCAAAAGAAAACCGATGGGCATAACTTATGAACAATTTGGAATTTCCTGACAAGCGCCATACATATTCGTGATCAACGTTAACGTGCAAGAAAACTAAGTTTTGCAGGAATCTGGAGGAAAACAAAAATGATCCAAACGCACGGAAGAGAAATGCGTCACAATTAAGGCCATATGAAAGACGAACTTCAAAAAGGATAATAGATCGCAATTAAAATTTTTACTTTTCGGTGTTTTTCTGATACTTGTTCTACAAAAGCATTACCAAAGTGCAATAACTCGAGTTCTAATAATCGCAGGGTAATGTTTTACGTGTTTTTCGGTTTGGGGCTGCCTCTCGATCGAATGACACCCGGTTTTTTAAAATCGGTCGGTAAGTTGGTTTCAAGACAAATAGGTCGGTTTTTCTAAGAAGGTGTTGCATTTTGAAAAATTTCAAGAATTTCTTTGATGAAACGGAGACCAGATTTAGATTCCTGGTCAAATCTTCGAGTGAAATGGGTCACTTTGGTGCTTCGGTAAAAACAAATAGTGGTGGGTATGCTCAATGAAACAGACTATTGAAAGTGGGCACGTATTTCAAAGAAGAAAACCGCTAAGTACATAACTTTGAACTAATTGAATTTTACCAAGCGCCATACATATTCGTGATCAGCGTTGAATTCTGTGCAATAAAACTAAGATTGGTGAGAATTGGCTGGTTTTTTAAAATCGGTCTGTAAGTTGGCTTTCAAGACAAATAGGTCGGTTTTTTCAAGAAGGTGTTTCATTTTTAAAAAAGTTACAGGAATTTCGTGAAACGGAGACCAGATTTAGACTCCTGGTCAAATTTCGAGTGAAATGGGTAACTTTGGTAAGTTTCTACGGTAAAAAAATAGTGTTGGGCATGTCACTGAAACCGACTATTGAAAGAGGGCACGAATTTCAAAGAAACCGTTGGGCATAACTTATGAACTATTTGGAATTTCGACAAGCGCCATACATATTCGTGATCAACGTTGAATTCTGTGCAAGAAAAACTAAGTTTGGTAGGAATTGGGGAAGAAAAAAAAATGATCCAAACGCACGGAAGAGAAATGCGTCATAATTAAGGCCATATGAAAGACGAACGCTTCAAAAAGGATAATACCGCAATTAAAATTTTTTTAATTTTTTTTTCGGTGTTTTTCTGATACTTGTCATACAAAAGCATTACCAAAGTGCAATAACTCGAGTTCTAATAATCGCAGGGTAATGTTTTAAGTGTCTATAGGTTTGGGGGCTGCCTCTCGTTCGAATGACACCCGGTTTTTAAAAATCGGTCGTTAAGTTGGCTTTCAAGCCAAATAGGTCGGTTTTTTCAAGAAGGTGTTTCATTTTAAAAAAAATTACAAGAATTTCGTGAAACGGAGACCAGATTTGGATTCCTGGTCAAATTTCGAGTCAAATTCTGAGCTCAGCGGGGTTTTAAAATGTGTTTTATATATTAAGAAATCTTATTTTCAAAGTTATTTATCTTGCAAATTTTATACGTATGATTTTTTTTAAAGTGATTCTGATTTTTGGTATTTTTATGCTTAACATTTCATGAAAAATTATTTGATATTGTAACGTCTTCGATTGATGCGAACCCCCACCCTGCCAATTCATCTGAAATCACCCTATCCATACATCACCAAACAGATGTTGGATGACAGGTGCAGGTGGCCATGGGGTCATTGTTTGTTGACTGGCCTCGGACAAGCGCAGACATCTGGTCTGGAATTTACAATGGCTAAGGAATGCCGTTGTCAATAGGCATTCCCTTATGAAAGTTTTGAATAGAAGTCGATGCATTGAGAGTGGGGCCGTGAAGCCCAGGTTGAGATGAATGGATGAGTTATGGCGCCCTTGGATTCCAGACGGACGGGGAATGTGTTTGTTTGCCGCGTAAATGAGAGACGAAGGTGGCCGGGGACGAGGGCAGACCCTTTCTGTTTTTACCTGCCAATGAGGGGAAAACGAGGGCGTGTGGGGGACCCGCCCCTGGTGTTTAAAAAGGGGTGAATTTTTGAAAGACAAGGAGAGAGGAGACGGAGGACGAAGGAAAACCTGGGAAGCGACTTTGGACGGAGAGAGAAACTTGGAGAGAGAGAGCCATGGAGTACACTGGAGCCCGGAAAAGCTAGGGGTTGACCTCGAGTGATAAAAAACTGTCCGCCCGGCTTTGGCCTATTTAATGAATATTTTTGGAATCTATTAAATACTATTTAAAATATTAAAATATGGCTGTGACAAATTTTCTTGATTTCTAATGACTGACGACGTTACAGCTATATATATATATATATTTAAAATTTGGGGGCAGCGGTGTTGATCCGGATTTAAGTGAATAGATGCCCGAATCCATAGTTTTATGGAAAAAAAGTGAAAAAAGGCCAGGGTGCGAATGTGATGTGATGAATTTTAATCCCGCCTAATTTTTTGGGGGCGCGACTTGAGAGGGTTTTTTGTCCCGCAAGGATTTTCCGA
>BMAV01001713.1:0-15175 GCA_019973955.1 Trichonephila inaurata madagascariensis
CAGTTAATACAAATGCAACAAAAAAAAAAATTTTCCCTCACTTAAAAAGGGGGGAGGTTTGATCCCAATTTTTTACCATAATATAAACAATTGCCTATTTTTTCTGAAAATGGAAATAAAAAAGATCCGAGCATGGAGAAAAAAAATAATTTATATTCTGATTGTTTGAAACCCAGACATAAAGTCTGCTTTTCTAAATTCTTTTATTTTATCTGTGGAATGAAACATCATCCATTGTTTCATTTTACCATAACAGCTGAGAATTGATTCAAAGGTCTCACCGGATTAAATAATTTCTCACAAACTCTTCGATACAAAACGTACACTTTTGTGTCTAACGTTGATGCAAGTTTTAGACAGAATATTGAGCTTTTTTTAGTGAAAAATATCATTGACATTACACCTTCTGCTTTAAATATTTAAAAATAAGCTCTTCCAGATTTCTTTCCGTAAGTTGGTCCTACATTTTGCAAACCGGGCCGTATCTACACACTGATAGGATGCCAATGGGTATTTCAGATTTCAAAAAATGGCATATTTAAGATGAATTCATCAATAAATAAATGATAGTTTAAAGAACCAAAAAACATGCTTTTATTTTAGATCGAACTAAAAAATAAATTATAGGTTAAAAAACTAAAAAATGCGCTTTTATAGTTAATCGAACTAAAAAGTAAAACGGTATTTTGAAACAAATCCTCCTGTCAAAAAACTGAACCTCAACAAAAAGAATTAATTGCTTAGAAACCATTTGGTAGATGATTCCATACAATTCAGCATGCTTTCTACTAAAAGATACATCTTACAATCCTAATATAAGTTATTTGTGATCCAATCTGCAACAATGGTAGTCATAATAATTTTACTTTAATTTGAACTACACGTATAACTAAAACATTTTCAACTATACTTAGCAAAAAGGTATTTTTTCGTTGTAAATAAAGGGTTCTGAGAGAGAGAGTTATTAGTATACAGTTTTTAATTTTTTTTCCAATAATTACAAATCAAAATTATTTGACGGCACTTCTTTAGAAAAAATGTCAAGTTGATTCATAAAAGTTCACCACCCCTGGACTAGACTGTGATCCCCGTGTAATTGAACATCATTAAATAAAAATATGAAAATCAAAATTAATATAACTGTATGGAAAAAAAACTTTAATTTAAAAAAAATTAACGTGCATAAACAATTAATGACCAAGTGTAATAAGAGGAGTGGGAATTACTCAATGTGTCTGTGTGTGCCACTGTGCATTTTTATACTTTCGAGGCAACAGAGAGAAAGAAGTTACTTTCTAGAAAACAGCAAATCGTAACTAGATTCGAGTTACATTTCGCACATGAAGTGTAACAGAATTATTGAAATCGAACAAGGCGTACAAGCTCTATCATTATAAACCCAGATTATTTAAGTAGCCTCATATCCAGAAATCGTAAGCATTGAAATCCTGGCTTTTTGTTTTACTTATAAATGATTCCCTATTTTTTTTATTGCCGATGCATTCCTTATGGGACATTCCCGTCACCTAGTGGATATTTTAGCCCTTACTGAAAAAATTTTCTTATGAGCATTTAAGGCTCTACGTAGTACGCTTTTTTTTTAAAAAAATAAATAAAACCGGGAAAAAACAAATAATTTATGTTTTACATTCAGATGATGTTATTAAGTTGATTCTGAAAGTAAAAGGCCATTTGGCCAACCATTTTTTTACAATTTTAAAAAGTTAAGAAATTTTGATGTTTCTTCAAACTTTTATAAGATTTTCAATTTTTAACATTTTTGAGTCATTTTAAGTGATTTATGTTTCTTAGATTATTGCAAACAAAAGTTAGTAGGGATTTGAGAATCTGTTTCCTTGATAAATTTTAATAATTATTTTTCTAGCTAAATCTGGAAAAAACACGGAAATTTTTAAAGTATTAAATTTGGCATTTTTAAAAAAATAACAGGAGGTCTCAGCCCTAAATCTATACTACATTTTATAAAAAATACGTTTGGGAATATATACAAAAAATTCAAGACTCTATCTTGAACAGAAAAAAATTCCTTAGCAAGTTTAAAACACTTACATCTTCAAAATTAAAATTCTGAGAAAAACACACATGTAAAGTTTCTAAAGGCATAAAAAATAAAAACTTATAATGCGCGTAAAGTTCTAATTTTTTAATATGTTATTTTACAATGTATGTTTGTATATATATATTCTACATTAAAACACTACTTTAATTAAATATGACTGAAAATATATTTTTTAATTCAAAATATATTTTTACAATTTATAGATTTCTTAGACGAATTTTATTCGCTTATAATCCTGACTTAATATTTTTCACAAAGTTTTGAAACACAAAACATTTATGCAAAAATAATAATGACACTAATTTAAGCAAAAATAGCCGGGTTTGTTCGTAAAATTTTTTTCAGTTTTAAAGGGGCGTTATAAAGTCTTAGCTCTTATTGCAAAATTTAAAAAATACAAAAATTTGTTTACTGTAGTGTGTTTGGACATCATGCAAATATTCAGTTTTATCTGCAACTTTGTTAAAATTTTTGTATTGGGAATTTAACTGCTATCAGCTGAGGAATTTTTTTAGGTTCATCTTTTTCAATAGTTTTCCCATCTCTTCGAAATATTGTTTCTCATAGCAACCTGAGAATTTTTTTTTATGGCGTTTTCTCAACAGGAAAAAAAAATTTAATGGTAAGTCCCCTAATTATAAAAATTATTTTTTTCAAAAATGGATCTCTAAATCAATCAAAATTAAAAGTAATATGTGGAGGGCTCGAAAAACTAAAAACATTCAAGCAAAAATTATTTTGGTAAAAAAAAAATTCATTTTAAAAAACCATTTCACGCTGAAAAAGTTATTTACCAAAAATATTTTTTTAATTCATTTTTGAGGCAAAAAGTTTAAATAAAAAACCTATTCAAAAAAACCCCAAATTCTTGAACCAATTTTTCGTCAAATTTTGGTGGCAAGCTCTCCAATGATGCCACGAAAAAACCAAAAAATCCTTTTGGTAAATTTGTGGGGGGCTTTTAATCTTAATATATAGTTCATGTAACATTTTTGGTAATAACCAATTCATTCCTTTCACCTACTGGATGCCGCTTATAGAAGAAAAAAGCTTGGTTATTAATACTTTATATATCATCCACTCCAGCGTTTCTCAAACTGCAGGGCGTGATTGAATATTAACGTCGCACTGTTCAGCTACACGAGGGTTATTGGCGACGAACCACGTAATTTTGAACCATGGTCAAGTGACGTGGACGACACCTGAGTTGGCACCGCCTCTCCTAACTACCACACTGCAGGGCGTGATAACCCTACGAGGATGGGGCGCGAGCATATTGAAAAGTCAAAATAAAAGATTAGTTTAATAAATTATAATTTACTGAAAGTAAACGAACAAAATACATTCTGACATACTAATAAATAAAATACACATTTACACTTATATAATACTTCTAAATCTATAAGTACTCCCAATGTATTTTTAATTAACAATACAAAGTTAAGAACAAGTTTAATAGTTACCAGTGACCCATGGTCTGGTCATGTATGCAATTTTATACAAAATTTAACATTTATCTTGATAATTTGTACGGTTTATGATTCATCCCTTAACTGCCGATTAAAAGTTACGCTATTCGCTCCCTAATGCCACCCTTTCCCGGGGCCTCGTATGGGGTGTATTATGGGGGAAGGGAAATAAATCATCAAACCCTTTCCCAAAAGACTGTCAAGGTCATTTTATTGTATTACAGAGTCTTTGGAATAATTTTATGGACAGAAGTGCGCAAAAAAGTTCGTATTTCAGAAAAACGTACATATACGTCGGGGGCAATAATTACACTAACTGAGCGAGGTGTTTCTATACTCTTTCGGCAATTATGATCTTTAACCCATTAACTGTCAAGTTATTTTGATGATTTGGGTACACTAATTGTCAAATTGTTCTTTTTCGAACCAAAGAACTTCTAACCTCTAACCTTTGAAGTCTTCAGTAAAGTGCTGCCATCTATTAAATTGAGCGCACATTAACTTTTCCGAGAATCAGTCGGGTTTGACAAAGAGATGAAGCCGAAATAAACGTCTCCCAATATATATTCGGGTAAAACAATACGATGCACTAAAAAAAAATTACCCTGAGTAATACTCGGGCATGATATTTTCGAACACCAGTGCTGTCCCTCAAGATTACCCGGGCATGACGTTAAAAAGGTTAAGTCGTATTTTGTCTCAGCGGCAAAGTATATTTTAAATCAATACATTTTTTTGTATGGAGGGAGGGCGAGGGAAAATTATGATTGAATGTTGGGTCGCACTTATTGAAAGTTTGAGAAGCACTGATCTAATCACAAAATATTTATTTTCAAGTTAGTATTTTAATTCTGAAAACGACGATGCTTCAGAATAAAATGCAAAACTACCAAGACATTTCTTGATGAGCAATAACACTTCTTTCATCGACTTACAGATTTCATTTCCATAGTAATTAAAAGTTAATGAAGGAGCAACAGGAACATAAATATAAAAATAAAGGCTCGATTAAATACCTCAGTTAGGGAAAACAAAAGAAAAATTTTCCCCTAAAAAGATTCCTTTCTTCATTTCCGATCAAATGATTTTTTTTTTAACCTCAATCGATTATCTTCTGCAAAAAAAAAAAAAAGGAAAAAAACGTAATTTGAAAAAGAAACAAATGGGTTGTGACTATGATGTGTAACTTTTCTTTCAAAAACAAAATTTTGAAATTTTTCCCTTTTTTCATTTGCTGCTCTTGTAGTTTAAATTTTTTCTCTCTTCGATTGTCTTTGTAATTTTTTTTCCAAGGGGGGTGGATTATTACATATGTGAAATATTTAAAGGGAAAAACATGTTTTTTTTGAAATGTTTCACATTACTGAAAGAAAAATTTTTTTAAAAAAATGATAAAAATTATGATCTATGAACTTTCAAGTTATTTTATTTGCAGTGTTCAGTGAGTTCGAGATAAGATATTTCCAACTAAGATATTTTATAAGCTAGGCTAATATATCCCGTTTTTGGATAAAATACCCCCTTCGATGAGGTGTTTTTGAAATAAATTGACGCGCGACAAATCTCCCAAATCTCTCTCTCTTTTCCCTTACGCGCGTACTTTTTTAAATTTAAAGATTTCATGACATAAGCAATTGAAATTATGACATTTTTGGGTTTTTTAAAGTTTTTTTTTTTAACTTTTGAAATTTTTTTAATACTAATATAAATTTTTAAGAATAAGAAAAAAGAAAAAAATGTTTTTTTTTTTTATTGTAAAACCCTTGAATAAATGTAAAAATTAAAAAAAAAAGCTAGGCTTTTTTTAAATTTGTATAATCAAATTTTCTAAAAAAACCCAAAAATTAGGAATTTAGACATTTTTTTATGAGTCAAAATCAAATACCAGGAACAATCGGCATCAATAATGAAAAAATTCTGTTTTATATCATTAACTCAGTTAATTAATTTATCCATTCTCGTTATAATTTAGTTCCTTTTAAGCGTTAACATTTGTAAAAGGGGGTTTATCCCGTTTCCACTAAAACCTCTTAGGGGAAACTTTGGGGGCCCGTTGGGTTATTTCATATCCAATCCTCTCAAGAAAAACCCGGTATCAGATTAATTAATAGAAAATATAATGGAGCTTTTATTTTTGTGATGAATAGTAGAATTAGAATAAAAGGAAGGAGAAAAAAACTGAATCTGATTCCTTTGAGCTGATGGTAAGACATTAAATATCAAGCAAAAATAGAACGGGGAGCGTGTTAAGGAATTTAAGGCATATAAAGATTCTTGGGATAATTTCTCATAAAGATAAGTGGTTAGGATTTCAGGTGCTTTTTACTCAGAATCTAGAAATACGTTATATCACTCCTGATTGCATCCCTATAGTAAGACTTGTGTTGTTTGGATCAATATATTGGAATAGTAATAAATTATATTTATTATGACGAATTTGGGTAATCAATCATTTTCTCATACAAATCTAGGTCGCGTAGATGAAGAGATGATACTCCCAGGTCGGGGGGTATCACATATTTAATAAAACATGGTGAGAAAATCAGAAGTTTTGAAGGATGGAATGAATTTTTTTATAGCTGTACACACTGATGCTAATAAAAGAAACATTACCCGATGATACTTATGTTAAGATATATAACCAGAGTTCATAACCTGTATATATATGTATTGCACTACAAATTATGGTTACTCAATTTACTCAAAATAAATAAATATTATATCATCGGTTTAATTATCAGAATGCGTAACTCCACAAAATATCGAAATATTTTTAATGCCATCTAGTAGAGTGCTTTGAAGCCTAAAAATTTAAAAATAAATTGTAAAATTGATTTCCTTGATCATTTTTACTATTAGATCCATAAATGTATTGAAATACTTCCCGTACATAGTAAAAATAAACAGTTTTTACTTGCTCCCCAGAGTTTACCCAGAAGGAGTTACACATTCTGATAACTAGGCCGATGATATATAATCCTTATCAAGAAATCGTGAGGTAATTTTATACTAATTGTGACATCGCTTCCTTATAATTTTGAAAGTTACATACAGAAGTACTAAATTAAAAATGATTTCGTTAAAAAAAATGGAATTATGTGCGAATACAGAAGATACATATCTTAATACTCTTAATGTAAAATGATAATAGATTGTTGCGAAATGCGAAACTCCCATCTGTATTTCCGTTTTGCGCAAGCCCGCACGGAATGAAATGAAGTGAAATGATGTCATGTTTTTTTTTTCTCTCTGTTAACTGTTTTGCTGTTCGCGCGTTATGTGTTCTTTCGTTTTTTCGCGTAGTCATTATGTAACTAATATATATATGTTTAAAATTAAAATAGATGAGTGTATGTCAAGATTAGGACTCTTCATTTTTATTCATTGTGATTTATTATGCCTCCCCGAACGAAAAAAGAAGATAAAAAGATCCGGATTTTATATAAAAAGGTAAAGCCCAATTTACTTACCTCAAATGAATACCTATATTTAGGTATAATAATATTGCTTTGGGACACAATATTATTTGGCATCCTACCGGGATCCTGAATTGTTTTTGAAACAGAGTTAAATTTAGTAGCTTATTAGTTTAATGGATCAATTAAAAAGGTTGAGAACGCCGCTTAGAAGCGCTTTTACCGCGCGTCGCTAACGCTTGAGAACAACTTGAACGAAGATAAAATATTGATGAAATCTGAGGCACATTTTGCGTTGGAAAATGGAACGAACTTAATTGTAAGGGAAAGGAATTTCAAAATATTCTTTTTAGATGAGTAGAAAGTGTTCATAAGAAACTTTTCAAATCAAAAATGCAAAAGCACTAAGATTTTAGCCGCGAAAAGGGGCATTAAATTGAAAGTAGAGTTCAAAATTTTTTGAAGAATGTCGAAAATGGAAAATAATTCTCAACTAGTCGAAAGTCCGTTAAAACGGAAATTTAAAGCTACCTAAAATAAAATTTCATTGTTTTGGGGAGATATTAAAGAATGGTTGGCCTTTTGGGCTCAGTTTCGAAAATACACAATGACGAAGAAGAAATCGCGAATGAAGATAAATATCACTATTTATTGCAGGCGACATTAAAAGGTTCAAGGGCGCGAGAAATTGTTGAATGCTACTTTTACCACTGGTGATAGTTATGAAAACGTCATCGAATGTTTTAAAGGCACGTTTCGGCGGACGACATGTTAATCGAAGTTTATATTAGAGAAGTTCTTTCACTATTGATGAATAATGCAATGGTAAGGTTCTAAAATACTGGCTTGAAGTTGTATGATAAAATAAACTTATTTGAGATCTTTAAATATGTTAGGCGTTTCTAGTGCAAATTATTCTTCTATTTTATATCCTTTAATTGAATCTTGACTATAAGTCGATATATTGAGAGTCTGGGGAAAGAAATTTATAACTCAATGTGCTTGACATCTAATCAGAATGAAGAAAATAATAAATTAGACACTTCCCTTATGAAATTTTTGAGGCAGGAAATAGAAAGTGAAGAAAAAGTGCGGTTAGCTCGAAGCGGGTTTAACCTTGAACCCCAGAATATATAAACAAATGTACTTCCCGCGTCATCAAGGCGGGAAAATTCCGACAGCTGCAGAGCTTTTATATAACTCTTCTGAAAATAAAAAAGAATCTTGTATATTCTGCGGTAAATTACATTTAGCAACCATTGCAGATATGCTCACTTAATTTATCGTATGATGAGAAAAAAGCGGATATTGATGAAAAGGCCGCTTGTTTTCGATGTTTGCAGTCAAACGTTTTCGTTTTTGTAGAGCAGTGATACCACCCTACGAATTTTATTGGTAAATCTCATTATAAGGTCATGTGTCCTGAAATATGTATTAATGAAAATTCGAAAAACCCACGTCCAGGAAGAAAAGTGGAAAACGAAAATGGAAAGAGATCTGACTCTCTCCAACGCAACTTTTCCATTCACTTAAAGAGTTCTTTTTGCAAACATAGATTCATTTAATGGGGTGAAAATAAAATGAAATATAAGGGTTCTAATTGATTCTGGTAGTATTAAATCATACTTGACTAATTCACTTGCGTGAAAGCCAGGGTATAGAATGCATTGCTACAGAGAATTTGACACCTGAATTTATTCGGCAGTAAAGACGGCAGAAACCACAAAGATATTTTGATTTCCTTAAAGGCACAGAGAGTAAATACCGTTGTAATTTCGAAGTGTTGAGATAAAGAAATAATTTGTTCATAGGAATTCCGAGAATACCACGGGGTAATTTTATTAAGGAAATTAAGAAACATAAAATTTTCTGTCTGTTGATTTAAATAGCCAAGTGAGCTTGCTGTATCAATTTTCTCCTGATGAAATTCGTAGGATTAGTGGGGCTGATGTTTGGTAAATTATATACAGGAAACATAAAACAATTAAGTCTGACCTAATTTTTGGTGGAAACTCGACTTGGGTGGACATTAATGGGGAAAACAGACGCAGGAGAATCTACAGACAGCACGAATAGCGTCATGTCATGCTAAATGTAAGCGACGCTAAAATTTCCGACTTATGGCGACTAGTACACTCGGAATCTTAGACCCAGGAGAGAGAAAGGAACTAGGCAGAACTTGAGAGGCCGCAGAAGAACATTCAACAGAAGTGTGAAAATGGATTCTGATGGAAGATATGTTGTTAGTCTCCCCATGGATACAAGGCCATCCTCCCTTACCCACGTGCAGAAAATCTAGCTGAAAGAAAGGTTGAAAAATTGTAGTATTAATTCATGAAGAAGACCGGAAACTTAGAAGCATACGAAGAGGTTTTCAGTGAATGGCTTCAAGAAGGAGTCATAGATGAAGTGAAGAACTACCGAAGATAAGTGACATTACTTACCTCATGGGGCAGTAGTGGGAAAATTCCACTACAAAGAGTACGACCTGTTTTTGACGGATCAGCTAGAAAAAGAATTCGCCTTCTATCAACGATTGTTTAGAAAAGGGACCAAACACTGTCGAACTCATTCCATCATGAATAGATTTCGATTTAAGAAAATAGGCGTTGTTGCAGACATTCGTAGAGCATTTTTGCAGATTGGTCTGAGTAGATTGGATAGACCTTATGCAAAATTTTTATGGTGGGAGGAAGGGGATCAGCAGCTAAACCTAAAGTTTTTCAGCATCGGAGGGTTGTTTTCGGGCTTTCTTGTTCTCTTATCTGGCCGGAGACAACAATTCGATTTCATCTACCAGAACGTTCCTCACAATTTTGAAAAAAGCAACTCTGTTGTTGATCATTTACGTAGATAACTGTGTTACCAGTGTGGACGACCATGAAAGAACTTGAGAATTTGTCGAGGAATCAAGCAATCCCTTAGCACCGCTAGGAGGGTAGGAGCGCAGTTACAGAGATCTTACGACCTTTACCACCAGAGGAAAAAGCATTTCCAGTTCTGGGGCTTAGGTGGCATTTGGGGCTGATTCTCTTACGATAGATTTGCGAGATTGTGTTGAAGACGATACACCTGTGACAAAAAGGAAGGGAATTTTGTCAACCGTCCATAAGATTTTTGACCCTCTTGGTTTCACTTGTCCTGTTACGTTGGGTCCAAAGGTCCTCCTTCAAGAATGCTGGAAATTAAAAGTGTCATGGGACACAGAACTCCCGCCTCCATTAGTAAAAAATTTGAAAGATGGCGAAAAGAACTTTGTCTAAGCTAAATAAAAATAGAAATTCCACGATGTCTTATTCGGAAGGAATGCACCAGAGGTAACATTCGTTTTTCTGCGATGCAGTAAGATAGCATATATGCTGCTTGTGTATTTTAAGATGCGAGTGAAATTCAACGACCTGTCAACATACAGGCAGATACAGGTTAACCAATGAAGTCTCTGTCCATTCGAGACTGGAACTCCTTGCATGCAGTATCAGGCTAGATATCCCAGAGTGTTAGTAGTGATATGAAACTGGAAAAATTTGCCTAAAATTTTTTTTGGTCGAACTCGGCAGATGCTTTATATTGGATCAAAGGAACGGAAAACTGGGCTCCCTTTGTTTATAACAGAGTCAAAGAAATTCGTTCGTTGACCAAACACTGAAGACTGGTACACGTTCGGGACCATTGAATGCAACTGACCTTCCTTCTCGTGGTTTGCAGTGTTGAAACTCTAGCGATGTCAAGATGGGTGGGAAGGTGTGGATTGGTTAAAAAAGACCTCCAGGAAGAATGGCCGAGAGTCTAACGTAACTCCTGATTTTGATATTATAAATTCTGAAAAAAGGAAGACTGTCATCAGCGCTGCTAACCATGAGGGAGCCTCTGAGGAAAAATATTATAACCGATTTTCCTCGTACGACAGACTTCTAGGATTACCATGGATGTATCGATTTTTACTAACTGTAAATTGAAAAGAGTAACCGAATTATTGGAGTTTTGCGGCACTGGAAGAGATGAATAGGGCAGAAATCGCCGTATTGAAAAGTGTACAGAAAAGAAGAATCTTTTCAGGGGACTGATTGATAAACGTTTAAAAGGCATTTCAGTGTTACGTTGATCCAAACTGTTATTCTGAAAGTAAAGACTCAATTTTTAATGAGAAAAGAATACAAGAGATTTTCTATATATCCGACAATATTACCTTCGAGGCATCAGTTGTAGAAAAAATTATTCGAACCAGACATGAAAAATTAAACCATGCTGGAATTCAAATTGTGATGTGCAATTTAAGAGAAGAATTTTGATTCTAAATATCGGAAAACTGTAAGAAATGTATTTACTAACCTGTGTGCGATGTAGACGATTTAATTTGAGACCTAAACCTATCGTCAGAAGCACCTCTTCCTGTGAAGATCGCGTAAAGAGGCTGCAGAGTTTTTCAGAAGTCGTAGGAATAGGTTACGCAGGAATCCGTGAGGATTTTAAAAAAGGGATAGTAAAGCTTGGATTGTTATGTTTACATGCGCTATTTACAGAGTATCCATTTAGAGTTAGCTACATCTTTATCTACAAGAAAACTTTTGCAGACTCTTAGAAGATTTATTGCTCGAAGGGGTTGACCTTCTATAATATACTGTGACAATGGCTCTAATTTTACCGGCGCTGAAAATTTTACTGAAGAAAATCGATTGGAACGTTATTTCTCAATACAGTGGATCTCAAAAAGATTATTTGGAAATTTAATCCCTCCATCTGCACCATGGTGGGGTGGATGGTGGGAATTTGATCGGAATTATAAAAGGAATTTTGCAGAAAGTTGGAAAAGTTCCCACTTAATTTAGAAGAGATGAACACCATTATCTGTGACACAGAAAATATAATTAACCAGCGGCCTTTGACCTGTATGTTTCAGCTGACGTGAATGACTTGACTCCACTTTACTCAACTTCCATGTTCTTGCATGACCTTAAACAAGAAGGAATTCCAGATCTTGATATTTTAGATTCATCATCGTTAAATAAAAGGCATGCTTACGAATTAACAGGAAGTGCGGCGAGACTTACGAAAATATTTCGCACAGAATATTTTTGGGCCACCCGATGGAGTCGTCGAATTTTGATGAAAGTCAGCCTCTCAGTGGTGATATTGTATTAGTTTTCTAGGCGGCCTGCAAGAGGATTGAATGGCCTCTAGCTAAGTTATGGAACTCTATCCGTCAAGATGGAAGTATCAGACGCTGGTAAAAGTAAAAATGAGAAAAGTGGAGAATTTCTACGCCCGCAATAGCACTCGATTAATACCCCTTGAAGTGACTCAAAAGTTGATCTCGGTAAAACTTCAGTAGACGAATTTTCCTACGAATGAACCGACTGTCCAACTGACTACAGGTAAGAGTGTTCTTCGAAGACTATTCTGATAGACCAGATGTCAAAAGGACTGGTGTGACTTTTCTTCAGAGACTGTTCCTGAGAAACGATCGATATGGACGATTAATACAAAACAGATAGTTGGGATTTGAGTTTCCCTGGTTTGAAACTCAAAGATTGGGAATGTTGCGAAATGCGAAACTCCCATCGCGTTTCAGGCGCAAGCCCGCACGGAATGAAATGAAGTGAAATGATGTCATGTTTTTTTCTCTCTGTTAACTGTTTGCTGTTCGCGCGTTATGTGTTCTTTCGTTTTGTCGCGTAGTCATTATGTAACTAATATATATATATGTTTAAAATTAAAAATAGATGAGTGTATGTCAAGATTAGGACTCTTCATTTGATTCATTGTGATTTATTATGCCCCCCCCGAACGAAAAAAGAAGATAAAAAGATCGGATTTTTATATAAAAAGGTAAGCCCAATTTACTTACCTCAAATGAATACCTATATTTAGGTATAATAATATTGCTTTGGGACACAATATAGATACCGGTATCACTGCTGGTGCATGTGTGGTGTTTTTCAAATAATTTAATCAAGTTGGTCTTTTCCCGGATTTATTGATAACATTCGAAAAACTTCAACAAAACAAAACTTAATAATCTTAACCAATTTGCATTACCAAGTTAAAAAATTAGACTGAAAATATACTATAGAAAATTCCTAATATTTGAGAGGACAGCCTAGAAAACAACGGCACACCTAGTTATGCCGAAGCCAAGTTCAAGACCGCAAAAATATCTGTGAAAACCCACAGCACCCGGTAACGCTGAAGTCAAGTTAGAGATTAACACTGAGGCAGAATCCGTTACATATGGTTTTCATCGTGAAGATAGATCACGGGGGATCTGAGTGTTGTGACAGCTACGCTCCACTCATTCAGATCAGCTGGTCCCTATAATTCACAACAACTCTATGCGTCTTTCTATAGTAGGTAAAATATGTAATTCTGATTTGTTACTTAATGGAGTTCCATTTGAAGCAACACAATAGCCTAGTGGTCAAGATCACAGACTCGTGGCTGGCGTTTCATGACTGTCCTAACTTGCACATAAAATCAATGCGAGAACTTTAAGCCATGTACCTCATCTCCTCTACACAGCGGTTCTTTGGTGGCATTCAAATTCGAAACCATTATTGGATAGAGCAGTGGTTGCAAACCTTTTAAATTTCATGGGCCCCTAAATGTACTATTTAATAATGGGCGTAATTGGAAATAATTTTAAAAAAACTAAAAATAGAAAACTTTTATTTTTTTCATGTGAAATGTACCCATTAAAGGTAACAAGGTAATGCATATATTTTTTTTAAAAAAAATTAATTTCAAATATCACATATTTTTAGTGGGCTATTTGGTTCTCTTTGTTTGAAATCAGTTTGTGGAATTTCGGTCCCAATGATATCACTGTATAAAGAAGAGTCACGTATATATTAAACAGAAATCTAGTGGCGTAACGTACACACATTGGGGGAAGCTCAAAGCCTGACTGACACCAAGTACCTATTTGGACTTGGGGCCCAAACCCTGACTTTGCAGGGGGCCCTAGTATTCTTCGTCATGCCACTGCCGAAGTTGCCGAGCGTTATAAAACTGTTAGAAATAAAAAGTCTTGGGCTCAAAGTATGTAAATAAAAATTTTAAATTTTAAAATTTTTCTTTAGATTGTTTCCCCAAGTTGGTCATTCTTTTTTTAGAGTACTAAAAATAAGTCTTAAAAAAAACTGCAGGGAAAATTAGTTTTACACTTTCTTTGCACGACTGCTCAGTTAAATTTTCTTGTTCATTCATGCTTAATTTGCCCCTTTCAATGTTTGCGTGGTTCTTTTTTTATGCCTGGGACCTCTTATTCCTTTTTAGTAATAAAACAAAAACTGTAAGTTGCTTTAAGTCAGTGTTCTTCAAACTGTGGGGTGCGCCCCCTTTGGGGATTAACCCTATGTGGGGGGGGAGCATATCGAAAAAAAAAATTTTTTTAAAAATTATAAATTTACTGAAATGAAGCCCAAACCAAAACTTTTGACATAAAAAAAAAAATGTATTTTTAAAATTTATAATATACTTATAAAATATCAGTATACTACCCAAAACATTTAATAACTAATTTATCAATACTAAGTTAAAAAAAAGTTTAATAATTATTAGTGTCTCCCAAAAGGGTTGTCATAACAAAAAATTTAAAACTTTTCCCGATAATTTGTACTGTTAAAAATCGTATTATATATAGCTTTACAAAAACAATATTGAAAATATACATAAGTTATAAAT
Organism: Trichonephila inaurata madagascariensis; assembly: GCA_019973955.1. Taxonomy (NCBI): domain Eukaryota; kingdom Metazoa; phylum Arthropoda; class Arachnida; order Araneae; family Nephilidae; genus Trichonephila; species Trichonephila inaurata. Next base: position 14,646 of record BMAV01001713.1, read on the forward strand.
ACAATATTGAATTATATGTTTTTTGTATGGAGGGGGGTGAAGAAAATTATGATGATTGAAAACTGGGTCGAAAATTTTAATGTTTGAGAACACTGCTATAAGTGCTTTTTAATAATGGATACAACTTTCTGGTTGAAACTCTCCCATACATTCTTTTTAAAAATTTTTAAACATTTATGACAGTGCCTATCCGGGCCTTTTTCTAATCCTCTGGTAAAATATTTTAATTTTGTTGGAAAAAATTGCTCCTCGTGAAAAAATGCAGGATTTATGTAAATTTGAGGGGTATATAAAATGTAGCAAAAAATGAGTGTAAGAGCTAGTAGTTGGCTGCTATTATAAATATTTTTTTGAAATGACTTTGGAAGTTCTTGGTGTTTTTGAAAAAACTCTAGTTTGGGATATCAGGTGACCCGGGAGGGACATGACGGGGGCCGTTACAAAGGGTCACTCGCAGTTAAGGGAAATAATTATTTGTGTTAAAATTTTGGATGCCAGTTAAATTTGACTGCTCCCACGGTTTTTGAATA
>BMAV01001714.1:0-34315 GCA_019973955.1 Trichonephila inaurata madagascariensis
TTTGTTTTTGTTTTAGAGACTGGAAACCACGCTAAAACTCCTTCCAGCTAGGAAAAGTAATTAAAAATATTTTCTCACGATATTCCATAATTCGTGATAAATAACAGGTATGTCTTTTTAAAACCGAAATTGCGGACATGGTCCTTGTTTTAATAAAATTTATGCTGTCACCTTGTAACTACAAATTAACTTTATTAAAATTAGTAAATAAATCTATTAAATAGATAAAATCTGGTCTCCACTTGACTAAATTTTCTTTTAAACTTAAAATCATGATTTGGTTTAACGAGAGCCACCATCATAGACCCCCATTTACACCTCATGGACCCCCAACTTTTTTTTTTGCTGACGTGGACCCCTTTCAGGACGTCATAGACCCATGGGTGTCTATATAGACCACTTTGGGAATCACTGATGTAGTATATCAGAGATCCAGAATTGTATGGGAATTGTATCTCTCTCTCAAAGATTTATAATTTTTTTCAAACACCAACACGACAACATTATCTAAAATCTAAAATTGAGGAATATTGCCCAGAGTAAAAAACAAAACAAAAATTGATTGGAATGTGCAGGACAAGATGGGTTGAAAGACATGATTCTATAATCGTCTTGGCGGAGCTCTTTCCAACTGTTATAGCAGCCCTTGAAGAAATTTCGTTTTGGAAAGACACAGACGCCTCTACTCATGCATCTTTAATTCATGCTTCATTATTAAAATCAGGTTTCTTAATATCCCTGTTGTGTTTAAGTAAGTTGTTTGCTGTAACTAAAAAGCTTTGTGAATATTTACAAACAATTACTCTGGATTTGAAGGAAGCTCTAAATTAAGCAAACTCAGTAACTGAAAGCCTCGAGGATTTTAAAATTAACTTCGATTGTACTCTTTTAAAGAAATATATGACGAAGCTTAAAAATTATTGAAAGGTTCAGAAGGAAATAACACAGAATTGAAGATGCCCAGATTTCATGCCGGAAAATGCTTTGGTTTTCGCAATAATGTCCCAGCTGCTAATGCTGAAGAATACTATAGGCGAAGCATTTTTCTACCTTTAAGGTATCCGACTTCGTTCGGAACCATGATTTTAAAAAAATGCATAAATGGATAATTTTCATGATATTTAGTGTCACATAAATTAGAATACATGTATAAAATTGTTTTAAGGACATTTTGACAAAAGAAGATTATTTAAATACAATATTTTGGCAAAAAATTAACTTAGAATAACCTTTTTTCAAAATGTTCACCTTTTATAAAAAATGCTTTTAAAATAATAATATTTTGTGTATGTGTGTGCTTATATAAAGTAAAGACTTCTCCAGAGAGTCTGAACTATTTTTTTTTTAAAAATTCATATTATTTTCAGAGTTACCACGAATTGAAATAATTATCGGCGTTTTTTCTTAAAATTTCTCCCCTCTGTTGTCGTAAAACATGGATAAACCCACTTGTAAGTTATATATTTCAAAAATTTTAGTTGAGCCTCTGTACAGAGGTCTGAGCTATATATACAGGCAAAATATTATTATATGTAATAGAAGCATTTTTCACAAAAGGAGAATATTTTGAAAAGGGGTCATTCTATGTTCATGTTTTTTCGAAATGTTATACTTAAATAATTTTTTATTGTAATAATATTTTTAAAACAATTTTATATACATTTTCTAATCTAAGTGACACTAAATATCATAAATATTATCCATTTATACGCTTTTGCAAAATTACGGTTCCGAATGTAGTCGGATACCTTAATAAACAACATGACCTTACAACTCAAACTACGATTGCAGAAGCAAAATAATATCTTAGGAGAATTTTCATGCTTGATAAACGCAACATATAATGAAGAAAATGTAAATGACTTTTTGAAATTAGCTGAATTTTATTCAAAAGGCGAACCTTTATTTTTAGAGCACAGAGATGTTTTACTTTCCGAGTTGAAACTCTTTAAAATGACATTAAAACACGATTCTTCATAATCCACATTTGAAAATTATTTGTCCTGCAATGGTGTATTTTATCCTCACATTAAAAGACTTTTAAAAATTTTATGCGAGCTTTCCATAACAAATTGCACAAGCGAGAGATCTTTCTCTACTTTGGGAAGGGTAAAAACATACTTAAGAAGTACCATGCATAACGAACTTTTAAATGGTCTTGCGCTGCTAAATTCAAGCAACGTCACCATCACTCCTGAGGAAGTTACAAATGAAATGACAAAAAGCCCAAGAAAACTAGATTTTATTCTGTAACTATTTGTATAAGCCTATAGAAACAAATTGGTACCTGTAAATGAAAACATTACAATTATCATGTTTTTAGTTTTGTCATTACAGATTAAAATGAGGTTTTTTCTTCTATGACTTTATACTTCTATAATGATGAATTTGCTTTGCTGTTTTTATTTTTGAATTATGAAGAAAGTAAATGCATAAATTATTATGATTTCTGGTAATTTCATTAAGTATTTGTTATTAATAAATTATTTTATTAATTAATGGGATTATTTTTGTTCAATAATTTATTTTGTACTGTTTTTTGTTCCCGGCGTATTAGGCCGTTATGTGTTTGGCGGCGTATTAGATTATGATAAGAGAAAAGTGAACTTTTTACCCTCGGACCCACCCCCCTCCTTGAAAAATTTCTGTGTGCGCCAGTGACTGTGAGAGATATAACTATAGCAGTTGGTATGATCGAATTAAGAGCATTTCAAAATTCTGTGGACCATCATCTCCAAACAGAAAAGAAAATGTGGGTGCAAGTGGAAAACTACTCCAAGAATTGATAAAATTTTAATAAGAAGTAGCAAAATAAATCCAAGAAAGACAAGCATAGACCTTTGAAGGGATTTATTGGATAATGGTGCTGACGCGAGCACCTCAACTGCACGGAAAAGGCTTCTGGAAGGTGGCCTTAAGGCAACAAGACTGAGGGAAAAAACTATTTTTAACTCAGATAATGATGAACGTTCAGCATGGACTGTTAACGACTGGAAGAGGGTGATTTTGAGTAATGAAACATTTATTTGTGCAGGGAGGCAAATGAAGTGAAGTTGAAACTTTGTTACCAGATCATATCCAACAGAATGTGAAACACCCTTCTAAGCAGATTTTTTGGGGGTTTCTCACAACAAATAGCCCTGGAAGCTTAGTTCCTCTTAAATACATGACGGATTCTACCAAATATATAGAAATATTATGTTGTGGGATTGTTCCATTCATGGAAACATTTGATGGAACATTTCAACATGATTTGGCCTCTTGCCACAATTCGAAATTGGTCCATATTTTTATGAGTTAAATAAAATAAAAGTGCTCGGTTGGCTTAAAAATTCCCCAGATTTAAATTCTATTCAAAACTGATGTCATATTCTCAAGAATCGTTTCGCTAAGATGAATAGCACGATAACAATGATAAAAAGGGCTATACTAGTGTGTTTCCAAGATGATGAGATCAAGAACATGTGTGCTACTCTAGTGGAGTCAATCCCAAAACAGGTTGAAAAGGTCATTTCTGCTAAAGGAAGACATACTCCGTATACTAATATACCAACTTTTCAGTCTGCTTAAGATATGTAATGATAAAAAGCTAAGGTATTAGAAAAAATCACTTTTTTCCCATTGGTCCCAATTAAATCAAACATTTTGTATATATTTACCTCTAAAGCGCGCGGAGTAAAAAAAAATATTTGTATGTAATCATCCCTTAAAATGGTATAGCTCTTCATTCCATACAATGTGAATAATTTTTTTTTTTTAAATCCTAATTTAATTATCTGAAAATGACGAAGTTAACAAGAAGAATTTGCCTGTTTCAATATGAAAATTGTTTAAGTTATTTAAGTACAAAAAGTTTCTTTTTTTGAATACTTCGCCGAAAAAGTTTCGAAGAGAAATGGATAAAATTTGAATGTCAGATTACGGTTATGGAAAATTTCTAAACCAGTTAATCATGTGAGTCAAGACTTACTTTCATTCCATTAATTAATCCAAACCATAAATTCAAGAAAAATAACAGAAGGCTTCGTAAGAAAGCTATAAGATATAAATTTATTGTAATTTATCATAAACAATTTATATAAATGCTCTGTATAAAAACAAAGACTGTATAAAATGCTTTCGGTTATAATTGAATCACATTCCCCATGGTAAAGCTTGAGACAATGAAACGTGGCAAGGATTTTGTTTCTCTTTTAATGTCTTTATTAAAGCTGCATAAAACATAATGACTAAATAGTGGACTAAGGAGTTTCACAGTCAATATTTGTACTCGTGCACCTCCGTTTAGACCTCCACATTTTAAATCAAATTGGGATTTTGTAACTAAAATATTTAACATACAATACTAATTAATATTATGTATGAAGATATTCTGATGGAACTCAACCTCGATCTTATAAAATCTCGAGAAGCTTACATTGATAATTTTTTTCTCCCAAGGAAACATGGCTCCACTGGAAATGTAGGAAGGAGTAATTTGTGTGCATTGTAATGTATTGCAGATGCTCTAAGTACACAAGGTCCGGATTCAAAAAGGACCATTGATGTCCACTTAAAAATTCTACGAATAAAGATAGAAGGATTTTAGGTGGTAGAAGTGACTCCGAATTAAATTAGCTTTACCAAAAAAAAAAAAAAGTGTTAAGTTACATAGGTTTTTTTTAGTTTATTGTATACTGATGTACTTTTGCTTGTCTACATATATGTTTTATTCTGTAACTATTAAGGGCACGTGTTATATGTGCGGCAAATAAGAAGAAGTCCATGGTCTGGATAGCAGCAGAGTATCAGCAATATAATGGAGAGAAAAAGTTAAAAATAAATAAATAAAATAAAATAAAAGCTTTATATTCGCTTGTCAAGTCACGAAACTGTAGTGAAATGGAGATAGGTTGTAATAGATAATGATAAGGTAGAGATATTTAATAGTAATAAAAAAAATATTCCTTTCATAGAAAAAATATTTCATGTAATTAATTTTGAATCTTATTTATTTCTGCTATATATCCAATATATTATATATTATTACATAATGTATGCAATCGCAATTTTTTTTTAAATACAGGAAAATTTTAAAAAGATAAATTAATATTTGCACTATCTTTTAATTGTTGAATAATTTATATTTTGCTTTATACATTTCAAATGAAACATAAACAATTCAGTATATAAGAGTTTTATATTCTTATATAATGGTAAATCATAATTATATTTGGTAGGGAGAATGTAAATGACACAAACTAAGCAAAATTATAGGTAACTAAAAAAAAAAAAAATCATGTTGCTTAAGCTACAAAAATTTTCCAAGTTTAAAACATTAATTAAGTTCTTTAAACATTAATAATTAAAATATTTCTATCTCGAGTATCTAATTTCGAATAGAAAATGTATATTTTTTTCGTTTTACTACAGAATAGGGTTGGTAAAAAATCTTTAAATATATATAGATTGGCATAAAACATGGAATAAAACAAACTAAATAAAAATAATATTTAATTAGCTTTTGCATTCATTAATTAAATTAGATTAATTTAATTAGTCCAATGCTTTTTTTCCCAATGGTGCTCTGAGTAATTTCTGGGGAAAAAGAGGTCGCGTCCCATATTTCCATGGGCTTCTCTATTTTTGTAAAGAGGAAAAAAAATATATAAAAGGAAAAATTTAAAACTATTTAATTAATTACATACTCACCTATTTGAGAAAAAATCCCAACTGATACAAATAATAATAGAAAGAAAAAATTACCAATTACTCATCAACTTGACGTATGATTTTCCTTTGTTCTTTATAGTATAGTTACGTTTTTAAATATTCAAGCTTTTCACTCGCAACTTGTGATTTAATATGTATCAGAAATCTTCGCTAATATGGATATATGCAACTTTGAAAGCAGCACCAAAAGTTTTTAAATTTTCAATTGAAAGTTTGAATTAGTGTTAATAACTATAAAATTTGTTTTCATGTTGGTTTTTAAAAATTTAAAAATTCGAAGTTATTTAACGTAAATAAGAATTTCTTGTCATATTGCAGATTTGCATTCTAGTTAAGCTCAAATTTTAGTATTACTAAAAAAATCTTTTTACTTTTCTGTGTCTTATTAGTTATTCGGATTTATTTGCCTGATACAAATATTTAATATTAAAATCGCATTTTTTTCTCTATAATTTATTCGAAAATTTTCATTTCGATCTGAAAAATGTGTATGATCTTTATACACTTCTGGCTATTAAAATTGCAACACCAGGAAGAAATGTGGAATCCGAAGAAACATCAAAATTACGTGAAAGAAAGAAGAGGTACGCATATGCAAATGACTAGAATTTCAATGTATTTAGAAGATGCAAGAGGGAGAAACGACTTCTGAAACATTGCATAAAAGAAAAGATGTGTGTTGGATTTCTCATTCGGGAAGCACTTTGTAAGGTTGGAGTTTGCTTAGAATATCGTGTTATGCTTCGAATAAGAAGAAATACTTATGAGCAAGTGCCAGAATTTGATAGAGGCAGGATCTTTGCCTGTCGAGAGTGTGGATTAATGTTTTCTGATATCGCCTGTGAATATGGTATCATTGGGTTGCTGAGGTTGTGATATGGCTCCCCTTTGGTGACCATATCTTTGATTGTCAGCGTGAGCTAGAGGTGTGGGATTCTCAAAATGAACAGACATTTTAAATTATTAATACGACTTTATTAAGAATATAACTTAAACCTCTAAAAATTTAGATAAATTTATATAAATGAGAATCTAGAATGAACGAACACACAAAAGTAGTTAAACCGAATCGCGTAATTTAGACCACTTTATCTAAATGATTATATTATCTGCCTCTACTCTCACTTCTGATAATATTATAAGTTCTAATATCAAATAATCAGTCCTACCTTAATCCAAACTAAGATTCAATAACTGTATGGAAACGTCTGTTCGCTCGTGCAATGGTATGCATCTTGCAGCAATGGCTGGGTGTCCCGGTAACTTTACGATAGGCTGTCAATTCACGCTTGCATCTCCTCCAAACATAACATTCATCAAATTGCCATTCTGCTTCCTGAAACTTCTGTTCTTTTAAAAGCAATCTTATTTGCATTTATTATTCACATTCCGCTTCTTGGATTTTGGTTGGAAAAGAGTTACCATTAATCTTGGAAGTCAAAGAACCCAGAGGTTATGTTAAAGAAAAGACGCGTGAGCCCGTCACAAGGTGTATACTGAATGGCATGCAGGATCTCCTTGTCCTCCCATGACTAACCTCCAAGAGGACAGACATATTGTGAGGTCAGCACAGGAAAATCGTATAATCACATCATGGGCCATTAGTCAGGAAATGGGCATGTTTGCAGCACACCCAATACACGCTCATACAGTGTGATGACGTTCACTGCAGCATGGACTTTCAGCACGGTGACCATTACTTTGGCTTCCTTTGCTTCAGGTCTTATGCAGCATTCTGATGGCCATATATGTGTCTGGATGGTTCGAGGAAACCGTTCGTGGTCTGTTTGCATTCCATATCTGCATAGGAGACCTGCACCTGGTGTTATGGTTTTGGCAGCCATTGGGTACACGCCACGCACATCTCTAGTTCGTACTGACGGTAATTTGAACGCAAATCGGTATATTTCTGGCATCTTACGTCCAGTGGCTCTGACCTATCTTCCAGGCATACTAAACGTCATCTTCTAACAAGATAATGCAAGACCCTGTGTTTTACGTCATGTTCTGACCTTCCTCGATACACAAGGCATTCAATTGTTACCCTGGCTTTCATGGTCTCCAGACCTGTCACCCATTGAAAACATCTGATCATAGGCTGCTGAGAGACTGACCAACCACTCCTCTTCAGCTAATAAGGAGGATGAAGTGTGACATAGACTTGAAGCAGCACGGAATGAGTTGTTCGTTTCTGTCATCCAAGTTCCATTCAATTCCAAGCCTTTTTAGGCTGTTTTAGCCACCGACTGTGGCAGGTATTTCAACCAATTTTGCACCTCTGAGGGAGGGAGTGAATACTGACGTCGCACTGTTCAGCAACACGAGGAATTTTGGCAGCGGAGCTCGTAATTTTGAATCATGGTCAAGTGACGAGGACGACACCTGTGCTGGCACCCCCTCTCCTAACTACCACACCACACCAACGGGAGGACGTTTGAGCTCCAAGAAAACTCCCAAACTGCTTGCAAATTTTAATTACTTTTGTATCCGTGCCATACTGTTTATATACAATAAATATCTTTTTTTGTATTTACTTTCCTTCATGGTTTTGTTGCAATTTTAATGGCCAGCAATGAACTTAAGGTTATTTTCTGTTAGTAATTTATATAACCACAAATCTAAAATTTAAGTAACCGATTCTTTGAAATCAAATCACTACTTTTCTTTCTTATACTAATTTGAATCGACTAAAATTAATCACTAAAACCTTATAGATGCGTATTTATTATACACTCAAATGTATTACCAAACTATTTACTAATAATAATTTCAGAGTATTTTTTGGAAATCTTTTTTTGTACTTGAAGAAATAAGGTCATAATTTTCTATCTTCTGAATTTCAAATAAAACATTATCAATAAAATTCTCGAAATATTCACTTTAAGATGATATATATTTAATTTCTTTTTAAACTAATAATCCTTCATTCATTTCTAGTAATTTTTTCACTACAACGGATTGGGAATAGTTAATTTTGGTGTTAACATTACTGAATCTCTCTCTCACTAGGATTGCTGGTTTTGGAGAATGCGCGAGTGAGAGAGAGAAATTTTGCCTTATATTAGTAACATTTGCCACGGGGATAATAGCCTTTGTTGCTCCATATCCCACAAAACCTGTAACTGTAACGAATGCTATTATTGAAGTATTATCCCCCCCCCCCAATTTTTCTTTCTTTTTTATTTCTTCTCCCTTGTCGACTTTGTGAGGGTGGGGTAGCTTAGTGGTCAAAGTAACGGACTCGTGGCTGGCGTGTCATGAGTTCGAGCCGAGGGCAGTTGAAGTTGCCATTGCACGTTAAATCTGTCGATGCCCAAAATCTTCAGTTTTGCGTAGTGGGGTAGTTTGGAGAGGGAGTACCAGCTCAAGCGTTATCGTCGTCAGTCGAACAAGGTTAAAAATTACGACGTCCGTCGACAATAGCCCGTGTGTTGCTTTATAGTGCAAGATTCACAGACATTCTCTCATACTCATTGACAGTACGTGGAAAACGAATACTTACTGTCACAGTACTAAACTAGTACCGGGTCTTCCCTCTACTCTTCGAAGGGGGTTCCAGCTCAGGTGTCGTACACGTCACTTGACCATGGTTCAAAATTGCGTGGTCTGTCGCCAAAAGCCCTCGTGTAGCTGAACAGTGCGACGTTAATATTCACGCACAGCTAGAAAAAAGCGAAAACTTAAGCCATTCTTAAATTTTAGCGGGTTCCAAAATATTTTCTTGAGAGTGCAAACATCATGTAGCAAGATCTCTCTCTCTCTTCTAGGTTAGTATTTATACACTACTGGCTATTAAAATTGCTACACCAAGAAGGCGACGTGCTATAGGCATGAAATTTAAGCGATAGGAAGAAGGTGCTATAATATCCCTATAAGACCCACCCCGCACAATCATGGGGGTTAGATATTTTATACGTTTTTGCTTCTAGAATAGTTGTATGTAAGAAAATCCCGAATCCAATGATTGAGCGGGTTTGCAGAAAGTGAAAAGTATCACTTTTTATCAACAGATGATGTTTGTGGTCCATGTTTTACTTTCAATTGACAAAAATCTAGCTTTGTTTTCAAATACAACGAAAACACGCTTCTTTTTATCTGTCTTAAAAAGACAATTATCGATATAGTTCTAATTTCTTGGATACAAATTTATGTATTAATGTTTAGATAATTGTAAAATAGAAAAAAATATTAGTTATACTCTATTAATGCTGCTTGTAGGACTTGGGATTTCATTACCAGCATGACCGTGCGGGTTGGGCGTTACTTGAGTCACTGCAGCTATAAAGATAAGTTATTGTCATATGAGTTTTCTTTTCTGTTTCAATAATGTTGATAGAAGCTTAAATTAAACGAAATATCCTATTACATAATTAAAACCATATTTTCTTGGGAGTTACCATGGACGAGTACCTTTTTTCTTTCTCTGGTTCTTTTTTGCAATTAATTTACTCTTTCACACATTTGATGAGGGGTATGGCATTTTTACCCTTTACAGAAATATTTGCATCCATATCTCTCCTCCCCCCACTAAAAAAAAATCTGTGTTTTCCGTCAATAGTTTGTATGGTGTGGTTTAAATATTTTATTATTTTTTTTTAAACAGTAAAATTTTCGCATACATTTTATTATTTTTCATGGAATACTGTACTAATTTTTAACCAAAATTTTTTCAAGTATCTCAAAGGAGAAGAATTCTCACCCAAGAAGAAATTTTGCAATTGATAAATAAAATAGATTGTGAACTTAGTGATCTCTCGGATGATGACAATGATGCGAAAAAAACATGAATCCCGTATACTGGAAGGAGAATCAAGTTCAGATGAGAACAATAAAGAAAAGCACGGAAATATTTGAAATGGAAAGGCAATTTTTGATCATTTTTTACCATAAAAGTCTCTTGAGCTCATTCATTTCATTGTTTTAGCTGTTGCAAATTCTTGGTTTCTGTGCAAACAAGATGCAATATCAAATAAATCAATAAATAATATATCAATAGGTGACCTGCTTTACAGATAAAGCCCAACCCGCAAGATCGTGCGGGTACCGTTTGCGTTCTAGGGGGAGAGCGGGAATTTTTTTTACTATTTTTCTCAGTGTCATTGGTGTCAATATAGTATTAATAACCAGAAGAATTTAATATTTAAAGATAAAAATATTTCGGGTCTTAAAGGGATATGCAAATGATTAGCTTTTCAGCGCATTCAGACAAAGCAGGCCCTGGTAGCGACAAATACAATGTGCTTAAATGAGGAACTTGTTCAGCCGGTTTCTCATACAGGAATTGCATTTGAATGTTGTTACCTGATGAAAAGTTGTTGCGATGCCTCGTGTAAGAAGCAGAAATGTGTACCAGCATGTTTCTGACTTTGATAAAGTTCGAATTGTAGCGTACCGGAATTGCGGTTTATCGTATCACAGTATTTCTCCTCGCGTCGGTCCAGATCCAATGACTGTTAGCAGAATATGGAATCGATGGGTTCAGGACGGTAATACGGAACGCCGTGCTGGATCTCAATGGCGCCCTATCACTAGCAGTCGAGAAGACAGGCATGTTACCCGCATGACCTTAATGGATCGAGCAGCCACGTCACAGCCCTGGATCAAGAATTGGGGTCGTTTGCAAGACAGCAAGGGTCTGCACGAACAGTTCGACGACGTTTACTGCAGCATTGACTCTCAACTCGGAGACCATGGCTGAGGCTACCCTTGACTCTACACCACAGACAGGAGCGTTTTCAATGGTGTGATCAACGACGAACCTGGAGCACGAATGGCGAGACGACATTTTTTCAAATTAATCCTGGTTCTGTTTACAGCATCATGATGGTCGCATCCGTGTTTGGTGGCATCGTGGTGAAGGCACATTGGCAGCGTGCATTCGTCATCGTCATACTGGCCCATCGACTGGCATGATGGTATTGGGTGCTGTTGGATACACGTCTCGGTCACCTCTTGTTTGCATTGACGGCTCTTTGAACAGTGTACGTTATTTTCCTAATGTGTTACAACCCGTTATTCGAGTCCTGCGAAACCATATGTTTAAGCAGGATAATGCATGATCGCATGTTACCTTACCAAATCTTTCACCAGAAGAAAACATCTCATCTATGGTTGCCGAGTGACTGGTTCGTCACCATACGCCAGTCACTACAGTTGATGAGTTGTGGTATCGTGTTGAAGTTGCATGGTCATCTACACCTGTGCATGACATCCAATCTCTGTTTGACTCAATGCCCAGGCGTATTATGTACTGTTATTACTGCCAGAGGAGGTTGTTTTTGGTACTGATTTCTCAGGATCTATGCACGCAAATTTCTTGAAAATTTAATCACTTGTTATTTCTAGAATATGCTAGTCCAATAAATATCTTTTTGTTACCTGAGTTTGTTCTGAATTTCTTCCTGGTGTAGCAATTTTGATAGCCAGTGGTGTATATAACTTAACTCAGTAGCGCGACAGCTCATGATGGCCAAGGCTTACTGTGCCCAACTCAGAAAACGTGACCATGGGACCTGAGGTGCATGAGCAGATGTTCCAGTCACGTGGTCAGTCTGACGCGGATCCAAATGTGCCCTATCAAAATAAGACCCACCAAGTTATATGATCAGGACATTAATTGGAATTCATCTTTATGCTTCTCGAGTCCTTCTAACACAGCCTTCCCATTTGACATGGAAGATTCAATTTCCAGTTGGAAAAACAGACGTCGTATAAGAGTGTAACTGATCTGCAATTATGCTTAGATAGTCTACAGCTTTCACGGTTCTTTCTACCAGAACTAAGTGCCCCAGAATCACTAATGAGAATGTTCCCCAAAGCATAATACCGCCATCACCAATCTGTGGACTTGGAGGGTGTAACTGTTCGACTATGGAAGACAGCTCACCTTGATATAGCCATCGACATGATGAATGAGAAATCATGATTCATCCAACCAGGAAACTTTCTTCCACTTATTTATAGTCAAGTCTTAACATTTCTGAGCCCATTCTAGGGGTAGTTGGTAATGACACTTGGTCAATAGAAAGGCACACGAGTGGGATGTTTGCTGTTCAATCTCATATCCAACAGTGCCCACTGAGTTGTGTGTTCTGAAACACTCGTACTTGAACCTGCATTGTATTGGTCTGTTAGCTGACCCACTGTCCTGCGCCAATTTTGCTTTACCAAGCGGGACAGTCTCTGATGTCCTTTTACTTTGACAATGTGTGGACATCCATAGCTTGGCGTCTACTGCTGGTTTCACCGTCATTTATCCTCTTTGCATAAATACTAAAAACAGCAGAACACAAACATCCTACCAGTCATGCTGTTTCGTAGATGCTCGTTCCGAGTCTTCGGGCCATTACAAACTTTCCTCTTTCAAATTCATTTAAATCAACCGCCCTTCCTCTCACTCGCAAAAGTAAATGTAGGAATGATAACTTACCTTCTAAAACTAAATCATTCTCTCTTAATCACGTGGCTTCCACATCATCCAGACGAATTCATTAAAAAATGCGGAGGTGTTCATAATGTTTTGGCTGTACGGTGTATGCGTGAAAATGAAACAGTTACAAAGAGTTTTTATGAAAAGTGGTTATATTCAAGTCAATATTTTAATTGAAAAGCAGTTTTTCATTAATAAAAAAATTCTTCGGTTTTAAAATCATTTTATAGATGACTGAAATACTCTATAAAATGTGTTTACTGTAACCACACTGCATTTATAAATTTCCTCAGAAAGTGTCGTTTATATTGTATCCAAGAGGTTCAATTCCTGATTAAAGGGCTTTGGTTTGTTGTTCTCCCTTTTGACTAGACAGTGTTTTCTATACACAACATTCTGCCAAATTTTTTCTGCTTTGTACCGTACTGTATGTCTCATATTCATTTTTTTCTACTGTGCTTTCTTCCTCCTTTAAGAATTATATTGTACTTCTGTATCATAAATTTCATGTTTCGCAGTTGATTGTTTTGCTAAATTACGGCAAAATCAGAAAAAAATGTTTAAATTTTCGTATACTAGTGTATTTTTGGAAATGATAAATGAAAGCTGGGAAGAAACACAAATAGCGTATTCCTTGCAAGGAATATAATTTCAACCTTGAAATATGGTGGCGGATTAGCGATGATTTAAAGATACATGACAGACCACGGGGATTGAAAAATTTGTATTTATAGACGAAATGATGAGCCACACACACAAATGTGCTTTATCTCAAAATTTCAAAAAGAGTTTGAAGGATAATGTTAGAAATTAGGATTGGGATCAAACTTAGCGTTTCAGCAAGATAATTATCTCAAACACATGATATACTTCGTAAAACAGTGGTCACCATACAACTATCCCAGTAAATTAAAAACGCTTTCATAATCTTCTGACCTTAATGTGAGAACATTTATAGTCCCACATGAAGACGGTGCAGTACAGAAACACATAGCAAACAGGAAAAATTTAGAAATTAAACAGTGCATTAACTAAAACTAAACTAAGTTTAAGTCAGAGAGAAGCATTTCTTTTGAAATAACTAAAAATTTCATAAATTCAATGCTGCGTCGTTTGAGAGCAGTAATAAAGGTAAAAGGTTATGTTACAAAGTATTTTAGTGTTCCATATTAAAAAGAAACATTTACGTAAGAAGGGTTTAGGTATACTCTCGATTTCGGAGGATCCAATTTTTGCATATTTTTTCTTCATTTAATCCAAGTAAAGTATTTTTTATTAAATACTTATCTCTTTCTTTCTTTTATCAACAATTGTACATATACAATGCGTCTTAACCCTTGAAATGGTTTGCCCGTACATCGTACGGGCTACTGAAAGCTGACCACAGTCGGTTTTCCCGTACGATGTACGGGCATTGATATATTTTCTTTTTTCTATCTCTCTTTGCTTTGCACATATTTTTAATTCTTATAGTGAGATTATTAGTGCTAGTGCTTTCAAGAGATGCAGTTTGTCTGTGGTACTGAAATACTTCTTATCCGGTATTTTCTTAATGGTGTAGGCGGGAATTTTTCATTGAAGGCAGGAATTTAGATTCTTGAAAATATTCGATTAAGAACTGGGATTGGTGAGGCAATGTGCAATTTTCTGCTTGAGTAGAAATGAAAATGGAAAGATAATCTAAAAATGCCGATATCATCTCTGTTCCCATTGCAATGTAAGACTTAGTATTACACCATACTTCAAATTGTGTGTGCATATATATATACATGCACACAAACACAAAAACTTCAACCGTTTGCTGTACGCCCCTGAAATTTTTTGTAAGTATAAGAGAAATTCTTTTAAGATATATGAAACATTCTGCATAGAATGCAAAGTGTACTTATAAAAAGCAAACACATTTAGGGGGTTTTTTGTGTTCCGCAATTATAAAATAAAAAATAGTGTGAAAACTTTAAAATTGAGAAATTAAAATAAAATTCTTCTATTTTCCCATTCTGTGCTAAGTATTATGCTTAGTTATATGCAATAAAAAAAATGTGTCTCTTTGGAACATTTTGCGCAAAAAAATGATTACTTAAGTGGTTAATATACTTGCATTAAAGCTAATGAATATTATTTATTTCATATTTTTTTTTTTTATCAAAATACGTTTTCTTTGAAAAAGTAGTTGCTCTCTCAGTGTTTTGGTAATAACTGTGTAAATGTGAATGGAAAATTGTTGAAGTTTGAACAAAATTGTAGTTTTCTATACTACTTTGGACATAAGAAAGTTTATTTGTAGATTATTCAAATATTGGGAATGTGAGAAATATTTCATGCCCAATAAATTCTTAGAGTTCTCCCTCCAAAGGCAAAAGAGAAGTGTGATCCATCCCTTCTTTCTATCACAAGAAAAGATCTGTACGTGCTTCTCACCTATGTCTGGGCTATTAACGAAGCTTAAAGCCTGTTTCAAACCGATTGGGTGACCCCGTGTTGAGTCAGGAGAGAAAGAGATCACTGTCACGATTTCTCCTACCCGAACAATACACGCAGGAGCCTCTTTCAACCAAAATCCGGTTCTGGACACCGGCATTTGAAGACATCTCCAGCAGTTTCATGCCAATTTGGCGGGACCCCGCGAAAAACGGATTTGTATAAGCCATGGATGCAGTTTTCAGAGGCTTTAACTACCTATAATGAATGAGCTACCGATTATAGAAGGATATTTAGCTAAGTCTTTGAGCCTTCAGATCATGGAGCTAATTATTCGGTAAATCAGTTTTGAAGGTTTTAGGCACTGATAATATACAATCCGTGACGCTTAAGACTTTCAGAAAATTTCCTAAAAGCTAATTAGCACGAAATGTTCAGTTTTAAAGGATGCATTTTAAAAGGTTTGATGTACATAGATTGTAATGATGAGAGGAAGTATTAGAGACAGAAATATGTCTTTAAAATGGTGATTTATTTTACAATCTGTCTTAAAAGGGAACGTTGTCTAAATATTTATTTTTAATGGAATACATTTAATTAAATTATAGTATACAAACTTATAGAATTATAAATATTGATAGTATCAGATTTTCTATCAATTTTCCGATTAAGGCATCCGATTACGTTCGAAATCGTGATTTTACAAACGAATATTTTTTTTTAAATATTTAGTGTCACTTAGATTAGAATACACGTACAAATTTTTTTAAGAATATTATTACAATAAAAAGTTATTTAAATGCAATATTTTGGCATAAAATGAACTTAGAATTACCTATTTTCAAAACATTTTCTTTTTATGAAAAATGCTTCTATAATAATAATATTTTGTGTGTGTGTGTGCTTATATATAACAAAGACTTCTCCAGAGAGCATGAACAAAGATTTTTGAAATATACATATTAGAAGAGGATTTATCCGTATTTTAATACATTAAAGTGGGGAAATTTTAACAAAAGAAAACACCGATAATTATTTTAATTGGTACTAACTATGAAAATAATGTGATTTTCTTAAAAATTCTAGTTCAGGCTCTCTGGAGAAGTTTTTGTTACATATAAGCAAAATATTATTATTATAGAGGCATTTTTCATAAAAGGAGAATGTTTTGAAAACAGATGAATCTAAGCTCATTTTGTGCCAAACTATTGCATTTAAATAATTTTTTATTATAATAATATTCGTAAAACAAATTTATGCGAGCATTCTAATCTAAGTGATGCCAAATAATAAAAAAATATTCGCGCGTTTTAACACTTTTGTAAAATTGTGGCTCCGAACGTAGCCGGGTACCTTAAATGGGAAAAAAAAGTGCAAGAAAACGACTGGTTGTATACGTGTACATTATGTTAGTTTAATAAATATTAAGCGTTTCGCCCTTGCGTAAGATAGGATCTAGGAACTTTTTGCTCTTGTTTTGCATTAAAACTAAAGATAAAAGAATTAAATGATCTTTAAATTAACATTTACTTATATATGTTTTGGAGTTTTTCACTGAATTTTTTTTTTCCAACCTTATTTGAAAGAAGTTCTTGACTGCATTTATTAGTTTTTTCGAGTAGGCAATTATTTTTTAAAGTTACTATTTACTTTTTTGCAAATTTTAATCAAATAAGCAAATCTTCTAGAAAATTCTGGTCCCGTTTAAAAGTTTTTAACTGATATGGAAATCAAATTTAAATACTGAGATAAAATCATATTTCGTAATAATCCATAAAATTAATATTGTTAATTGTAGTGCCAATTTAAGCTCATTTCGGGCCCTGGGCGCAGAAGATCTACAGGCTCCCTTAGCACGGGAGGATCGAAATTTATTACCAGAAAATCTGGTTAAGTCCAGCTTATCCGGAACCTTCTGAGCCTCTCTGGGCCTCTGGATGCCTTCCCCAATGGATAAACCGACACTAGTAAATCGCTGTCTCTCTTTAATTTAAATCTGTGTTTTTTACTCGAATTGAAGAAATCCTGTAGCATTTACGTTTAAAAATTTTTGAGGTATATGCTTTCTTTGATTTCAAAAAATAAAGAAAGAAACACCAACAAAATTGAGAAAAAAAAGTCATGGAATCTCAATGCAACTAAATTTTGTGTGTGTGTGTGTATTTGTATATATAGAAAATTTATAAAACAGGATAATCAAAATACAAACCTGCAAACGCGCGTAGTGTCGTATAGTTCATTTACCCCAAAAAATTATTTTGCTAAGTTATTATAATGAAGTTTAAAGTTTTAAATTGTTACATAATATAATCCATTTACTGTAGTCTTTAAATAATTTCGCATCAATATCCAGAAATTGCGGGAGGAAAGATATATTTTTAAACAGAGTTTTAGTTTCTGAAACGCGCACAAAATCCACAACGACCTTTGACAATTACTATTTCAAGGTATTTCACAATAATAATAATATTTTAGTTCTGCAGTTTTTTTATCAGTAGAGTTTTTATATATAAAATTCTTAGTAACACTTTTAGAGTAGAAACCGTCACGTTTAAGCAAGTTATTTTCTCGTTTCCATTTTTATAAACCCATATCCTTGTTTATATAAAGTTTAAAAGACTTAGTTTAGTTAAAGTTTAAAAACCTCTTAAGACGTTAGATATATAAATGATTCTGTTAAAAGCCTAAAAATTTTCTTCGAGAATAAGATATTCTAGTGAAAATGCAATTAAATTATTTGCATAGATTTTTTAATTTTGAAATGCTCCAAATGATAGTTGTTCTTTTGTAATAACAATGTTGGCGTATTATTATGCACCATACATTTGGGGTTGATATTCACTCATTGCACGTAAAATTTATAACTATTTAGAAAACTGTAATGGATATAAAGCAGAAAATGATAAAATACTTTAATGTGTGATTAATTTTATAGAAAATGTGACAATGCATGATTAGGATTATGAAGTTTTGAAAATTGTTAATGCAAACTTTTAAGAATGATATATGATGCAAAAACGAAATGTATGCTACTTTTGACGTGATATTATTTACTCGAAAATATTCTTTATGAACAAAACATCAACTGTCATATTTGAAGTTTTTTATTTACTCAATTAAAAACCACTGCAATATCTCTCTCAATAAGATTGAAACTTCTTAGTGATAGGAACGTCTAAATCTTCATACCCGGCTTCATCAAAAATTTTCAAACTGAATTATGATAGCTGCTGCTTCTGCATCCAGACTACTTTTAGTTTAAGAAAAAGAGCTTGGATCAAATCTAAAAAACCTTTTAAGGTCAAAATTTTCCCAATTTTCATACAAATTTGTGAAGTTGCAATTACAGCCAATTATACTTTAAAATTATCAAAAAATACACAATGTTTCCTTTGACGTGTAAAGTTTAAAAATGCATTTAGCATTATAACATGTGAACTATTGTGAAACAGAAGATAAGATGCAAAATATATTTTGTACCAGAAAAAAAAAAAAATACATCGATTTATTTAGAAACTTGTATTGGGATAAAATATGCTGTTCTTCTGTAGGATAATGAAGTCAGAGTATGATATAAACATTCTGATGCTTCATTTTTTTTAATATTAAGCGAAGTCAACATTAATTATGATGATATTAGAATATACTCATCTTTGGCGCTCAGCAAGAATTAGATGCAAGCTGAGGGGTGCTGTCTTAGTCATCTGGTACAAAACTGTGAGGTTTGAATATCATACTTAGCTACAGGGGAACGTTAGTTTTTCCAAGTGAATCGAAACAAAGAAAAAAATAACGAAAAGAGTAATGTATTTTAGGCCACATATTTCCAAAAATTACTTCCATTACTTAACTTTTAATCGATTTTTTTATTGAAGGTCACATATTGTTTTTGTAGCTTATTATATATATATATAAATATGAAAGAGAATTATACTAAGTAAATATAATTTAATAAACAAATTAAGAGTCATTAGTAAGAATTATTTCAACAACATTGCGATAGTAGTGAAATAAACCACTGTATACAAATAACATGCTTTTAATAATGTTTCAATGAGGGAAATGTCAATTCAATTAATCAATTTTCGAAGGCAATACCACCCACTTCTTATTCTCTTACAACCCTGAGTAACGTACATTCTCAATTCGTATTGTTTTTAACGGTTTAAAAAAATCTGTGCATGGTTTTGGTTTTAGATAAATTTATATGCATGATTTAATTTAAATTCGAAGAAATTTTACCCGTCCTCAACTCATTTCAAAATTCTACTCCTTTTTACGAGTATAAATAAAAAGAAAATGCACCTTTTTATGAATAGGCAAGAGGATTAAAAGGTTTTTTCTGCAACAGAAGCCGATTATGATTTGTAAGATTACGAAAAGTATCGCCAATAAGAGCGATAAGTGTGTACCTGAAGCAAAGGAACCGTCTGGCGTTGTTGGATGACAGGTAAAGGTGGGAGAGATGGGCTCTTCATTGTGATTCCTGGGGTCTGTCAGCCCACCTAGGGTTAAAGGTCAATCGGCATTGCATCACTAGTTGCGAATGTCAAATCCGAATCACGACATCGCCACAGAATGTCTCACCGACGTTCAACTTTTTTTTTCTTTTACCCCCAGCTGCTTTTCCTTTTCTTGTTTTGATGTTTTCTTTTCATCCGCAGGTCACTTTCCCCACACCGTTCTAATTTCAAGGAAATTCTTCCGAAACATTCTGTTTTAACCACCCACCCACATTCGATGACATTCTTTGTCATCTTTTTCCTACCCCCAATGATTTTGATACATTAGATTATGCGAAAAAAAGTTTTCTTTTTTTTTTGTTAAACAGTTTTTCTCTTTTTCTTATTTTTTTATGAGGTCTTTAAAACATTATACATTTTTGTTTTATTTAATACTTGGAAACTGGTTTGCTTTCAAGCAGTGTGTCAAAAGGGAGAAATGACTCAGCCAACTGTCCCCATAGATAAAAGAGGATCGATGATAAGAATATCTCAGATTTCACTTGACTTGCAGCTTGTGTCACGTTTGATTAGATGTAACATAAATTATTTTCATTTTTGTTCCACAAGCGTTGGATACCATTTACCTGCAAGAAAAAGATTTCCCCATTTATTACCAGCAAATAAAAAATAATTCATGAATTATTTTCATAGCTGCACAAAATGCTATCTTCTTTTTTTTTTCTTTTTTATTTATTTATATTTATTTTTCTTGTAATTAGCATTCATAATAAGAGTCTTGAAAAAATTATGAGAGAGAGAGAGAGAGAGACATTATACATCATTTTTAATTCTTTAACTAATAATAACAATATTAGTAATCTGTGTCTTTATAACGTTGGTTCAAATTGTGCTAAGTATACTTTACTTTAAGTTGCTTTTTGGTGACCTTATGCTCTTAAAGAGATATGCCGCAGGAAAGATAATTCATAAAAAAGATACTAGACTTTTTATAATTTAGATTATATATTAATGCTTATAATTTTGTGATTTTTTTTTTATCTTTATTTTAAAATAAAATCTTTTCAGAATTTTACGACTTTGCATTAAATTTGCACCTTAAAGTGTGTTTTTCATTAAATTTGAAATTAAAGAATAATGGAAGGAATTTTTTCGGAATAGTGAAAAAGAATTTTTTGAGTTGCACACAAAAATAAGTGTAGTTAAGTTAAATAAATAAAGTATAGATGATAATAATAGTATAAAGTTAATTTTAATGTAGTTTAAAAACAATTTCTACTAATACAACATTTGTTAAAAGTGTAGGACTGTAAGGCTCCATAAAAATTAATCCATTGATTATTAATTTTAGAAATCAAATTAGCACCCCTTATATAAGTACATTAGTAATACAGTATTTAAAGAGAAAACTAATTATGTATTTGGCCACTGGCGTAGCTAGTCCTGAGTGGGCTCAGAATCAAAATTTCTCGGGGACTCTTGTTTTGAAGCCTCTTAATAGCTTAGGATATTTTGCTTACACATGTTGGGGCCCCGTATCATTGATACGGCTGATACGGCGGTAGCTACGCCCCTGTATTTGGCTGTGTCAGGATTTCTGGATTGAAATAATCGAAATTATGCATATATGTTTTGGACAGAACAAAAAAATAAGAGTAGAAGGACAAGAATGGTTTCCAATTCTAATTTTGGAATGGGAAAAATTATATTTATCCTTTCAGATTGATTTTTTGATATACTTTTCTATTTTTTTAATGCGCAACAAAAACTAATAGGTAATTGGGGGCATATCATGGTGAAAGGTCGTTAAGGTGTCCGACTACGTTCGGAACCGTGATTTTAAAAAAGCACATAAATGGATAATTTTCATGATATTTAGTGACACTTAGATTAGAATAAATGTACAAAATTATTTTAAGGACATTGTGACAAAAAAATTTATTTAAATATAATATTTCGGCAAAAAATTAACTTAGAATAACCTTTTTCAAAATGTTCTCCTTTTGTGAAAAATGCTTCTATTATAATAATATTTTGCCTGTATATAGCTCAGACCTCTGTACAGAGGCTCAGCTAAGAATTTTTGAAAAATTCACATAATTTTCAGAGTTACAACCCATTGAAATAATTATCGGCGTTTTTTTCTTAACATTTCTCCCCTCTGTTGTCGTAAAACATGGATAAACCCACTTCTAAGCTATATATTTCAAAAATTCTAGTTGAGCCTTTGTACAGAGGTCTGAGTTACATACAAGCAAACTATTATATAATAGAAGCATTTTTCACAAAAGGAGACTATTTTGAAAATGGGTCATTCTATGTTCATTTTTTGTCAAAATATTGTACTCTGGAATAATTTTTTACTGTAATACTATTCTTAAAACAATTTTATATACATTTTCTAATCTAAGTGACACTCAATATCATAAATATTATCCATTTATACGCTTTTGCAAAATCACGGTTCCGAACGTAGTCAGATACCTTAAGCTATGTAACAAAAGTAATTATAATAAAAAAACATGGCTTCTACTTTAAGATGATGTCGAAAAATTGGAGAACTTTTATATACGTATGCAACAGCAATTTTTTTCTTGAGTTTTAAAAGATGATACCAGAAATTCTTAATAAAGCTGATCACTAATGTTTTAAATTACTGAAAAAATAATACATTTTACAAGGTTCAAATCTCATTAAAATTTTTTTAAAAAAAAACCCCATTTTGTTGATTTTAATTTCGTGATGTAATAGGGGTAGAGTTCCTTAAAAGAATTGTAATGTGGTGATATTTTTACTGTACGTGTTTTTATATATATATATTTCAAAAATACTCTATACAGACATCTAGAAAGTCATAGCTTTTAACATTACAAAAGGGCACTGCTGTTATTTCAATACTATAAATAACATTTTTTTACATAATATATCCTTGAGATAAGGGTAACTGTTGTCGTTATTACTTCGGAAAAGTTCCTTTCTTCTCTCATCCGCGCTCCTGACAGTTGCTTCCCTTTTGACATTTTTGTGGTTTTATCTTTGTTCTTCAAAACGTGAGTAAATTTATTTTGAAAAATTCTCCATCTTTTTCCCTCTCCTACACTTATGATACGATCTCGGAATTTCATAATAATCTAAAAAAAGAACTTACGGTACTCTATTAAGAACTTCACATACTTTCCGAACATGCAAAGGCAAATTAAATAGAAAAATGAACTAATGTGAACTCGTTAATAACTGAATTTGAGAATTTTTTTAGTTACTTTTTGATCTAAAAAGGGTCTTAAAATCATTTTTTTCCTACGCAAAAAATTTTAGACCTACGTCAAATGAGGGAGGAATCAGTAATAAGCTAAACAGGAGCTTCAACCATTCTATTACCACGTCTACTGAGTAAAGAAAACGATACTTTATAAACCCCACTTATTAAAAATGCTAATTTATAATTTTATCACCCACTTTTAAGCAAATTTATTTCGGTTAACGCATTTTTATAAAAAATTTCATATACACAAACATTTCAAATGTCCCATATGTTAAAGGAAACGTACATAAATTCTTAGTTCTTGACTTATAACTCGTATTCATGCAGCAATTTTTGCTTAATAAGTTTTATTTTTAGGGGGGGGACGATATTTATTTATTTATTTATATTTTTAAATGGGATTGCGGATTGGTAATTTTACTATTGCAGACTTAGTATATTCTCCAAGAACTGGTATTACTTTTTAGGGCTGAGCCATATAGGTATATACCAATTGCCACGATGTAATTTTGATTCCTAATTTCCTTCCCAGAGGGAGGCACCTGGCCTTTGATGATGCAAAATTGTTCTTGGATCTCAATTTGGCCGAGAGTATCCAAGCCAAACAGGCACTCTAGGGATCTTTAACATGCAACATAATTACATGACATGGACGCTGTTGATTTTCTGCATCATGAAAATCCATCGACTTGGGACAGGGTCGAGCCCGCAGACTTGGGCGTACAAGGTCACCTCCTAACCAATTAAGCCACCCAGCCGGCATTTTTAAAAATGATATAAATTTGTTAATTTTTTGATAAAAGGTGAATATAATCCCATCAATGTTCTGAGAAACAGAACTCCAAAAATATATTAAAACAAATTAAATCACTTTGCACAGTTAAATAACATTGTATGAACGTAAAGTCTACTAATTTAAACACATCATTTTTAACTATATTTAATTTTGCGCACGGTATCATTTCAAATTCCTGCATATTATCAGATCTGAGGGTAAAATAAACATCACAGTCGAAAGAAAAAATGAATTTTTCGAAAGATATCTCGAGTGTCAAGGTCTTGAATAAATTTTTAGCTTCATATCCATAAGTTACACAATATCTAAGTATTGGATGGGAAAAAAATACACACATTTTCTAACAGTATTTATTTAAATGTGCAGAAAATTTCGAATTTCGTTTTTCCCCTATCAAGTAGACACCTGTCCTTTTAGTAGATCAATATTAGGATTTCGTGTCAGAGTATTTTCGGTCGCTCTTATTTTAATACCTCTTAGTAACTCTCTCACGACACCATAAAATGAGAGCTTATCAATCAGAGAAGAGCCCCATTGGTAGAAACGTAAACACTTGTTTCATCTTGAACAATTATCGATATCGTGATCTTCATCACTGGAAGTCTTTAGTCGAGCGAAAAATTCAAGATGTGTCCACAAAGCCCTCGCTTTCACTACAAATCGATTGAACAAGTTTTCCTCTTCGGACAAAAAGGTGTTAAGTAAATACAGGAACAGCAAATTGGCAAATGTAAAACAGATTGACCCATATCTAATTTTAGACTTAGTGCAAGTGTTTAACAACGGCTCTGGAATTTTTACTGTATATGAAATTATAGAAATTAATTTCTCCTTATAATTGGCTCATTAATAGGCTTAGATTTGCCTGTCTGATATGCTTAGATAAACTTTTTTCCTGTGTTATTTTCTTGAAAGATGAATCATGGTTTTTTTATTCGAAAGTGAATTTATGTTTTTCGAATGTTATGAGATGTAGATGAGTTTTTATGTTACCTGAAAACTGATTGCACCATTAAATTCAGCATTCATTCACTCACTCAAACAGATAATTGAATGCATTTTATAAATTTTATGCAAGAATTTATAAGTTAGTTTCAACACAGTGAAAAGCGAATTTTCGTGATTGATTAAATCTTTGCATCAAAAAAACTCCTGATTTTAAGTTGAAAAAAAAAGCATTAAAAATCCTAATTTTTTCAAAAAAAGAAAAAAAAAATATGTTTATGTATTATTTTGCTAAAAATGGGTTTTATTTGTGGATGCTTTAATTTCTTTTTTATATCTTAAATTCATGAAGTTTCCTGGAATAAGTTTCCACCATTTGACAAAAGACGGCATCACCAGTAAATTACGGTTGAAATTTACAGTTGTAAAACACGTCATGTAATAGACACCTGGCATTACCATAAACTTGAAGTATTAGCGATTTTGTGTCAGCATCTGTAATATTTTTCGTTGTAACATGTTGAGTTTTGAGCCGAATAAGTATCAATTGCCTGAACTTTGGATTTTTACTCTTTACTTTGAAGAAATTTACAGTTAGGTTGCATTGATAGCTTGTAGAAATATATCGTGAGGCTGATTTGAGTGAGAATAATAGTTGTGAGTGGTTTCAAAAGTTTAAGAATGTTAAGTTTGATGTCGAAAATAAAGAATGCAGGGGAAGATTATTGGAAAAAGAATCCTGCCAACACACAAAAAAACTTACACATACTAGAAGAGACTCAACAAGCAATTTCACATCGTTTAAAATCGTTGGGAATGATTTAAAAGCAATGAAAGGAATTACATATGAGCTGAAGCCCAGAAACATTGAATGCTGGTTTTGCACATGTGTAAGGCTACTTACCAGGCATAAACCAAATCTTTTTTTACATCGTATAGCCACAGGTGATGACAAGTGGATTCAGTAGGATAACCCAAAGAAGAGAAAATCATGGGAACCACATGCTCATACTTCACCAACCGGATATTCATGATGGGATAAGCTTGCTGTCGTGTATTACGAGTTGCTGAAATGAAACGAAACCGTTACTGGAGCTCGCTACCGAACACAATTAATTGGTGAGATTCAGTGGAATACTCAAGGTAAAACGCGGCCACTACCACTCCAAACATGACAAAATTATTCTTTTGCATAATAATGCTCGGCCACAAGTTGCGGTGCCGGTCAGAACCTTCTTCGAAACATTCAATTGGGAAGGCATACCCCACCCAACTTATTCACTTGGCATTGCCCCTTCCAATTACCTCTTGTTTCGATCGATGGCGCATGGACTGTCTCAATAGCACTTCACATATGAAGATACTAAAAACTGGGTTGGTTCGTTTATAGCTTTAATTGATGAAGCGTTCTTCGGACACGGTATTCGTATGCAACCAGAAAGCGATGGACAATTATTTGAATAAAACATAATGTATCGTTCTTTCGTAATAAATGCCCAATTTTTAATAAAAAAATGCGGGAATTTATTTTTACTCATTATAGAAATTTAATATAGTTCAGAAAAATTTAGAGAATGCCCTGTTTCCATTTAAAATGTTCGTATTTCATAAATATACGGAGTTTGAAGTCTAGGTAGACATGCAAGAGCAACGCATTTTTTTAACACATCAAACTTGTAATTCTTTGGGTAGTGATCCACGACGTGATCCTTTCAACTTTGAAGGAATTCTAATGGTTGATTTGAACTTACGCTGACGATATAAAGAGAAAAGGAAGATAATATTACACCTTCATACACCTCCCTCCTTCACAAAGCATAGCTCTGATTGTAAAAGTATAATCTTTTTCTTACCATCATGTATAAATACTTTGTGGAGTGAAAAATCTTTCATCTTGAATAATTCTCATGTGAAAAGCAACTCCCCTCAGCACAAAATAAATGAATTTTTATTCAGTACTTTAAAACAATCATAAAATTAAATTTAAATTATAGAAAAACTTCAAAACTAAAGTATATATAAGTGTAACTGTTAAATGTAATATTTTTGACAAATTTATTGTAGTGCATTAATTACTGAAATAAGAGCTTCGTCTCCTCTCTCTCTCTCTACTTCAGATTTTGATAAAAAACAGAATTTAATACTATCCATAGATTGTTTTCATCTTACTTAACAATTAGTATTAAATATTAGTAATTATAGATGATGTACCGTTTCACATTTCAAAGTTACTGAACAAAACAAACAAACAAAAAAACATGCATTTCCGATTATTTTGAAAAAAAAAAGAAAAAAAAAAGAATGCGATTCAAAAAAATAGATAGAATTTTTGAAATCAGTGTACCCGATTTATTTGGATTTATTATAGATTCAGCAACTCCCTAATTAACTTAACGTGGTATGATATAAGCTTCCCAAAAGCTTTTATGATGTAATTGGTGGTACACATTATGAATTTTATCGAATGAATCAAAACGCTTATATAGTAATTCTTCCGAGTTTCATTACTACACTGGTGTGCAAAACTTAGGCAACAGGGTGTTTTTTTTTTTTTTTTGATAACTCCACGAGAAATCATCTGAGAGACATGAAATTCAGAATGAGAGACAGCATTTTGTACTTTAACGATGATGAAAGCACAGTTGCTCAAAATGAATACAATGCAAATGGTATGGAATCAAACAAAAAAAAAGACTTTGTTGAACTCATTGTATCGTTACACATGATTGTCTGTCTAAGAGGAAGAACAACAAGCAAATGTTCCTTAAAATGGGTATGTTCTCATTTTACTACAATGGTTGCTTCGCACCGTTTCTCCATACTCAGCACCAGATTATCCAACAGTTCTTGAGGTAGGAGTACCCATTCTTCAATCAGCATCTGTTTCAGTTGCTGGGTATTCCCCAAAACCTCCAACATATGCTACATGGGATTTAAATCAAGGGAGAATGCTGGCCATTCCATTCGAGTGATATCTTCACTTTCCAGTAGCTGTTGAATATCAAAAGTCCGGTGTGGTCGTGCATTATCATCCATAAAAACGAAATCTTGTCCAATAGGACCTCGGAACAGATGCACGTGGGGAAGGACAACCTCCTTACAATAGCGATCTCCGGTTGTAGAACTTCTGTCGAAGACGTGGTGCTCAGACAGCCAGTTCAATATAATGACTTCCCAGATGACAATTCCAGGATCTTCGTAACGGTCTCTTTAAGTGATGTTACTGGATGAAACCTCTTATTAGGACCGACCTCTCTCCAAATCAACTGGCGTAGAGAATCTCTAATAGCACTGAAACGACTCGCATCCGTAAAGAGGACACGACTCCATTGATGAGATATCTAGTTTTTGTGCTCCTTATATGCCTCTAAACGGGGAGGCCGATGGCCAATTTTCAACGGGATACAGCTTTCAGGATGGTGCACCAATAGACCACCCTTGTCGCCCTGTTCTGTACACACTTGCTGAGCGCTGACGCTTGCTGACTTGTATAGGGCTCTTTTCACCTGTAGGACGATATACTGGTCATCCACTGCAGTTGTTTTCCTAGGAAAGCCACCACCAACCTTTCTAACAGCTGTACCTATTGTTTGGGAAACTTTCCAAGCGCGAAAAATGACATTTTTATTGATTCCGAACTCTTCAGCTACAGTGGTCAAACCACGCCCCTCTTTCAACTTTCCGATCATTCTTCCATGTGTAAAGTCATCCAGATGATTTCTTCTAGGCATATTTCACGAAAGAACTCCCCTGCATTTGCAGCGAATGTCTTTAATTGCGCCTCCGTTCTTCCTTTTATTGTACTCTTGAGCTGCACGATCCAACCTCACGCGTTTTGCGTACACTCACGTTGACTATGACATTTTGTTCCTGACAGTTGCATACATATCACCTTTTTACTGAATTGCGTGTTCATTGTACTGGTCGCAATAACCCCTTTTCTGCAATTTTATGGCTATCTGCTTAAAATTTACATGGATACTTAAGTTTTGCACACCTGTGTAGAAACGCACTGCATTTTTGTATCCTATTAATTTGTTCAGTGACATAATAATTGTTCTTGATTTCTTCGATTACAATTAATCCTTTTAAGAAAATTAAGAGCAAGCTTTAAAAATAAGTTTTAAAGTGAGGGCAGGGATTAAATTGTCACCAATGGTTAATTTTTTCGATGCAACGTAGTTATTAATTTTTAATTCATTAGACTTTAATTCGTTCAGCCTTTTCGTTTTCTCTAAAACATTATTAAGTACAACCTTCGAAAAAAAGGCATCTTTAACTCAAGCTGCATAAAATTATGGCCATAAGAATAATATTTCTAATATTGAAACTATTTTTGAAACACTTTTTACATTTTGACAAAAGCAATATTTTTCAAGATCGCGATTATTTGTGTAGTGCATCTATGTTTAAATTTGAATGAAACTGCTCGGGTTCGATACAAATATTAATTAAGAAAATGTAACCAATTTTACAGAAAAATATTTTAAAGCGATCTAGATCTCAGCAACTTTTGCTTTCTTTAAAAATTACCTTATTTTTTTATTTGCTGTTTATTATAAAAACATTTACTATGCAATTTTTGAATATTCCATCATTACCAGTGATATGTATATATAAGCTGTAATCTTAACGCTTGTAATTTTGTAAATGCCATACAAAGGTTTCTGATGTTTTCGGGGATTATCTGGGCCGGGACTTGAACATGATTTTCCACGAGTCTTGTGAAGATGAAATTTCGGTTGAAAAAAATAACACATACCGTAAAATCCGGTGTATAACGCGCACTTTTAACACAAAAAATAAGATCGAAATTATACGCCGGGTATAAAAATGACACCTTCAAAAATAAAAAAAAGATGTGATAAAAAAAAAACTTAGACTTCTACGAAGATCGGAATACTGTTTATTTAAAAGAAATACCATACATTATGAACTTAAAGGGTTATTTTTAAAAAAATATGCTATCTTTTCTGTCCTTGGATAATACCTCGAACAAATAGCTTTAAAACATAATAGCAATACTAACGTACGTTGCAGGTTCTTTCGTAAAGGATAGAGTGCGCGTTATACGGCGAATAAACCTCAAAATTAAAAATTGCAGCTTGAAAGTATAGGTGCGCGTTATACGCCGGATTTTACGGTACAGGCAAACACTTTTGTTTTCATGTTCTAGAAGAGTGTTTGAGTTTGCTTAGTTTACTCCAAATTAGAAAAAACTCACCTTCACAATGGGTGTTAAAAACCTCTAAAAATCGAAGTGAGATGGCGAAAGCGCTGTTTATGTTGATGTTATGCGTTCTAGTTTTTTCACTGTATTACCATGCATGGCTATATTTATGTCCCAGAACCAGCTAACAACCCTTAGCTTCTTTAATTCTGAAGTAGAAAAAGGAGAGGAAAAAAAAAAAAAAAAAATACAAAGAAGCCACGATCTAACGACCGCAGTGGAAGAGGTGGGGTTGGGGTATGATCCTCCCTAGGTCGGGAGAAAACAGAACATCACTCTAAAAGCAAGTTGGCGTCCTTGGGTATGCTTTGGTGTGTTTGTATTTACTGAGAAACAACTTTCGTCATTTAACAGGAAGATATTTAATAGAAAAACGATGGCATTTTATTATTCCCAAGTAACAACGAGTTTCTTCAGTTCTGTGTAAAGGTATGATAACAATTTAATGATCCAAGATCTAAGTCAATGATGGAGAAATTTTTTAGGTATGGGGTAAAAACATTAGCGGGCAATAAAACATTTATTATAAAACGCAATAAAAACTAAAAAGAAAAAAAATGATATATTTTGAAATTTTTTTAATATACTACAGCAATGAAGGAAGTTGTGATTTTATATATTTCCTGAGTTTATTTTAAAATTTAAATATAAAAAAAATTAAGGTACACGTTTATAACAACTTTATGCATATTATTAGAGTGGATTTCTTTTTCTGTACGCATACAAGTTTTTAAATTAATTTTTATACAAATTCTTTGTATTTTCCATATGCACAGAGAATATTTAAAATTCTATGAAAATTTTAGCGTGTGCAAAAAAAGGGAACATGCCCTTTTGAATGATTTTTTTAAAAATTTGAATTGTGAAAATTCTTGTACAAGGGCTTCAGTATCTCTACGGCAAACCCAACAGAAACTCTTGACTGGCGCTGCAAACTGCTTGACTGGCGAATATTAAAGTCGCACTGTTCAGATACAGGAAGGCTTTTGGCGACGGACCTCGTCATTTTGAACCATGGTCAAGTGACGTGGACGACACCTGTGCTGGCACCCCCTCTCCTAACTACCACAGCACACCAACGGAAGGACGTTTGAGCTCTCGACAGATTTAACGTGCATCCTTACCCTACACGGCGGGTCTTTAGTGGTACTGGGCTCGAACTCATAACATGCTAGCCATGATCCGATACCTTGACCACTAGGCTACTGCGGCCTGGCTGCACCTGAACTAAGGGCCTTAATTTGTCCATCACTGATCCAGGCAACGGTCAGGTCCACGAAAACTAAACCAGTTGATACGTTTTGTACTCTTAAATTATTTTAAGACATTCCAAAATTACCGAGTTTCACATTTTATAAGCAAATTATCGCAGCATTAATGTAACAAAGCTAAAAAACCTTCACAACAAATGCATCAAAAAAGCGTCTTTTTGTAATTCGTGTTTTTATTTAAGACCCATCGAGCGAAGAAAAGGAGACTGCTGCATGAAACTTGATATTTATGTCATTTCATAGTGTAGCATAAAAACTATGAGATGAGGATACCTGCTGAAGTATTCGGGGGGCGCGGCGCCGCCCCGAGCCCCTGCCCAAGGCTCAAATTTGAGTATCTGCCGTAAATATGTTTCAAAACAAGTAATTAATATTTCAAACTTTTCAAGGTCAATTCCTACTTATATCACCAAAGAAAATTTTTATTTGAGTTACTTTTTATAAAATATTTAAAATTAAAATAAATATGTATATACATATGACAGAATCACAATATTCAGTGGCAGAAAGTGATTTTCCTTGCAATTTACCATTTTCCTTTCAATATATGATGTTGAACTATTATTTTTGTTCGTTACTATTTATTCATTAATTAAATTTAATTATTTGAATAAAATAGTACAGTAGAAAGTAAGTCACATTCTCAGAAATTAAACCATCCCAAATGGGATTCATACCCACGACTTTTGGATTAGAAGTCCAACGAAGCTATCCATTGCGCTAAAGGG
Source organism: Trichonephila inaurata madagascariensis (assembly GCA_019973955.1). Classification (NCBI taxonomy): domain Eukaryota; kingdom Metazoa; phylum Arthropoda; class Arachnida; order Araneae; family Nephilidae; genus Trichonephila; species Trichonephila inaurata. Next base: position 32,258 of record BMAV01001714.1, read on the forward strand.
ACACAATGAGTGATTTTCCATTTTATATATGGTGTCGGACTATTAGTTTTGTTTGTTACTATTTATTCATTAATTAAATTTAATTAATGAATAAATATTAGAAAAACCGTATTAACATCAAGTGTCATCCACTACAAATTTAAAAAAATGCATTTGAACTTGAGTGGATGAATAAAAAGTATTTTATTAATGATTGAAAATTTGAAAAAAGTAAAATATGTATAGGAAGAGTGTGAACTATAATAGTAGGAATTGAGTTACTGTATCTATCACAAATATGATTCAAAATTATGTCAGTCGCAAATATTAGATTACGATGCCTGTCTTGTGTTTCTCTAGTGCTTTCATAGAACTCAACAAAATTGTCCCATCTACAGGATAGATCCAAAACTATTTCTCATCGCAGTAACTTAAATGTTTTATTAATTGTATCAATTTACTCACATGTTTGTACATTACTACATCACTATTTCCAGCCATTCAAAGTTATTAGTGGTAACAATTTGTCAAAATGTATTATATTTACTAAAAAGGGGAAAAGCTTAAATGAGAGGTTCAGTGTTGTTTTTTCAAATTCTACGAATTTTTTAAAGATTATAAGTATGGTAAAAAATCTCGATTAGAATAGTACAGCTTTTCAGGTATTCTCAAAATAGCCATTAATTTCACATAATTCTTGATAGTTATTAATTTTTATGATTTTACGATGTCTTAATAGTCGAACTGTAGTGATGCGGGGTGCTAATTATTTGCTTTTGATTCTATCCTTGGAGAGAGAGAGAGATTACACTATTTTATATTAAAAATAATATAATTTCCCTTTAAAATAAAAATTGTTTTATAACAGGAATAAAAATACATTTAATTATTCATTTTATAATCCCCTTTTCAAGAGAAATACTTTTATAAATAACATTAAAATCGTTCGAATTTATTGACTATTATGATTTTTTTAAGTATGATCGTTATTTGAACTGTATGAGTATGTATATAGTTAAATGTCATAACTTTATAAACATAGTTTGAAATACATTTACCTCAAATGCAAGATGAATATAGAATTTTACTAAAGGTCTGTAACTCAACATTCTTAATAGTATAGTTACATATTTGTATTTTACATTTTCAAACATAGAAAACACACTATGAAAAAGTGAGAAAAATTTGATGAAAAGATTGGGTATAACCGATAGAGAATGCATGTAAAAATAAGAAATTTGAATTTCAAAGAAATAATTATACATCGCGATTGAATATACAGGTTAGTCAGTCGGAAATAAGCCCAACTCTCTCTCTTTAAGGCATTTATGAAATAATCATGCACATGTGGTCCTGGAGGATGGAACACCAAAACGTAACACTAGTAAAAAGCATATAAGAAGTTTGAAATTTAAAGCACAACGACTTATGCAAATAATTAACATTTCAACACAGACGCACATCATGAGCTTCTGTAGAATCACAAACAAGTGCTATGAAAGAGTAAAACAATAAGTCATTTTGAAGTACAAAAATTCCATTTTCGTGCATTTGTTTTACATGAGAACTTTCAGTATTCCTCAAGGAATACATTCGTCATTAGAACGCATTTCTGAATTCAACCGAGGGAGAAAGAAATAAGCAAGAGAAATTCTCCTGAACAGCTCCATAAAGTGGAATCTAATCTAGCAGTTCGAGGACTTATAGGCTTAGAAATCGCAACACTGCCACCCTGTACGGATGCAGCCATCATGAGGCTGTATTCAGAACTGGGATTCGTCTGAAAAAACAACGTGACGCCGTTTTTGTCTCCAGGTTCGTCGCTGATCATACCATTGGAAGCCTGCCTGTCTGTGATGCAGCATCAAGGGTATCTGAATCTATGGTCGGCGTGTTTACAGTCCATGATACTGCAAACGTTGTTGCACAGTCCAGCAAGACACTTGTCGTTCTGAAGACTAGCCTATTTCCTGATTCAAGGGTTTTGACGTGACTTAATGATCTCTGTATATGTTGCAAGGCAGACTATAGAGGGGGCGTGGGGGGGGGGGGGGGGGGGGGGGGGGGGGGGGGGGGGGG
>BMAV01001714.1:42789-60098 GCA_019973955.1 Trichonephila inaurata madagascariensis
ATTTCAATGGGTTGTAACTCTGAAAATAATGTGAATTTTTCAAAAATTCATAGTTGAGTCTCTGTACAGAGGTCTGAGCTATATACAGGCAAAATATTATTATAATAGAAGCATTTTTCACAAAAGGAGAACATTTTGGAAAAAAAGCTATTCTAAGTTAATTTTTTGCCGAAATATTTTACTTAAATAATTTTTTTTGTCACAAGGTTTTTAAAACAATTTTATACATGTATTCTAATCTAAGTGAGACTAAATATCATGAAAATTATCTATTTACGCGCTTTTTTAAAATCACGGTTCCGAACGTAGTCGGATACCTTAAAACAGTTTTAGAAATTACGTCCACCACACACACAACCGTCATACATGCTTGGCGACCTTTATGGTTAATCGACAATATTAGCGATAGTTGAAGGTAGCAAAGCGGTGTGCCAGTGATCTGCTGTACTACCAAAATCGGCATTTGCGTTTGAGATTTCGGTCGTCATGGGTGATTTTACTAATAGCGAAAAGGTAGACATGCATCTAATGTACAGTGTGGTTAATGGTAATGGCAGAGCATCGCTACGGTTGTATCAGGAACTCTTTCCAAGTAGATTCATACCGAACTACGAAATGTTTCAGCGATTACATCGATAGCTGTATGAAAATGGTTCATTTATCGCCAATACTGATGGAAGGGGTAGATCGAAGACTGTACGGCGAACACACCTGGGAGAAGTCATTTTGGACCATGTAGACAAAACACCCGGCACAATGGCTAAAACATGACTTCTACATGTCAGTCAACCAATCGTTTGTAGAGTTTTACTGATGGACTGTTGGTGGATGCAATTTCTTAAACTGTTTTCTGTACGGAATAACTCGTTAAGTATGCTACTAATGAACATTTTATGTTTACGTTAATTTGTAGTTTTTTCTCTTTGTTCCTCACAACGTGGCACTTCCGCCCATATATTCCAAAACAACAATCGTTTGTTTTAGTGAGCTCTATCCCCCTCAAAGTTTGTCCTATCATTTTAGAATCACAGTGTGTAACTCTCTCTCTCTCTGTTGTTGATCCCATGATCAAAGCATCAACTTGAATGCAATATTGTCACAAATAGAATTTTAATCGCTGACTTGATATGTGTAATGTTATTTATGGAACTGATGTTGAACACACTAACAAAACATATTGAAAAATTCCTTTTGAAATATTCTTCAACAGTATTAATTTTATTTATTTGCTCGTGTGTGTGCTATTAATTTAATTTTTGTTTGTCTTAATGTTCCCCCCATGCCGCAAAGGCATTATACTCACAAACATACATGCCTTCTCCGGAATTCGAACCCAGGCCATACGGCATAGCAGTCAGCGTCACTAACCACTATACTGGATGGGCGGCTAGGAAAAAATATTCTTTATTAATGGGAAGGTTAAAAGAACTATTTTATATCCAAAAGAAATTTTAAAAAAACATACAATCTTCTATAAAATATATTTTTTCTTTGCTGTATTTTTTCTATTACTGTATCACAAAATGCATCCCCATCTTTTTTTGTCTGACGTAAATATTTCATTAATTAAATACTGAAACTTGTGTAAGTATACAGACTTTACTCTTTGAATTTTATTTCTAACATTTACTTGTTTATAAAATAAATTTAATGTACAACGTTATGAAGTATGAGAAACTATAAATTAGGTTGGGGAAAAAGAAATCCATTATTTATTCGGTAGATGGCTGTAGTGTCGATATCTCGTGAATTATCGATCAAACAATTTCAAATTTATGCTCGTTGTCAAAGTGATATTTCACACTAAAAAATTATTTTGTTTTTTGTTTGGTCCATTCAGTTATGAGTTACAGGGTGTTAAAAATGGAAGTCAATAAAGAGAAAATTCGGTACATTTTACAGTTTTTCTTTGATAAAGGCGAAAATGCAAGCCAGATGGCTGAAATTGTAAATGGTGTTTATGGTGTCGATACTGTAACAGCTAATTACGTGCAATTTTGGTTTCATCGATTCTGTTCAGGCATTTTTGATGTTAAAGTTTCCCCGCGCCCGTCGTCGAAAATGTCGATAAAATCACAGAAATATTCGAAGTTGACCGGCATGTTAGTAGTCGTACATCTCCCAGGAGCTAAAGATCGACCATAAAACAGTTTTAAGACATTTGTGCAAAATTGGATACAAAAAGAAGCCCCATGTTTGGGTACCACACCAATTAACACCAAAAAACATGATGGATCGAATTTCCATCCACGAAGCCTTGGCCAAAAGGAATTAAATCAACCCATTTCTTAAATGGATGGTGACTAGGGATGAGAAATGGGTCACATACTACAGTATTGTGCGAAAACGATCGTGGTCAAAGAGCAGTGAAGCAGCTCAAACGGTGGCCAAACCAGGACTAACGGCCAGGAAGGTTCTACTGTGTATTTGGTGGGACTGGAAAGAAATCATTTATTAAGAGCTGCTTCCGCATGGCCAAACACTTAATTCAGATCTTTACTGTCAACAACTGGACCATTTGAAGCTAGCCAGAAATGGCCTGAATCGGCCAACAAAAGAGGTGTTGTGTTCCATCAGGACAACACCAGGAAACACACTTCTGTAGTGACTCGCCAGAACCTCTGGGAGCTTGGTTGAGAAGTTTTAATGCATCCACCATATAGTCCGGACCTGGCACCAAGAGATTACCACCTTTTTCTCGCATTTCAAAACTTCCTGAGTGATAAGAAATTGTGATCAAGAGAAGATTGTGAAAATTGATTACTCGATGTTTTCTCCAATAAGGGGCAAGACTTCTATGAGAGAGGCATCGTGAAACCAGCTTTAAAATGGCAACAAATTATACAAGAAAACGGTGCATATTTGAACCAAATCTGACAATCGGAAGCATGTTAAATAAAGTTTTGAATTTCATACAAAAATAATGGATTTCTTTTTCCCCAACCTAATATAAGCAAAACTTAACTAATAATAAAGAAAGCAAAACAAAATTGCTACACATTTTTCTAAATCAGTTTTAATCATTTTTTACACGTAATCCCATAATTCGAAAAATCCATATCAATCAAGCTCTCCAAAAGTGAAATCATTTAAAGTATTTACTTCTATTTTGTATGTGCTTACAAAGCTTCTCTTAATCATGGATTTGGAAGTAAGTAGATTTTTATTTTACTTATTTGATCTCTATCAAATAAGTAAAATCTTTTGAACATATCCATAAATATCTATATATCTGTATGATCTGTAAGATCTTTAAGCGTTAATATGTTTCAGGAAAATTAGGTAAACATATGCTAATGGGTTTAACCTTAAAAAACATCCAAGACTAAATCTGTAGCTGCCTATAAAGTTGTTTCTGTTAAAAGCATGAAAGTTTTCGGTATTTTCAGAGAATAATCACTGAATAGAGCCACTTTAGAGGCCGTTAGAGGTGGGAGGAGAAGGGTCAGTGATTTTTATCGGAGGAAAGCACATCCTCCAGGTGATTACACTTGTTAGCAGGTACGCGGAATCAAGGTAAAGGTTGAAGCGTTTTTCCATTCATGTTTTCCTTTCGATAACATATAGCAAAGCATCGTCAAGAATTTGATGGCATTTTTATTCTTTGATAGCGGAGTAATTTTATACGATTCTTAAATTGAAAATTTTATTTTAACATTGGAAATGAACGAGCAATAAATTATTGTGTCTCCAGCATGAAATAATTTGAAATAAAATTTAAGTTTCATGTATTTCTCTCATAGATAATAGAAAGCGCTAAGAACAAATATGGAAAATAATATGAGTGAATAATACATTATTGCTTTGTCAGTATGAAAAATTTGTAAGAAAAATGAGAAAGGATCTTTTTTTTTCGTGGATTGGATATTACAAGAAAATAAAATCGTAAAAAAAGCGTAAAATTGTTCTCTAAATTGTTTTGTTAAGGAATCATAGGATTTGGATGTATTTTATACTGATAAATGTAATATAAAAAGAATAGATTTAATTTTTTTTTTTTATCCAACATGCATCAAAAATTTTTCCAATGAACTTAATTCTTATGGAGTTTCGTTCAGTTTACGCGTGTGTAATATGAAACATATATATTTTTTACATACTGAAATCTGCATTTAATTCCTTTTTACACAATATTCTTTTGAAATAATTATTTACAGATTAACATTTACTAAATTTAGATAATGGTTGAGATGTGTCAGTACATGTTTCCGATTTGAAGCCGAATGTTGTTAACGGAACTTATGCAATCTTTATTTTTATTTTAAATAAAACATATGATTTAAGATTTTTAACTTGATAAGACTATTTGTATTAGGTTGTCAAGTATATAATGGAGCAAAGTTCATGTTATTTATTTCAATTGCACATAATCTCCTTTAGACGTCGTATTTTGGCATTTGTTTTTCGTGTGAAAGGTACATCTTTTCTTCTTTTTAACGCATATTTCAGTTTGAAAAAAAAATTAACACACACAGATCATCTTAAATCTTAGTTTTTATTGTGGAAAAAAATCGAATTCGATTATGTGCATTTTTTGTTCCATTTCATACTTGACAAATTAATAAATAATCAAAGAGTGAAAATTAAATTATTCTGTTGTCGGTAAAAAAAAATTATATTGATCAAAGTAATGAATTTTTTTATCTAATTGAAAGCAAAGAGGTTTGCGTAATGAGACCCAAGAATAGTCTTACTTCAAAATACGTATTTAAATATATTCTAATTAAGAGGAGTTTTTGAACTTGTGTGAAGAACATGTGTTATATTGCCATGTTTCGTAAACAGTTCAACGAGCGAGTGGTCCAGGTAAAGCCGCCGCCAGTGGAACTGTTGGTCTCAGGTTCAAAACCTACCGACTGCTACTCGCCAGTTTTTTTAATTTGATTTAAATTGACTCTCTGGAATTTTCCAAAGAGTTGCAGCGTATGCAAATTTATGTTAGTTCAAGTACTTCTAGAATATTCTAGATGTCACCACTGTATCTTATATAAGCTGCTTTCCTCTAGCTGGGGTCACTTCGTCTGGTGTACGATCTCAATTAGACCAGGCCTGCCTTCTTGCATTCAATAAATTCTCATTGCTATATTCAACCGTTGTATTGCTACCTTTATGACAATATTACTGAAATAGGGAAGTTGCACATAGATTTGTAATTAAGAATTCAAAATTAAAAAAAAAAAAACTTGAATTCATTTTTTTGTATACCCATATTGGGAAAACACAAAATTTCTATCGGTTTTTATAATTGTCATGAACACACTTAAAAGAGATGATATAATAAATACAACAAAATGATTACTACAAAATGTAATAGTAAAATTACATTTTGTATTTCCAAAGAATGTAGAGCAAACATTTCTTCTATTAAGGTATGCGACTACCTTCGGAGCACTTTTTTTTTAAATATATAAATTTTCAATTAAATAAACACTTTTTTGGTTGAAATGGGGCATAAAACCAGGAATTCAAGTACAATTTCCACAAAATTAAGAATAATTTTGGATATATTGGGAATTTTGAGTGAACTTTTAGTGAAATATTGCAGTTACGATAAGAGGCTTGTATTGAAAATTATAATTAATGTATTTGAATAATATATGTATACAGTACATAAATGACAACCATTTCTATACTTGGAACTATAAGATTTGTAATATTTTTGAAAGTCTTTAAAATATGTCCTTTTTTATGCAAGAACTCAATTTTTTACAAGAAACTAATGCTATTTTCTCCCAAAAAGTACAATAAAATACATAAATATATACCCAGAGATTAGATAATAGTTTAGACTGCAGATGAAACTAAATAAAACATTTTCTGAAAATTTCAATTCAATATTTTAAAAAGAAAGCCTTTAGTGACCTTTACCGTGAAGCAAGAAATTGAAAAACATAATTTCTCAGAAAATGCATTTAAAGATTTTAATACAGTATAAAAAATTTCCTACTAATTGTACATTTTTTAAATTCACCATATTTTATAAGTCAAGATCTCTTTAGCTTCATGTTTAACTATTTGGACTTTTTTTAACCTTTTGATGTTTTCTTGTGAGTTTTATAGACTATAACAATTGTCGTTTTTAGTGAAATTTTGATGAAAAATTGCAGTTACACAAAATTCTAATGAATGTATTCAAATAATATTTATACAGTAAGTGTATAATATCTTTATATGTGTTAGAAATTAAAAGGTTTGTAATGTTTTTGAAAGTTTTTTAAATATGCCAAATTTTAAGCAAAAACACGGTTTTTTAAAAAATTAATAATTTTTTTTTCATAAAAAAGCCATTAAGTGCATAAATATATACACAGAGATTAGATTTTGGTTCATAACACAGATAGAACTAAATAAAACATGTTTTGAAAATTTCAATTCAATATTTTAAAAATATTTTGTGTAGAGATCTACTTCCGGTTTTGTTAACTCAATTTCCTGTTTACTAATTATGCTATAACTTTGCTTCTAGATGTCGTAGAAACAAAAATAGTGTTTTTGGAATCTTAAATGTATGGGTCATAAAAGGAATTTCGAAAATTTTCACCAAAATGGCGAATTTTGGGTAATCACATACCTTAAAGAGCTATCACTATATACATATTTACCAAATCTTATAGAGAAAAGAACTCAAAATGGGGATATATTTTTAAGTAGAAAAGGTCCTCTGTGTGTAATATCAACAAAGCACATTATTGCTTTAGTAAAGTGTGGGGAACAATAAGTTGTAACACAGCTTGAGTCGATTGATTTTTTTTTTTTTCTGTATATGAATATGTGTGCTCCACTCTTCGACTTTACTACAATACCAAATGGATCTCTAGCTTTATACATACAGTAAAATATTGTGCATTATATAAATGCTTCTAAATTTTAGAGATTTAATATGGTAAATTCTCCTTAGTTATGTTATGAGTTTTCTTTCTGAAAAGCATTCCAAATTTTGGACCTGGCTTTTAGCATTAGGTAAACATAGCTTTAATGCATATTCTACTTATGTGGAAACTTGTTCTTATACATTGATGAAATAAATTAAGAGAATTTGAATATTTTATTGAATTGAATGAAAACAACTAAAATGAATGAAAATACTGCTTCTAGATAAAAATGCAAATCTTGTATGGCAAATATGTAAGCGTACTTGTGTGTGTAGGTGGAGCCAGCAGAAAAACGGGCTTTATAAGACGTATTTAAGTAAGTTAAGACGTATTTTGTTCAGCACACCTCGGCGAATTTCTTGGTGTTGTTTTGAAGCAATCGGTTCAATTCAAATTGTAACAGTAAAAATGAGTAACCACCAACGTTTAGATGATGGAATGAGGTGGCGAATTGTGGGGATGAGATAGAAGCAGGCCAATATTAAGTCCAGATTTGTAGAGAGTTACATTTAATGCCCAGCGACGTGTGCAACTTATGGAAACAGTTCCAGGATACAGGATCCATTGAGAAAAAGCCTGAGAAAGGTCGTCCAAGAGCCACGATGGCCAGAGAAGATCACCATTTGTCGATTATAGAAAGGCGTAACAAAGGGGCTACAGCTTTTCAGCTCTCTCGTTACTTGTATGCAGCCACAGAAACCCGTGTATCAAGGATGACTGTTTCAAAAAGACTTCATGAGAGAGAGGGTTGTTTAACAGAAGACCTGCTGTTAGCGTCCCGTTCACGTCTACGAACAAGAGAGTCCATTTAGCATGGTGCAGACAGCATAGAAATTGGAGTATGGATTATTGGATGACCGTTCTGTTCACCGATGAGTCCCATTTAGCCTACACACCGATTCTCACCATACGTTCGAATGGAGAGAACCAGGGACCCACTACCTACCCTCCAATGCCCGCGAAATCGACAGTTATGGCGGAAGAGGCTTAATGGTCTGAGCAGGCATCCTTTGTATGGCCGTGCACCTCTCTCAGTCTCTGAAAGAGGCTCTGTGACTGGTGTGAGGTATAGGGAGGAGATCTTGGAGCCCTATGTTCGCCTTTTCAGGAGTGCATGTGGACTCAAGTTCATTTTAATGGACGATATTGTGAAGCCACATAGAACTCTTCAGGTCGACGAATTTCTAGAGAGTGAGGATATTCGCCGTACGGATTGGCCAGCCAGGTCTCCAAATCTCAACCCTATAGAGCACGTCTTGGATGCTCCGGGGAGGGTAATTGCAACTCGCAACCTCCCTCCAAGAACCATCCAGGAAATGAAAACAGCGTTCTGAACTAGTGGGACCAATTGCCACAAGAACTGATAAACTGCCTTATTTCAAGTATGACATCACGCTGCGAGGCCTGTATATTTGTAAGAGGGAGCCATACCCCTATTAACAAATTTCTTTTATTTATTTTGCAACCACTGTTTCATAAATTTCAACTCCAACGAATGTTATGCACGATCATGCGGGTGTAATGTCATTCTTGAATGGTTATTTGTTTTGTATTTTATCAATGTATGTAAATATCAAATTTCATTAAAATCGGTATAGTATAGTTCTAGACATAATCGATCAAGTCTGCTAATTCTCTTAATTTCTTACGCCAGTGTATATATACACTCATGGACAAAAAACCAGCGCACCAAGAAGGAGTCGTCAAAATGAAACGAAATTTTACATACGCAATGACTACTTTGATATAAGTAAATGATTAGAAAATCAAAGAAAAAGGATAATTTATTTCAGAGAAAAAGGCAAAAGAACGGAGGAATTAATACCCTGTTGAACCCCCTCTAGCTCGAATGCACGAAGCGATACCATCGGGCAACTAGGCATACAAGTTCTGTAAGATGTCTTTAGACATTTTGTTCCATATTTGCTGTAACCTTGCCTCTAGTTCTTTCAAATTCGTGGAATGCCCAACTCGCCGTCCCAAATGATCCCAGATATGCTCGATTGGAGAAACTCTGGGGATCGGGCAGGCCAAGGTAGGGTAGTAACAGTGTGGAGACAGTCTTGTAACACCTTTGCCGTGTGGGCCGAGCATTATCTTGTTGAAAAATGGCTCCTGGGTGCCGTAGCATGAGTGGCAACACATGTGTTTGCAGGATGTCATGCACATATCGCTGGGTTGTCATGGTGCCACGGATCAATACTAGGGGCAACCGTGTATTGTAGGCAATGGCAATCCCATACCATCCCACCAGCTGTTAGAGCGGTGTGTCACTGTAAAGCAATGACAGGATTGAAGCGTTCAAGACGGGGTCTCCACACACGAACACGGTTGTCATCACTGCTGAGATTGAATCTGGATTCGTCGCTAAAGACGACCTGGTTCCATTCCGCTGCAGTGCAGTATCCTCGTACGCGGCACCACTTCAAAAGGAGGCGTCAAGGGCAGCACACGTAATGGGCGCCACGATCCCAAATGTCCTTCAGCCAGGTGCCTTCGTATGGTTCGAGAAGACGCAAGGGTCACTAGTGAAGGTGCTACCTGTGCCTGGAGGGTGGCAGATAAAGCCGTACGCATGCATTTATTACGATGTGGCGGTCTTCTCGATGACTGGTCTGTCGAGGGCGTCCTGAGCCTGGTCTTCCTGTAAATGACATCTATCGGAACCACTGGTCCCAACACCTCCTCACAACACAATCAGAGCGGCCTAATTGACGAGCTACTCGCCTAGCTGACCACCCAGCTTTCATCATGCCAATTATTATCCCCCTCTCAAACTGCGACAGCTGCTCATATTGTCTTCGAAAATGGCGTAATGACATATGTACCTCAGCTGTTGCTTTGTAAACGATTCAGCACACTCAAACAAGCTTTGGTTACCTGTTTTATGCTCCACTGAAAACGACGTTACACGTCCTCTACCGGCTGCACGTAATGCGTAATCACGCTGCATTTTTAATCATTTGCATATCTCCCCGATATGTATCTTCATGTCAAGTTTCGTTAAGATCCTGCAATTATTTCTTGGTGCACTAATTTTTTTTGTCCATGAGTGTATACATATTACATATATATATGAAAGAAATTTACATAATATATCAAAAACAAGAAATAGTAAATAATGAACATAACAAGAAATACCGTAATAAAAATATAAAAGAAAAACATGAAGATCAAATTTATAGAAAAATGCAATAATGGAAACAGAAAAAGAAAATACAAAAAATAACGAATTAAAAAGCAATTTCGGACTTAGGACCGAATAAGTGGGATTAAAACTATTTTGAATCAGCTAACCTTCCCTCTTTGCAACTCGGTTGGTAGTTGTTGTTGTCCTGTTTTTTTTTTTATTCTGGGATAAAAATGATATACAAGAAGAAAAACAGAGACATACAATACAAACAGAAGAATATATACATTTACTACAGATGATGATCCCGGCATGTAACTGCTTTCCATTCAAGACGGGAATCCATTACAGGCGAAGAGTCCGTCTTCTTTTCCCGAAGAAAATACACCCATGCCTTACTCGGGATTCGAACTCGAACCCACTCGGTTACAAGCCGAGGGTCATATCCATCATACTGGCTGGGTGGCAACTCGGTAGGAAAAATCAAATAAAATAAATAGAAATTTAAAAATTCACAGAAAATATGAGAAAATCACCGACTAATATTCTGCAGCAAATTCTACTGAAATCTTAAAGCAGAAAATTTCTAAGGGGAAAAAAATATAATAAATAAATTTTAAAAAAATTACCTAAGAAAAGGATTCTTTAAAGAAGAATTTTACAAAACTATTACTCACAGAGCTTTTTCCAAGAGAGCCAAGAGTCTTGAAATTATTGGAAGGCTACTATTCACTGAGTTAGAAATCCAGATTATATATAAACCAGCAAGCAAAGATAGATAGATGCCAAGAGAGATGACAGTCAAATTTGGTAGACATGAATTGGTTGGTTGTCAAAAATGTAGAAATTTTTGGTAGCCTCTAATTTGGTTGGTTGCGAAAAATGTAGAAAGTTTTAAATGTGTAAGATGTTCAAGATTTGTGTGGAAAAAATGTAAACTGTGAGAAGAGTGTTATTATGTAATCTTCACAGCAAGACCACTAACATGTTGACTTGGAAATTCTATTATTGTGTGGTGGTTTTGTAATCAGAAGTAGCAAGACAATTAATGTATTTGTGACGAATATATATATCTGTATTCAATCCATGTGTAGATAGATTTAGCCCTAATTTTTCAACATGGTACTGTTTTTTCTATTATATGGGAAATCTCTACTGTACGAGGAAGGTGGATTCATAAAGTATTGCTTAATTCTAATTCGATGGCCTATTTCAGTGACAGCTTTAGAAATCATAATAGGTCTCCATTTTAGTCCAAAGACTCTTTCGGTATTTTCCATTTTAATAGATCTACACCTCTCTCTCTGTTTCTTGTACTGCCTGTTTTTGTCTAATTTTAATATGATATTAATTGGCACCATTTATTTTCTTGATATGTTTCTTAAAGTCCAATTTCATTCTTTCTTAGCCTTGAAGGATGTACAATTTTGTATTTTATTATTTTATTTTATTTAATTATACTACATATATTATATTATAAGCTCAATTACAACGCATTATGTAAAAATCTTTATTAGTCAATGAAACATTTCCTTTTTTCCGAATGGTTTGTACAAGAAATTTTAGCTTTACTAAAATATTCTTGAAAAGGTCTAATTGAAACTTTACGAATTGGGCACTTTTGAGAGTAAACTGATAAATATATAAATCATTCTACCTGAGTTTATTGCAACCAATTGTGAAAAATAAGAAAACAATGAATTCAAATAACTTCCAAATCATAAAGCAAATTAATAAGTTGCAGTAACATTTTGCTTCATATTCATCAATGTTAGACACATCTCCTTTAAATATTGTATTTAAGAGAAAAGCTCTCTTCCATCTTCGAGATAATTTAGATAGATATTTAGAAGTATGCCTTATATATTTCGCCATAAACTCCACCAGTTCTAATAGATCTCTGTTTTTTCATCTCTGAAAAATATATAAGAATTTGATTTCAAAAACTAAATACTTTTCTATGAACTATGAAATATATTGAAACATAAAATATTTCTCTTGTGTGTGTGTGCATATCTCTTTTAACAGAGCTTTCATAATTTTTTTTCAGGGGTTTGCTCTTTATGATGAAGGGAGACAAGAGTTAATTACGTATGTTTAGAAAATTCTCTTCCGTCGTCTTTCAAGAAAATGTCTGGATATGTCTAGAGCCATTTAATACGCACATGCTTCTCATTTAGAATCTTGATTCTCTCAATAAACACCATTATTTATATGTACTTTACACACATCTTATGCTGCAAAAGAAAGAAAATTTTGCAGTTTATTAATGTTTAAAATGAGAACAATATGCATATACTCAGTATACAGTACCAGTCTTGGACTTTTGCCACTATATAATGCACAGCACTTTAAGAGCTGAATTCCGAAAACTTTGATTAAATCTTTAATTTTAAAATTCAATTCCCATTCACAATATACAAACTCATCGTAAAAGGCACCTATTATACATATTTCAATGAATATTTTGAACTTTTCTGCAAGTTCTAAATTCTCAAAATGCTTTCATCAAAATTTTAGGAATAGCAAGCAAATTTTATAATGTCAATATTATATAAAATTTCAAGGTAATCTAAGATCAAGATATAATTTTTTGCAAGTTATTTCTTTAATTTTTTTCTATTATTTGAAATATATATTTCTGAGACTTTTTACGCTATTCTGAACAATATGTTATAGCTAATTCCCTATATTCAAAGAACATATCAAATAATTCTTCAATATACGTACACACTAAAATGTTGAATAAACAGAGAGAGAAAAAGAGAGAGTTAGAGAGCCCTTTTTTCAAATTTTTCTATTGTGAAGATTTTAAATAGTTCATACTCTAGTGTCAAAAATGTGGAAAAAGTATTTGATGTTGTAATTAGTTTTTACAATTTATAGTCTATAAGGAGGGGTAGGCAACCTATGGCAAGCATTCCAAATTTGGCATGTGGCACAATTCTTGGTGGCTCTACATCTCTCAACGAATTAGTCAATATTTGAGTAAAGTTGATAATTTTAAACTGGGTCTTATTGAACTAACAACTTTAGAATTACGGAAAGAAAAATTTATGGAATTATTAGAAAAAATATTGAGAGATAATTCTAACGGTAAATTCATAATTATTTAAAATTGCTGGATGTCATTTCTGGAGAGATTTAATTGTTTGAATAGAGAATATATTAGATGTGCTCTGCTTTCAGCTTTTTATTCTACATATTTGTGTGAACAAATCTTTTCTCATATGAAAAGTATTTTGAGTATGCAAAGAGAAGTTACTTAGCAACTTCTCTGCTGACTCAATGGAAGATTCAGAACCATAAAAAATAAAGAATCACAAATTATACCCCTGAGATTGAGATATAAAATTGAAGGAATACATTATATTTTGGGTACATGTTTTTTTTTTCTTATTTTAATAATTATGCATGTTAAAGGTACAAAATATATACACAATTTTAATTTTTTATATATCCTGAAGGAATAGTTAGATTTTAGGTTTATATTTATGTTAATAAATATTTTTATAAATAATACATAATTGATATTTTAATAAAACTCTAGATCTGTATTTTTCACCATTATCCCCCAACTAGGCATGCATAGCAGCGGGAATCGAATTCTTTCAAATATTTCCTACTGTGCGGCACTATGAATCGTATGAGTAGATTGGTTTGGCACACCACAGCAAGAAAGCTGCCGGGCACGCCCCCTGGTCTACAACAATTAAATAACCAACTTCGGACAACTTTTCGTATATGGACATAGAAAAAACCGGAATTCATTTCGCATCATTTTCTAATTATCTTATTCGTTTTACTTAAACGTTAGAGACTTAGGTGAACAAATATATATATATATATATATATATATATATATATATATATATATATAGTTATTTTTGATGTGGATCTGCTATATATAATGTGCTTTTATAAATATTCTTTTATGTCAATTTATTAGATTACATGGAAAACATACATATAAATTTCTCCAAATAAGCTGCAATTTTGTCTAAAACATTCTTAATTATTCTGCATATCTATAGATCCGTAATAGCAGATTAGGAATTTCTAACCCATGGAAATAGCTTTCTCATAGATGCAGCCTTTTTAAAATAGATAATATCGGCATTAAAAAATTGATTTTGCAAACGCAGTTTTATTTTCTACTTCAAGATAAATTCGATGAAATATTTCAGATATGGGATTAATCTAAACTTCGATAAAATTTAGAAAGGCCAGGTATAAAGAAGTTCCTATTAAAATTAATAAGTTAAAAAAACTGTGGGATATTCATATTTAAAAGATTAAATATTTATACGAAACGGCAATTATCGTAAAACTTAAAAGTAAAATACGTATCTAATGATTTTGCTTATAAATGTTAAGTACAAATATAAAACCTCTATTATGAACTGAAGTACTTTCTCCTACTACTAGCAAAATAAACGACTAAAGTAGTCCATTACTTGAAACAAAACAAGGAAAAATTTTAAATACATGATAAACAGTTAATTCAAATCCGAAGTGAAGTCAATATATCGGGGAAATAGTATAAGTTTAGTAATAACGATAAATTTCTATTTTATTTAAAAATTAAACAATTGTTTTCGCACACATTCACTAGTTTTAACTGACAACAAATAATTCTGGGAGAGAGATAACTCCTTAACAACAATCTTGTTTTGAAATTATAATCCGCTTGTTTTGAAATTATAATCCGCTTGTTTTCAAATTTTAATCATTTCTTTTCTATGCTTGTTTATTCCATACACTTGCGACATAGCCATCGTTCGATAGCCATGTCGTGGGATGTCGGCGTAAGTTAGAGGTGTGGAATTCTCTCGGAATGATGAGACATTCTATAATTCTTAATATGACTTTTATTAAGAATTTAACTTAAATTACTTAGATATCGAACAAACTTATATTAAGTGAGAATAAACCACTACACATAGTCTTAAGGCCGTATCACACGTATATTTTTCATGCAATTTTTTCGTCCAATTTTTGGCCGAATCTGAGGGGGAAAGGTTGCCGTAAACAAAACGACACGCTCTGACGTCAGCCGCGCTCTATCTCCACATTGAAAAATTACTCGCCGATTTTTCTGCTTCGGAAAATGAACATCCAAAATTATTTCTTTCATTTCGCTTGCGCAATTGTTGATGGGTGTAAACTAAAAATAGAGCACCATTCTATTTAAAATATTATACGCCGTTAAAATATTATACACCATTAAAATATTATACGGCATATCTGAAGTGTTAGACGAAACCGGAGCCGCCATCTTGTTTATGACGTAGGGCGCCGAAGAACCCCATTGGCTGGAATTTCAAGCAATTTTATTTGGAACAACTTTTTGAGCTCGCTGGCAAAAAATTGTTCTAAAGCGGTTGCTATGGCAACTGAGTAAAAATTGCACGAATTGAACGAAAAATTGCTTGAAACGTGTACGTGTGATACGGCCTTTAACTAACTCGGATCACGCAATTAGATCGCTTATCAATATAAATATATTATATCTGCCTAATCACAATCTCAATAATATACTAGCGTTCAGAATATAATCTTCCTACCTTGGTGGAATACTCAACGGTTCAATTACTTTCAGGTAGACTGTTGGGCTCGCATGCAATAGTATGCACCTTGTAGTTATGGCTGGATATCCGTGGTGCTTTGGTAGGCCGTCAAATTACACTTCCACCTTTTCCAAACAGAGCTTTCTCTAAATTGCCATCATTGCTCACTAAACTTTCTATCCTTTTAAAGGTTATCTTATTTGCATCTATGCTTCGTTTCACTTCTTGGATTTGGGTTGGAAAAGTTTTGCCATTAATCGTGGCCGTCAAAGAACATAGAGGTTATGTTAGAAGAAGAACGCGAGAGATGTCACACACTTTTGGACGGAATTAGATAACTCCTTAATGGTACGTCAATTTTTATACCTTGGAGTGTGTATTTTAATGAGGTATTAAACATGTATGTAAACAGTTTTTTTTTCTGTAATTATTAAATGACGATTTCTTTAAGTTCTGGCTATCGTACTTAAGAAAGTTTGTTTCGAAAAATTTACTTGTCTAGTTTCATATTTTATATTAGTATTTAAAGACTTAGTAGATTAGTAGTCACTTAGCGTTCAAAAAGTTTTACAATAACAAATACAATAAATACTGGAATATTTGGGGAGTGACCTCCTTCTTATTTTAATTGAACTAAAAAAGAGGCAACTAGTGCCCACCAGTAATAATAAACAATGGATTTTTAAGAAAGCGGACTGGCAATCCTTCACAGAGGCTGTTGATAACGGAATTAAGAGCATACCTCTCAAGGATAGTGTTGATTTGAACTGGTGCTCTTTTAAAGAAATTATCTTAAGAGCAGCCAAGAAATATATTCCAAGAGGTAAGTTAAAGAATAGGAAACCCTACATATCTAGTAAATCACCCCTTCTGCAGCCTCTTCTGGAAGAAAGAAAAAAAATCTTTGAAAATAGGGACACTGGCAGAAGCAATCATGTAAGGATTGAATTAAACAAAATTAATGCAAAAATAAAAAGACTTTATGTACAAATTAAACAGGATAAATGGAATGTTCTATGCTCAGGTCTTGGCTCAAGAACATCTAATGGTAAACTGTGGAAACTTCTCAAAAACATTAGCAATGAGCAACCACAAGCAGAACAATGTAATACAATTCTGAGTGAAGACGGAAATTTAGCTGTAAATGACGAGCAAGCTGCCGATCTATTAGGTTTGCAGTATCAGAAAATCAGTAGACTGAACTTCTCGGTCGAAGACAGAAACGTCAAATTTAGGGCTAGTCGTATTGTCCATGGCTGCCGCAGTGATACCCATAGTGGAACCACCATTTTCAATAGAGATTTCAGAGTGAATGAACTCGATGCTGCGATCGGTGATTCTTGTCTAAATAAATCTCCTGGTCCCGATGGTATTCACGGTCAAATGATTGACCATCTTGGCCCGAGCGGAAGGCAGAGATTTTTGGACATCATCCATTGTTCCTGGAAGAAGGGGCAGCTTCCTCGAGATTGGAGGAGAGCGACCGTCATTCCTATTAAGAAATGTGGATAAACTGATGGGGTACCTCTAAGAGTTATCGACCCATCGCCTTAACCAGTATTGCTTGCAAAATAATTGAGAAAATGGTTTTGAGAAGACTCACTTTTCACCTGCATTCCCACAATCTTCTCCCGGAGGAACAGTACGGTTTCAGAGAGAGACATAGTACTACAGATCAGCTTCTCTACTGCTGTCAAAGGATTAGAGATGCTCACTATAGGAAACCTACTAATCACA
>BMAV01001714.1:86721-112206 GCA_019973955.1 Trichonephila inaurata madagascariensis
AATGTTCATGGCACTGCAGCATCCATTTTATATTTATTATCTCGATTACTCTTTTGTCCTTCATTGTGTGATTTTCCTGCTGTCTATGTGTTTGTCGAGTTTATTGTTTGGATGTGATCTCTTGTTAGTAGAGAATTGACCTATATATATATATATATATATATATATATTATTTTAAGTCTTAAAAAATACAAAATAATTCAGAAGTAAGGACGTAGTTACTTGTTATTATTTCAGACGAGTAAAATATAAGAAAAGGAATCGCCCATTTCAGCAGTCCAATTTCTTCGAAAAAGAGTCTACTGATGGAGGAGATCACAAGCGTTTATTTTAACTTATAGTAACTACACTCAAGACTAAAATAAAACGTCTCCTGGGGCTCTTTATCTACCAAAAACTCTTACTAGCCATGTTCTCTTTCGGATAGCTGACACCGGACATCGTATGGGTGAAAGAAATGTCCGTAGTGACCCCTCTCCGGGATGGCGAGAAAGTTACTAGTGAAAGATGGGTAAGCATATCAAATTTCATGATTTAACATATACTTCCGCCTCGAACCTTACAAGTTTCAACATAAAACAAAACTGACTTTAAACATACAGAGTACAAAATAAGGAAATAAGATACCATTAAACGAAATACTAAATTAACACCCAATAATATTTCAGAAAACATATCAAATTGTGTGTAACAAAAGAAAAAATATTTTTTAAATTCGATCTGAATGCCGCAATTAAAATTTGCCGCCTCGAGCAGGGGTCTGGTTTGTCTGGCCCTAAGGCCGCCCCTGACGCCATAATTAAAGAGGCCTACGGTAATGCTGCCATGGGTAGATTGGGTGTTTTTCAGTGGCACAAGCTGTTCCGAGAAGGTAGGGAAAAAGTGGAAGGCGATGACACCTCTGAACGCCCTTCACCCAACAAGACCAACCAAAATGTGTCACGAGTGAAAAATTTACTGGACAGTGGTCATAGGATGAGTATCAGTATGATTGCTGAGGAAGCCAAGTGTTTGAGATCGTTACAGGAACCTTAGCCATGAGGAAAGTGTGCGTGAAGTTTGTACCATGAGTGTTGTCAGAGGGTCTGCCTCATCCCCCCTTACAGCCCCGACTTGACTCCGCCAGACTTTTTTCTGTTCCCAAGAATAAAATAGTCGCTCAAGGAGAAGCATCACGGATCAGTAGAGGCGGTTCAACGGGCCGTGACGAGTGAGCTAAACAGCATTCCGGTCCAGGCTTTCCTGGAAGCGTACGAAAACTGGAAAACTCGTTGGCAGCGGTGTATAAATGCGGAAGGGTGCTACTTTGAAAAATTGTAATCGTTTGTACTACTGTCATGAATAAAAATTTTTTAAAAAATGAGTCCTACCACTTTTAGAACGCACACTGTATGTATTTAAAAGTTTATAACACTGGTAAAATAATTATTCACTTCTTATGAGTTCTCCTTTTCAATTTATTTTAATTTCGTAAAACTGGATATCGATGTATCATTTTACACTATTTTTCATTCTTCACAAAAACTTGTTTGGAATTTGGGGTGCGCCTTAGAATCGATGGCGGATTGGATTTGAACAAATACAGTATAAAAAGGATAAAAGTGACTCGCTCGCTTACTCTCCTCACGATATCTTTAGAACTGTTAGATCTCTCGAATTTGAAATTTGTTTCTGTTTTTGTTTCTGTTTTTTCGCTAAGAACGGGATTTGCGGAAATTGACTCCCAAGTGGTGGGTTTTGTGGCCTTAAATGTAAAAAAAAAAAAAAAAATCCCGTTATTGAATTATTATACCTGCATACACTTGAAATTTGGTAGATATGTTTCTCTTTTATAGTAGATATCCATTAAGAAGACAGGTTCTTAGGAAATCAACTTCCAAACAGGAGGAAGCATTATATATATAAAAAAAAAATCCTATTAGACCTACAGACTTGAAATTTGGCTGGCATATTTCTTTTGTTGAGTAAATATCCATTGCGAAGTGTAAAAGATAAATATATTTCCGCTTTTGATATTAAAGTTAATAATCTTTGATAAATAAAAAGGCAATGCCTATAAGAGAATGCTTTTAAGTACAATCAAAAGCCAAGTGTTAGGATTTAGATATCAATCCTATAAAAAAACAATATATAGAGTCAAACATTATCACGAAATACCCAGTGAACATCTCGTAATGTATATTTTTATCTAATAATAATAAAATCAAACAATAATAAAAAATTACTAGTTATTACATTTTTTTCGTTGCTGCATATTTCTTTCCAGTCAACTAGAATTATCTTTCGATGAATTTTTATCGATCGTTGACATATTCAATAGTCAGTCTTTTACGACACAATGTATTTACTACCCTTGTTCTGAACACTCCATGAACTTCTTCGCAAATGAATGTCACGACATCGCTTTATCCAAAACATTCTTTATTATGCAAACACTACAGCAACAAGATCAAAATCGGACAACCACGGTTACAAACTCCAAAAAGATAAAATTCGAATTGTGTAGTGTAGTCTCTTTTACAAATAACTATGGAAACATTTATCAATTAGATAATAATAGCAAACGATTTTATTTGAATACATTATAACATTTTCATTTATAACTATCAAACGATTTACCTGAAAATGTATCATTAATCTGCTCCAAAGGGTATTTGAACTATTGTGAATATCGTTTAACTCCAAACTGTGAGGGAACTAAGTTATTTTTTCGTGTTAAAGGATGTTGCGAAAAAAACATATATTCAATGAAACTAATTTTATTAGAGTACATTTTTTTTTTTGCAGAGATATGTATATATGGATGTATATAATAAAAATCAATGAAAAAAAAAAATAGCAGTACCAAAATTTTACAGATTTCTGTTTTCGTCTTCTGTTTTTGATCAACATCCTTAAGAAGCTCCATCTTCATTTTAAGCGAAATATCAGTTTACTTTCTCCCTGAGGTGATTGAGACTGCGCTCGAAAAAAATTCTTCTAAAAAAAATCAGCAAACCAAATTCATTGATTTTCATTCACACAGTAATGTTCTTGCCACAGAATTCCACGGCCCATTGATGAGAGATGAGATACTTTTGTGTGTGGCCTTTGTAGGGGTGGAGGGTGAAAGTAGCCTAGATAAAAAAAAGTGTGGCTCGTGTCACAGGTTATTCGGAGGGTATTTTAAAGCCAAGTTAGCCTTCATTCTACGAAACATGAAAAACTACTTCCCCTTCAATTCACACCCTTTCTTAAATCATGAATGCGCGGCTGGGGGTTCCCGTATTTTGTTCATCCCCAGAAGGGAAATATTTTCATGTGAAGTGATTTTCTAATCATAGTAAGAGAAAAAATGTATGAAATAATGTAGTGGCTTGTCGGTACCATTGTATTATTTCGCATTAACCGATATTATGTCTTAAGCGTTTTCGCGTTAAACATATTTCACTGTATATTATTCTGAAAAAAGATCGACCATTGTTCAAAATACTCTGATAAATACATTCATGTCTCACTAAAAAATTTTAGGATAGACTTTTGAAAGAAGAGGAAGTTTAGTTACTTCGAAAAAAAATAAGTAAACAAAGCTTTATTTACAAATACAATAAGTGCAAAATTTATTGTATTTGTATTTACTGTAAATGCAAAATTTTTGGATTTTGAAAAAGAAGTTATTACTCAAAACAATAGTCCCTAAAAATTGAGCTGCAGAAATTGTAAGTGCATGGAAAAAAGCACCAAAAATCTCTTGATAAAAAGACAAAAAATAGGAATTAAGACTCTAAGGCAGGATACTTAACTTTATTCCCCTTCTGCGCACATCAGAAAAACAGTAAATTGCTGGAGGTTACAGTTAAAAAAAAGTATAACAATTCTTTATATTTCTTTAATTAATTGCAATCATAAGCATTAAAAACAATATCTTACACTTAAAAGGTAAAAAAAAAAAAAAAAAATCAGAATATTTAAATTTAATGCGATTTTTTCCATTTCATATTATTCTCTCATTTTTCAAAGTCAATATACAGTGGACAGTCGCGAGCGCACAGAAATAGCTTCGCGGGCCCGTTGGCACCCGAACCCCGATTAAGTGTTTGCAACGGCATCTACATCTAAACTTTCACACGATGCCATTGTTGTGACTGTATCTCAACAGATTCAATCTACATCAGCTCTTTTACAGACAGAGGTACCAGGATTATAGAATTCTCGACCAGAGGGAGTGAGGGAATATTAACATCGCACTATTCAGCTACACGAGAGTTTTTGGCGATGGACCTCGTCATTTTGAACCATGGTCAAGTGACAAGGACGACACCTGAGCTGGCACCCGCTCTCCTAACTTCCACACCATACCAAGGGGAGGATGACCAGAAGACGCCAGCCACGAGTTCACAACCATCATCACTCGGCTACTGCAGCCATTCTAAAAAAAATATAGATACTCTTTACTTTTATAAAAAATCACATTTTACAATTTAAAAACGCTGCATTGATTAATTTTTAAATTAATATGTAGGTAGATATCTAAAGAAATTATTTCAATAAGCGCTTAAAAAAAATTTTTTTTAGCTTATACAGCATTTTTCTATCAATAAATAATTTTTTACCCAACCCCTGTTAAATTTTCTCATTCGAAATTTATTATGCAAAGAAATGAGCTACTGATATTTATTCTTATAACTGTTATGGAGGAAGCTCATTTCTAATATGGTTTAAAAAACTAATTTGTTGTATATTCGGTTGAAAATGAAACATATTTAAATATACGTGTTTTTATATCCCTATTTTTTAAATATTTTTTATAATCCTGAAATCTTGATTCTACTTGATAGAAAATATTACATTGTTATTTTTATTCTAAAAAGGTTTTTCCTTCAAATATATTTGTCGAAACAAGAACTATTTTATTTTTTTAATTTCACATCCCTAATATGGGGGGGGGGACTTTAAAAGTACTTTTATTCAAGTAATATTTATATACTTAATACTATACCAGACTAGAGAGAAAATTAAATACTGTAAGTTTATGAACATCCATAATCCATATCTAAATGTCTTTTACGATAATTTTTATCAACATGAAATGGATAGAATATTAAATAACACTACTATATCAATTCTACTTAATTTAAGTGAGCTTAGTAATTAATAGGGGATATTCATAGAATCATATTGATCTGTTAAATTAAACATAAAAATTATCTTTTCCAAACTTTTTGTAAGTAATGCAAAATTTCAGATCTAAATTTAATGGAATTTGATATAACAGTTGCCAGTATTCGTAAACATGTTGGATTTATAATTCATTATTTTCATAAAAACCTCTTTTTTCAATTCCTACTATTAGTTCACTCTCTCCCTATATATATATATTTATATATATATATCTTGTTCATATTTTCAATCTTTAATAAAATACTTTCTATTTATCCATTCAAGTTCAAATACATTTTTTAAATTTGTTGTGGAGGACACCTGATGTTCATACATTTTTTTAAATATATTTTTTTTAAATTCATTAATTAAATTAAAAAATGTATAAATAGTAACAAACAAAAATAATAGTCCAACAGCATATATAGGAAGGAAAATTGTTCGTTGTGTCCCTGTAGCGCAATGGATAGCGCTTTGTGCTTCTAATCCAAAGATCGTGGGTTCGAATCCCACCTGGGAGGGCCTATTTTCTGATAACGGGATTTCTTTTTTACTATACTATTTTATTAGAATAATTAAATTTAATTAATGAATAAATAGTAACAAACAAACAAAAATAGTCCAACACCCTATATAGAAAGGAAAATGGAAAATTGCAAAGAAAATCGCTTTCTATTTTGTCACTTAATATTGGGATTCAGTCATATGTATATACATATTTATATTAATAGTAATTATTTAATAAAAAGTAAATAAATAAAATAGTTCTTTGTTGACCTAAGAAAGAATTAACATTTATTTATTTTTTTATATATATATATTACTTATTTTTAATGCATCTCCATAGCAATACAAAGTTCAACTATGATTTGCAGTCTACCCCTTTTGCTATTTACAGCTTTATCGCAATTCCTCACCCCTTTATTTTCGGTGAGGTACAAGAACTTCAAACATCCTGCGATCACCCTGTCGTTAACTCTTTCACTCACAGATAACCCGGGGTGAGGGTTGTCGGTCTTGCGGAGTCACTTATCAAGCAATGACAGCAGCTGAAGCGGGTGTTGTCAAAGGGTTTCTTTCCATTCTACAGCATTGTCATCGGGGTTTTCCCCCTCTGCCTCTTGCGTAAGCTTTTGGGGATGATGTCTGAAGGATGGTATCAAAAAGCTTGTTGACTTTTTTTTTAATTTTCCGTTTTGTTTTATTTTGTTCGTCTGGAGTTTTATAATTGCTGTCTTCCCGTCTGTTTTAGTAATCTTGTCATGCTTTGGTTAGGATATGTTTGGTGGAGACAGAGGAGAAAAAAAGCCTCGAAAAATGGGCCTGCGTTTCTAAAAATTTTTGTTACTAAAGATAAAATGATTGTTTCGATTCTAAGAATAACGATAGAAAACGGCTGTGTATTATATTTCACTCAAACATCACATAACACGCATTTTTTTGTTGTCATTTTTGAGGGATAGTTTTAGTAAAGCTATAGTTATATTCCTTGAATACTTTCTCTTGACATCTATATGTGGAATACTCATATCATTAAAAATGACGTTTAAATTGTTGGTAAAAACTATTCATCTGAATAGAGCCTTTAAAATATGTATAAAGAGAGAGATTCTTAAAGTGTTGGAGAAAGTCCATCATGTAGGATTATGTCGCTTTACCCACGAAATATAATTTCAGTCAAAATATCAAAGAATTGAATTCAAAATGGAATATTATTTAATTGATACTTAGTATATAATTAAATAATCTTATAGAGGACATGTTTTAAAAGAGATAATCAACAATTAAGATAAATTTTCCGGATACAACAAGATTTAATTCCATGATATTGCCTTACTGCCTTAGACTAATTTCCTATCCACCGCAATAATTTCCGTACCTTCTAATAAAATGGTTTTAAAAACTATTATACAATATAAGTGTCTCATATAGCATGCATAACTCTTTATGCTCGATTCTTTATGACTCAAATAAATTAATTCAGAAATTATTTTTTGGCAGTGCATACATAATAACATGCTTACTTTTTCAAATAAATTTTGTGGTAACAAAATAAATTGATAAAAAAAAATGACTCATTTTGACTAAAATTAGGCGCACTGCATTAATTTAAGTTTTTGTAAAGACACAAAGATTTGAATCTCGATTCAGTGTGACCATATGAGGTAACTGGACGTTTCTTTTGAAAGTAAATGCATGCGTTTTGTAGGGTGTTCCAAATTAATGTGAAATAGAGAGAAATTTTTTAGCAAAGGAGGAAAAAAGAGAGAGAAAGAGAGGGAAAAAAAAACAGAATGGAAGAAAGAAAAGAAGAAAAAATTCTCGAACTTTGTCCATTGTGTGTGCTGTCGTAAAGAATTCATTCAGAGATATAAATGTGCTGTATAGGTTTGCATATCACGCGACCATCTCTTTGGAAACAGATCTCTGGAATGGTTTGACCGTGTCGATGATTGAGAAGAGCCGGCTCCCTCCGAATTTTTTTTTCAAACTAAAAAACGCCATCGGCAGTCGAAGATTGAAAGCAATTGCGACTTTTCGGGGACTGGTCGTGGGTCGGTTGTCAGAAGAGTGGATGTCAGGAGTAGAACACGTCCATTTGTTTTCGCCATCTGCGTTCGCGTGGTAGACAAGGTGGGGAAGGAGTCACCATTGTTCAACTGCTGTCATGAATGTTTCATTGAAGCAGTTGCAGATCGTATCGCGGCGGTACAGTCTCTGTCACTCTAATCTGGTCCGCGATCAGAAGGTGCGCTACAGTCAACGACTAAGGTTACCATCACGTCATCGGATACTGGCCGACTGGGCCCCTGTAGCATTCGGATTGCGATACGTGCATGGGCAATAGGGCTTCCTCCCGCCCCACGCTCTTTTTCGGATAGCGCATACCATTTTTAAAGTTACCCGATGCCAAGCCGGTGAAAAAAGAAAGAAAAAGAGGAAACGTATATTCTATTATGGATCATCGAGCCGAGGGCATACAAACGTCAAATGAAAGGGCTCCAGACGTCATGGAGATGACTTTCTTTTTTCACATGTTAAAAGACATGACTTTCAATAAAATAAAACAATTCAAAAGTTTAAAATATAATTTTTATATACGAATGTTTGGGAGCCTATTTTTAAAACATGTTTTTCGTCAGGAATTTTTATTTAATCGAGGAGAAAAATTTTATGTTGGTCCTCACAAAAAGCGCTTATGTACCACAAAGATTGGCATTTAAACTGAATGAGCTTTTATTGGAAAATCTCCCAAATGTGTAAATAAATGCTCCATTTCATATTTTTAATAATTTTAACAACCTTTTAATTACGAATACTGGTATTTTAGGAGGAATATATGATTCAGTAAAATAAAAGTTAATAAATATAATTGTGTGTGTATGTTAGGGAATCCTCTTAAAAATAAATAATTAAAATTTTTTAACAGTTTTAATAAGTTAACATAGCAACTTTTAAATATAAAATTAAAGTATCGTATATTCCGGTGTATAACGCGATTTTTTAACACAAGAAATGAGATCAAAATTTATGGGTGCGCGTTATACATCGGGTATAATAAACTATAGTTTAAAAAAAACTAAAAAAAACACTCTTTTATAATTAATCGAACTAAAAAGTAAAAAAATAATTCTTAATATAAGAATAAATTGATTAACGAGAAAATTAATGTCATTGGGGTAAAAGCGTGGGGTACTTTGTACTACATTTTTAGACTAACTCTGCATTTCGGGATATAGAATTAGTAAGAAATTATAACAATTGATATCGAGAACCCCACTCGTTTACCCCAATGACATAATTTTTTCTCTTTAATCAATTTATTCTTATATTAAGAATCATTTTTTACTTTTTATTTCGATTAACTATAAATGCGTGTTTTTTCGTTTTTTTAACTATAGTTTATTTTTCATTTTTAGTTCAATCAACAATATAAGCGCGTATTTTTAATTTTTTTAAACTATCATTTATTCATTGGTGAATTAAACTTTTTTGTTTCTTGTATTTGTATTAACAATGAACGTTTTCGCTTTAGGGTTGTAACTTAATCTCTTAGTCGCCAAATCTGGAAATGGGAAGTCATCCATCCTGATGATCCTGATCAGGACAATGGAACAAGATTATTAAATTATTGTATTGTCATCGTACCTTGACAAGTGTGCCAAATTTCGAATTAATCTGACCTTTTAAAGTTGGTATAAATCGAGTTCAAACATTCCGTTACGTTAAGGTAAAGCTAATAAAAGCGTGTTAAAAACGATAGCTTTTATAATAAAAAAAAGATGAGCCTATAAAAAATTAGATTTGTGCATAAACATTTGCCTTCTTTTTGTAAAAGCTTTTTTTTTCAACGTCTAACATCCACATATTCCACTGTCGCTTTAAATTTGCTTTGAATGGTTTATGGATACACACATCTAAAGGCTGGAGTAATGATGTTCATCTGCCTGGAATAACTGCCACGTCTGTGTTGCACTCCTTCAGCCATTTCCTCGCATTATCCGTTAGATGGGATCTGAACATGTCCCAAGCTAAAAGATTTTCCGGATTCTTTAAAACATCTGGACGCTTTCGCCAAACATTTCTTATCCGCAATTTACAACTGGTTTCGTCCATCCTTCCTTTTCACCAACATCAATGAAAACACCTTTCGGGAAATAATGCATCGGCCTCGTCTTTCTTTTAAAAATAACCATGGGAGTTAACCCTTTACCGGGCACACAGCTAAAATACAATTTTCTGTGATAAAGTACTTGATGAATGTAATGTTCTCATCCTTTAGAAACGTTATTTAGTCACAAAAAAATATCTGATCGAGGGTCTTTTTCCTGAGTGGTGGCTAGACGTTATAGCCACTGCCCACTTAAAACATTTAACTTACTTTTCAGGACAGAAATACTGAATCACATCACAATAAATGTATTATGAAAAATTAGCATTTATGCTGATAACTATTTCAATAACAATAAAATACAAAGTATAAGTGTAATTAAATAATAATAGAATAATTGTACAAAATACAATACTTACTTAGAATTTATATAGAATACTTAGAATATACATTGAAATTGGTATATATTCGCATTTTATATTTAATTTAATATTAGTATAAAATTTAGAAATAAAGTAATATTTATGAGAATTTAAATTAGTTATATTTCACAAATTTGATGAGCTATTTACTGTGAAACTTTATTATATGCAAACGTTTTCTCCGATCATTAAAGCTGTAATGAAAGATTTTCGAGCCCAAGAATCTTGTACTACATATTATAAGCAAAGCTTGTTTATGTTTCCGGCCCCCAACATTCTCACATGATTCTCGAGTGGAGAAAAAGCGAAAATTTCTAGGTCATTTTTCTGTTCTATGTGGGCAGTGGATAAAGCCTCTATCCACATATAAAAGCTTTCCAAAAACCTAAATAAAACCTTTTTTTTTTAATTGCGAATTTGCTTAATTCATTCAGATGACAGTAAAGTATACTTAAGACATGTCGAAATTTTTTCAAAGATCAGAAATTTTATTTATAGTAATCAAAATACAATTTGTAGATTTACACCGAGAAAAACTGTATTTAACTACCCATCAGAGGACATGAAATGCAAAAAAAAAAAGGTATCGTGCTGCCATCCGTATTAATTTTTATGCGTTTTAGCTTCAATTAACGCATATGGATAGACTAAATATCCAACACCCGCTTGGAAAAAAAAATTTTAATATGTGGCTAGACCTATTAGCCACTGCTCAATATAAAGGGTTAATGTTATACTGTTCTCTAAGCAGAACACTAAGGTGAAGTTAGGTATTTCGCAACCTATTGTTTTAAATGAACCATTTTAGTCAAAAAAGAAGAACATTGCACATGTACATTTCTGGATTCTTCATTAAAAAAAAAGAAAAAGTGCGCGCTATACGACGAATACACCTATATTTTGTTGATAGTTCGAGATAAGTATTACGAACATATAACGTTAAATTTCGTATGAATAGAATTAAAAAAGGAATCCGTCATTTATCTTTCGTATTTTATACATAAATCCATATTTCATTTATTAATCTTAAACTAATTAAAATTATATTTAGATCTGTTTTTTAAGAAAATATATTTATATTATTAATAACATTAAAATTTATGGTTAATTAAGCAACATTACAGGAAATTCAAAAAAATACCTAACAAAGTAAGTAAAAACCTTTTCACACAAATCAAACATATTCTTTTAAGTATGTTGCTTTATTTAAAATGAATTGGCAAAAAATGTAGATCAACACGAACAGAATAATATTAATCGTATAATTATCTGTATCAAGAAATTTTTATTTGTAAATCCATTGCCTTGCTGTTATTAAAATATAAAATAAAATTTTAAAGTGTTTTAATTATTTAGTCTTTTAATATGTACAAAAATAGTTTTAGTTATTTAACACATATTTTTCATGGAATATATGCATTTATTTCTCGGCGCATTCTATATAAAAATAAATGTTTTAAAATATCTATGTAATCCTAACATTTTTTGCTAAAAAAAAGTTGCTACAAAATAATCAAAATGCAGTCTTTAGCTCTAAAAATTGTACTCTAATTTTGAACTTTACAGATATATTCAAAATATAAAACACATTTTAAAGAGCACTAGGAATTTTAAAAAAACCACAGTAAGCTTCACAGAATATTCAGAAGTAATTATTTTAATGCAAAAGAAAAAGAACACAAAGTAAATAGTGTTTAAGAGAGTGGCAATTTTGTGACTATAAAGCAGTTTCTAAAGATCTCAGTTTGGAATCGTCGATCTAATATAAGATGTGTAAGTTAAATGCTCTTACAAGTACATGCCAATCATTACTGCTTTTAATTTGATCTCGAATTTAAATAAAATTTTTGCTGCTTTTGATCAATAATTTTATAATGATGGCGTCATTTCTTCATTAATTTAATTTAAAGTAAATTTTAGTCAATTTAAATATAGTGATTATAATTAAAGCTATTATCTAGATAAAACGTTTTCAGTATTTCTTTTAACATAGACTAATAATTATAATAAATAAAATTAGAAATATAAACAATAAATATAAGCTACCAGAATGTTTAAGAAGATTCCTAAGTTTTAACAAAACTTCAATACTTTTTTTAATAAGTAGCATTTGACTGTGTATATTTAACAAATGCTATTACCATTTTTTTTAGTCCCTATGGACATAATCGAATTCGTAATTCTACTGGAATTTATAACGAAAAGAACTGTTTTAAAAAAAGAAACATTTGTGTGTGTTTGTTTCCACTTTTTTTTCTTCTTCTTTCTTGAAAAACTCTCTGGTAAGTTTCAAAAATATCGTAAGAAATTAGTTAGCCTATAAATAATGAAAATGAAATATTCCTTAGTGTTAACGTTGAATTGTATTGCACACCTTAGGGACTTAAAGAGCTAAGCAACACAACGGAATGATCATGACACAGTGGGTGATTCCCTTGATAATGCATTAGAAGAAAAATTTTCCTTCTAAAATTAGCAGAAATGTTTCTTAAGTGAATGCCTCGAATCTCGATTCTCCAGTCAACTTAAACAATATCTTAGAATTATTCTAAAGAGAGATTTTGTTGTCTCGCCAAATTAGAACTTCATTATCAGAGTTCTATATTGTTCGTAATCCAATATTGAAAAGATGGACCGTGCAAGCTGATTAGTACTGCTCCTTTTCCTAAGCTTATTATATCGAAAAGAAAAAGATGCGAAGCAAAACGCAGAGATACCTCTTTTAGGTTGATTTTGCATAAAAAAAACAAAATAGATTAACGATTTTTTTATTGAATGAATAAAAAATACGCATATTCTCGGTGGACGAAGCCGAGCCGTGCTAACGGTTTTTATTCATACAATTTTAAAAAAGAAATAAAAACGCTTTTTTTTTGCTCATCTTTTGTTTAATATTTAGGCACTTTAGTTAAGCAGGTTTCTTTGGCTTATAGAAATGTGTAAGTATCTTTTGGTTGTTTACCGTTTTTAAAGCTGCCTATCGTCTTATATAAGAATTGGTTTTTCTTTCATGTAATTTTTTTTTCTTTTGAAATTAATCATTGATGATTTATTTTGCGAATTTTATAAAATAAAACAAATAGTGAGACAATGGTATTTGTTTTGCATACAGTATAAAAATACCTGATTGATGCATTATATGTAAAATAGTAAAATGCAAACAATTTTTAATTTAAAAGTTTGCTTTTTAAATACACTTTACGTCTTGCGTAGAGTTAAAATGTAATGTCTGGTCTACAGTTGTGTTTCTTTCTTTTTTAAATATTCCTATAAAGACGTCTACAATTTTTTTTTCATTACCTAATGGCAAAATTCCTCGAATTCCGTGTTCTTTTCTGATAGCCATTTGCAATTGTGTGTGAGTATTTTTCTTCCTTCCTCTTTTTTTCTTTAAAAAAAATTTCATCAATGATGTATACAATTTTTTTTCATTGATTCACGGCAAAAATTCTCAATTTTCCTATTCTTTTCTGATAGCTATTTGCAGCTTTTCATCATTTTTTATAAATTTATTTTCTCATATTCTAAAAACTAAAATGTAACAAAAGAATCTTTCGACTAAAAGAGTGATATCATTTAATTACTTTTTCAAAATATTATTGTATTTACTAATAATGATTAATTTTTTTCTAAGAGGTATCATTGCGGTAAAAAACCTTGGGTTTATAAATGTCATCATGAATCTGAGAAAGTTAAATTATAAAATTCTGTGTAAAAAAAGAGTGCCGTAAAATCCAGCGTATAGCACGCACATATACTTTCAAGATACAATTTTTAATTTCTAGGTATATTCGCCATATAATGCGCACCCCCTTTTTCACGAAGAAACCTGAAATGTACGAGTGCAATGCTTTGATATTTCGAAGTCATGTATATTGCAGGTATTATTCCAAGCTTCAGAAAAAAAAGTGTACTTCTAGAACTACAACCCCTTTAAGTCCATAAGGAATGTCATTTCTTTTGGTATTTTTTTTTAAATAAACGGTATTTCGATATATGTAGAAATCTAATTTTTTTCTATCACCACCTTTTTATTTTTAAAGCTCTCATTATTATACCCATATGTACCCATAAATTTCGATCTTATTTTTTGTGTTAAAAGAGTGCAGCAT
Organism: Trichonephila inaurata madagascariensis; assembly: GCA_019973955.1. Taxonomy (NCBI): domain Eukaryota; kingdom Metazoa; phylum Arthropoda; class Arachnida; order Araneae; family Nephilidae; genus Trichonephila; species Trichonephila inaurata. The sequence continues at coordinate 101,007 of BMAV01001714.1, forward strand.
ACAAATAATTTTACGGTACATATTGATGTTTTCATTTCCTTTAAACTAGTAAAGTATTTTGAGCATAGTTTTTAAAAATTTTTATGTACGACTTCTTAAGAGTAAATTGAAAGGCTATAACTATAATGTAATGGAAAAAGCAAATAAAAATTTGCTTCTTAGTAAATCTAATTGCTGTTTTATGCTAGGCTTTCACATATACTTATTCTTCTCATAATATGTCTGTTTAATATGCTTTTCGTTCTTAATATCCCTTTGGGAGCAGGTATTAAGCTCGGAAGATCCTACAATAATTTAAGATAATTATTTACAACTCCATTTTTACTACTAGATTACACTATCTACAATTTTTATCAGCAACGTTACATGCATTAATAAACTATACCAGTCATCAAGGAAGTTACTACAAAAAAAAATGGATAATGTAAGTGGATAATGCGAGTCAAACTGCTCCATAAAGTGTTTTCAACCGAAAAGAGCTGAATACTGTCTCAATTATCATAAACAAAGTGACGATGAGCGTGAATGTCACGTGTTTAAGTCTTAATAGCTGCTGTTAAGGAAGCAAGAAAAGAAAGGGGGAACGCGAATTTCCAGATCTGACGTGACTAAATTTGTCTTATCTCATCTAACCACTTTTCTATCTTCTATATACTTGTCTCGTATGTGTCACGGTTTTCTTGCAGATGCCTCTCTGCAAAGTGCTCGATAACATCCAAACAAGCATCTGTAATAAGCTTCTGCTTGCGATTTCGCCGTTCAAAGCTTAATTTCCTGCTGCTGTATAGGATATCGACTTTCTGATAGGTATCTAGAGATTCTTCGACTGATGCCAACAAAAGGGAGTAACGGAGCGATAAGAGATCTCTCTCTGCCATATTATACCTCTACCTGTCTCAATTTCCAGTAGGTTATGATGTCATAGAAAAGTTATTATAATCGTTGTATTTGAGAAAATAAATTTTTTTCAATTCCCTTTCGATTGTTTCTGCTTACAATAGTCACATATTGTCTACGTATTCTGTTAAGGTTTGGTTTCAAATTTCGCCTTAGTCTGTTCAGCTTATTGGAGATATATCCATAGCGTACCAACCTGCGTTCCATTTTTCTTTTCGAAGGTACGATATTTATGTATATATTTGAGTTTTATTTATATTTTTAGAATATTTTTCTTGCTTTTATTCGCTCTAATGTTCACGCAATAGACCGGGCTCATTTTACTAACAGATATTCTACAGAAGTTGATTTCTTTAAAACAAATATTCTACAGGTGTTGATTTCTTTAAAACAAATATTCTACAGGTGTTGATTTCTTTAAAACAGATATTCTACAGAATTTGATTTCTTTAAGACAATTATATTATTATTTTTTTAGTTTAATTGAGAGATTTTTGCAATGTTTAATTATCTTGTGATGAAAAGGGAATACAAATAAGGATGCTATATAAATTCTGATGTAGCATTTTTTGCAAAAGGTTAATCAAAGTTGGTTAGTATATTGGTTCGGGCATATACTTGATACTTTTAACCCTACTTTTTCATTTTAATAAGTTACCTTACACTATACTTTATTTTAAATATGCGTAAAATAATAAATTGAAAAGCCTAATTTTTTAAAAATTTGTGTGATTTTTTAAATGTAAGTTATTGATTTGGATTTTTAAAATTCTTAATTGTGATAAGATTAATGATAATGTGATAGTTGCTACACACAAGTATTTATTTTTAAATAATTACGCTTTAATTCTTTGTGTGTTATCCGCTTAGGTAAATAGTTATTAGTAAAGAAGTATAAATTATTTTATTAAGTTCTAGATTGCAGTGTGGTAAAAGATAAACATAAGGAATTAAAATCTTTTTTTCAAATTAAGTCATTTGCTTAATTAATTTGACGTCTTTTGCTTAAAAGGCGAAAATATACTGATAAAATACCAACCACATTGAATCCTTACACATAATTAAGAAAGAAAAAAAAATTCCGTGTGAATGATGGTTGTTTGAAACTTCTAAATCAATATCATATGTCAAACTTTCAAATGATTTTGAAAATTAAAAACTTTTGATACAAAAATAAAAAAAACCTTACAAATATAAGTACGATAATAGTAAATACAAATAAATCCAACGATACAAACTGTACCAGAAAGCTCTTGAATAAAGGCATCTTTCAGCTTCCGCCCTACCGATAGCCAACAAACTGACATGAATCTTTACCTTGTCGAGAACTTTAATAAATAAAACGAAAGTAATCCGCTTAAATGTTTTATCTAAGAGTACACATAAAAAACACAGTCATAGCTCTAGGACTACGGCTTGTGTGCTCTCCGTAAAAAGCTACACAAAGCTTATCTCGCAGTAAAAGGGATATATATTTTTTTTCATTTTACACAGCACAATTGCTAAGGAAAATGTTATATAATCGTCATATAAGTTTAGATAGCTAGTAAAAGATTTTTTCCAGATGTTTCGGTGCCTTTCATTCGTAGTTACTTTAAACAGAAGTTTTTCATAGATCTGTTAAAAAATAGAATTTTACTAATCCATTGTAATCCTGTTAATAACTAAATGTTTCATGCAATACAAATGAAATGCAAAATATTTAAATTTAAACAAAAAATTAAATCTACTTGAAAAGTTCTTTATAGAAAGTAAAAAAAAAAAAAAAAAAAAAAACTTTTTTTTTATATAGGTTTTTTTTTTTTTTTTTAAAAAAGTATTTCTAACATTTACGCCTATTATCAATTAATATTATTAAAGTCTCTTTTGATATCATTTTTTTTCCTAAAATCTATTCCAGGCTAATTAACAAGTTGCATTTTACTAATATGAGAATATAGGACTATTAAATACCTGTGTTTTCGTAAACCTTGATCACACATGTTTTTAAAGTTTCGTCTTTTTTTTTTACTAAAATCAGTTAAGTGCACTGGATATTAAACAGCTGATATTAATATACGGCTGAATGAGACTTTGTATAGTTTTGAAATAGTTAAAAAAATATTTTTAATTTTCCCACTCAAGTGTTAATCATTTTGGAGTGCAAATTAAACATCAATATTTGAAAATTTAGTATTTTAATGACATTTTCAATAGAACAACTAGACATCCTTAGAAAGAATTCAAGAAATACTTATTTCCAGAACCTTTTTCATTGTTTATGAAATGATACCTTTTGTTCCTTTTTATAAACACCAACGCGTTTCGTCCCCATATAAATTGTGTATGTGTTCTTATATATATATACATCTGCGGCTTTGTTATACTCCTTTACGTAATCAAAACACGTGTTGTTTATTGGAAATCCCCTAAATGTACAATCACGTCTTCTTTTCCCAGTCCATTTTGTATAGCTTTATAATACATAAAAATATTTTTTAATGTCTCATACTCAAGTGCTAATTATTTTGAAGTGTTAGCTAAATATCTATGTTTGTAAAATTATAATATTTAAAAGATATTTTCAATAGAAAATCCAGATATCCTTAGAAAGAATTTAAGAAATACTTATATCCAGACCTTTTTTTCCATTGTTTATGAAATTATACCTTTTGTTCCCTTTTTACACACTAGCCCTATCTCACCATAGAAACTCTGTACATATGTGGCTTTGTTATACTCCGTTATGTAATCAAAACACGTGTTGTTTATTGGAAATCCCCTGAATGTTCAATTCCATCTCCCTTCCGTACTGCCTCCACTTGATGAGCTCTAGAGTTTCTTTGGATGAAACTTCCCCAACGGCCATAGGTGAAGGCAAAGGAGGAGTGCTTAATAAGCATACGGGGAAGGGGGACGTCTTCCCGTCATGCTCTAATGAGAGCTGCCTCCGCATCGATCTATTGGAGGCTTCTCTGTTGACCGTGGCAGCCATATTTGTTCTTTCCCTTGCTTGCTTTAAATTAGCAGCACCCACCGCTCCACTCTGTTGACATCTAATTATCAGCTTCGGCCATTCGCTGTACTTTCGCGCCTTATGGCCTAATTGTCTACAGCGCCCTCTCTCCAACACTATTAATTACCCTCCCCCACCCCCCGAGCTTACGCTCGTTTACCAACTTCAAATTGGATGCAACCAAATAAATATGCAGTCCGCTTATACTATTCCGAAGATGGGAGTTCGACAAGTTCAGAAAAAGAAGAAAAAAAAGGAAGAAATATTGCAATACAAACAGGTAGTTTTAGCCGTTGAAAAGAAAGAAAAGATGCAGATTTTGAAATCCTTCGAATCAGTTATAATTGGAGAGGATAGTGGAAGTCATTACGCTTGTTGGAAATTGGAGTTAGAAGTTTTCTTGTAATTTAACTTCGGTATTGGTTTTTGACCCTCATTAGCATCGGTTCTACGGAAATATTTCTCTATCTGCTCTTTTAATAGTTTGTTTTTATTCCTTTTCTGTTGCTCTTGCATCTCCTTAGCTTAAGAGTTTATAAAACTGGAAGTTCTAAATAAAACTTGAGTCTCCTCAGACAGATAAAAAATGAAAGTTAATATTTCACTAGCTGCTATTTCTTTTACTAAGTGCACAATAATAATATTTTAAATTGCTGATGTATGTATTTTCCACTTTTTGTTATAGTTATAAAATAAATTAAGAGCCTGAGATTGAATTGTTAAGTTTATTGGTAGGAATAATATCGAGAGAATCGATGGTTTATGCAATCGTACACAAATGAATTTCTACGCTTGAGTATATTTAACAATTTCACACACATATACTTCCGTCAAAGCACATTTGTTTAGTTTTCAGACATTTTAATTCTGGCTGCAATACACCACAAGCGTTTCAACATCGAAAAATTACCAAGTATAATAGTTAAAAAAGAACTTAATTGTTGATTGAGATTGCTATTGTAAAAGTATTCAGATAATTATGTTGAAACTCCTTCAACTCACACACAATACTGTTTTTTTTTTTCTTCTTAAACATTGTGTAGGATCAAATTCAGCATCGAAAAATTCTTTTATTCATTTTTCACATAAGTTATTTTTTTCAGTTACATTTCACTTGATTGATGTTTTTACAGATTGAGAAATGTCTTAGAAAAATGGTTTCTTGTAAGAAAAATTAAAAGTATAAAATAATTTAAATTTAAAACGCATTGTTAATAGAGATACATTTACTTCAGTGTATTTTTCATGTACTGTTTAGACTTATTGTTGCTTTAGCAAAAATTTCATGATTCTTAAAACCCATTTCTCTCTTAAGACTGTTTTCGCCATATGTACGAGAGCGTGAACTTAACGCGGAGCACATTTTCAAACAGAAAAAAGGCCTAAATTTCTATAAAAATTTATGAAATTATAACTCATGTATTTGTTTATAATATAGTGTTTTTAAAATTTGAAAATATTTCATAAATAATTAGTTTTTCCTTTTAAAATGTGAAAGGATAGCTCATTTAACATTACGGTATAGGAAAAAAATGCGAAACACATTTTATAAAAAAAAAATGTGTCACAACTAGGATAAAAATGAGTTGTATGATAAAATATCTGATTCTCTACAGGATAGTGAATCCAGAATATAGTTTTAATGTTCGAATACTTTTATATATGAACAAATATTCCGAATTTGGGTCCTATTCTTTAACATGAGCCGAAGACAGCATTAAATGTTCACGATAAGCGTCAATTTTAAATTAGTTTTAAAGCTGATGGTTTCACGCACATTTGAAAATAGTTTCACTTGTTTACTTATTACATTATTGTTTGATATTACAAAAACTTTATTATTTCAGTACTAAAGGCTTTTTTATTTCGTTTATAGCCATTTTACTAGCCATTCGCTTACATGCGTTTTGTAGATCAAAGCCCCATAAATGTAAACAATTTTTTTTATCTTTAGAGCATGAATTACATCCCTTGCATTAAATTCACCTTAAACTGGAGAAGTTTCATTTTATTTTGATAATATATTTTCTGTTCACAAGGACGTCTTAGGTTTCTTTGAGGCCCTGGGCCCCTATGCAAGAGTAGGCCCTACCTGAGGTCTTTAAAAGTATACAGTATATAGCATGAATTGTCGATGGAACAACAAATGGTCATTTGAAACAAATAAATGTGCACGATTCACAGCCTGAAAAACCTAGGTACAAACTTGCTCGACGGATGGCCGCATTTCGACTAAATGAGTTGAATGATTGTTTATGGTATTAGACCTAGGCCTAGACATGGACAACGATCATCACATAATAATACGTTCTTACCACTTTTACCAGTTGACATACAGTTTGAAATTCCCTGTTTTTCGGAGAATACGTACGGGAATAATATTTGGACATTAAAATTATCCGGATCATGATCTTATTGAGACAGAGTAGAGAACTAAATGATGCCCCCACCGCGAGGGAGGCCTTGACCCCGGGCCCAGTTTACCATTGCCTTAAGACGTCCCTGTCTGTTTATACATGTAATATATAATTCGTCTGTCGAACAGGAATCGATTGATTGCTGATTAACTTTGAATTTCAAAAAATGAGGCTACTGCCAATGGACCTCATAATTTTGAACTACAATAAAGTGATGAGGGTGATACCTGAGGTACCACCCTACTCTCCAGACTTACATATCACGCCAACGTGAGGACTTTAAGCCTCAGCTGATTTAACGGGCATCAGCCACTATTCTTTAGCAGCATCATGATTCGAACTCACTACCCGACAGATCAAGGTCGACCTTGAGTCCACACATATGATCACTTGAGAATCACTACCACAGGAATTTCTTTTGATCTTTTATATTAATGTCTTTTACTTACTGAGAATAAAATGATAGTTTAAATGGTATGCATGTTAATGTAAATATTTTTCTTTCGAATTCCTGAAAATCATTCAGAAAAAGCTTCTCACCTAGAAAAAAATTCCCATTCAGCTTCTCAAATACCACACAATTTTTTCTCTTGGCTACTGTTTATTTAATTTCTTTCAACTATCATAGATTTTAGAAGAAAATAAACTGTATGTAATGCTTCTTAAGCAAGGTATTTTTATAAAGTTAAATAATGACAAACTGCTTAAGTGATATTAGATAAAAGTAGAATTTATTTAAAATTGTTTCTTAATCTGTTGAAATAACGGCGAAAAGAAAACTTTTTAATCTTTAAGCATCTATAAGTATCTTTAAAAAGATTATGATTTTTCGATTTTTGTAGGCAGGGCCGATCCTAGGGTGTCGGCCGCCCGCGTGTGAAAACTTAATGTGCCGCCCCTCTAGAGAATTTTTCATATTTCGACCTATTATATTACTTTTTAATTTTTATATTTTGGCGTATTTTCAATTATTTATTATAATACTTATTACTATTGATTGATTAGTATTATAATAAGTATAATTTTACATTTAATTTTTATTAATTATAATACTTTATGCTTACTTAGTTATTATAGTACTTATATATTTAATACTTATATATTGAGATTATAAACTCATCTATACCTGCATAAGAATAAAAAGTATAATATTAATAAAAATGCAAATAAAATTGAAGTGCAAAACTTCATTTTTGGTCAGCAAATAAATTATGATAGCGACAAAATCGTTTACCAAAATAATAGACAAGCAAAACTATCACCTTTGAAATAAAAATATACATTTTATAATTAGAAAAGCAAACAATAGTTTTTTTCTCAGAAAATATAATCTAATAAAAAAGTACTTAAAAAAAAGCATAAATCTCGTAAAACGAAAAGTATATAAATCAGTCCTTCTACAAAGGCTACTTAGTAAATGATTATAAAATAATTTTTCTTGTTTTTTCTGAGAAGCAAATTTGTCTATGATTTTAGGGAAATCAATTTCCTCAGAGATTTCGGATTCAATAGGGAATGTGTCGTAATCTGAAAGCCTTTCTTGTGACCTATTCCTAAAATTTCCTAGAAAAAATTCTAGAATATATACCTTACCATCAGTAGTGCTCACACATCTAATTACAAATGTTATTTGTTCTATGTAACTAATATTTGGAGTAGATATCTGTTCTAATATGTCATTACGAATAGATTCAGCTAAAATATTAATTATTTCATTTTGTGAAAATGCTGCCCTACTTACAGTAGAATATGTGTTTTGTTGTTTTTGCATTTACTGATAATTATTAAGGTGTTCTGAAATAACTAGATCAAACTTGACTAATACCTAAACTGCCTTTAAAAAATTACCATTATCTCAACTTCATACTATAGTTCTTTTGAATGCCAAATTTTGACTGGTAAAAAGTTATACTTCAGCAATCATTCTTTCAAGGATGGCGAGCCATCCCTTTTTCTCTCGATTTGCAGGGAAATGCTAATTAATGAATTACACCCCCACAACCCCGCATCGCGGAGGGGGGGGGGGCAGGACTCCTTGGGGCTCGAAACCTGAATGATGCCAAGTACGTAAGATCCAGCTTGGAGTCCAAAACCTGACTTTGCAGGGGACCTTAATATTCTCCGTTACGCCACTGATTTTGTTGTTCCACGTCAAGAGTACAATTTTTTTCCAGCCTTGTCTTTAATTCGCCCCATGATCTTATACAGTTTGTGTGTTTTAGAGAATTTTCATGGTTATACTAATAATAAAAAATGCATTATATTTCTCATCGCAATAAAATCCTGTCAGCTTCCTCAAAAAAATGTCGTTTCGGGATATTTTCGATAACATTTAAATTTTAACACATGCTATTCTTTAAAATATATTTATAATAATTCTACTAGATTTATCTCTATTTAGATTAAAAAAGGAAGAAAACATTGAAATAATTAACCTCTATTACTGACCTAATTCACAAACTTTAAAATATTCTGAAAGAACATTTAAGAAATGCCTTTTTGATACTTGAATCAGCAATAGCACAACTACTTATAAGAATATATTTATAATTGAAACAAAATATTACTAAATTTCTCTTGATGTATAAGGAGATAGAGAGAAAAAAACCATCTAAAAACTCATGTGTTATACTGACTTAACATGATGATTCAGAAAAAAAAAAATTACAAGAAAAAAGACAAATGAATCACACTTTTTTTTAATACTAGGAATAGCAATGAAGGATGTGCATCTCTCATTTGGAAGTGGAAGCTGTCTTATGAAAAAAAATTAGCGTCAATTAATATTAACTCGATTTAATCCAAAGATAAAAATTTTCAAACCACGTACTCTTAAATGTAGCTATGGATACGTATATACAAAATAATTTCATTGACATTAAAATAAGCTAGTTTTCTTTTAACTCAGTAATCCTTTCAGTTAAAATCGTTATTCACTTATGTGAATGTATTTATTACATTACACATTTATTACATTATTTATTATATTAACAAAAGAGATAGAAGACTAAAAGACTAAATGTACTATTTTTACTGTCCACTTTTTCATGAAGGCAAATACACAATAAAATATTCCATAATACTTTATCTTAATAGGGTAAAAATATAGTAGTGCCTTCCAATAAGGAACCTTATGTTTGACACAGTATGTCCTAGAGTCAGACATTTAAACCCACCAGACCAGACATTGGGTATTTTGTCCCTTAATGCTAAACAAATTAGTTTAATTAGAAATTCAAGTCTTATTAATCTCTAAATAAATAATATACAAATAAATACCTTAGTCATAGGTTTTTTTAAAATTTGCAGTTCATGAAAAATGAAAATTCTTAATAGAAAAAGTTTAATTAATGTATAAATGTTTGAAACGAGCAATAAAATCTTGTACTTACAGAAATTTAATGAAAATATTCCGTTGTACGGATCTTTTTGAAAGTCTGTGCATTGTGTCCACCTATAAGCCAGCATTTTTTTTTTATGTAAACCTAAATAAAACGCACCCCCCACGAGAGTTGCAATCGCTTCATTACATATTTTATTTTGTCTCTAAGTCGAAGAGTGGAACAGACAATGTTGGAATTTTTTATTTCTCTGTTCCTTTCATCTGTTAAATTACATTAATTTATTAGGACAACACTATATTTAATTTATTTAAAGAGAAACACAAACTTATCTTTGAAAAGAAATAAGAAAAGGAAATACGAAACTTCTTTCAGTGTCACTTAAATAGAATTTCCCTTAATAACAGGTAAATATATATAATGTCCATATTCAGAGACCGGTAGCAACATTAATTTTGCCTTATTCGGAGGTGTACCTTACAGAAGGTACTTATGAATTTGTATATTATTTTAAGTCTTATTCGAAATTAAAAATTTAATTACCTGTTGCTATTTCAAACGAGCTAAATGTTAGAGATTGAGTTGGGCCAATTTCAGCAGGCCAATTCAGCTGGCATGGGTTCAGTTTTCCCGGCCGTAGAGCCACCCCTGCTGCTAGCATATAGACAATCGTAAACATGGTAAGGGGTGAAGTGGATTAGATCATATGAAATTACTCTCCAACTAGGAGATGGAGTATACATGTAAGTGGGCAGGGTGTATATAAATCAAGATTAGATTTAATATATGTTTCTGTTTTTTCCCCCAATATTCCTACTATTACGGTTCACTCTCTCTCTATACTATAAATATAGAGGTCCAGTGGCTGAGTAGTTAGTGCATCGCGCTTCCACACCACAGGTCTAAGGTTAAAACCCCGGGCTGGACAAGGTTGACGCAGCCTTTCATCCCTTCAGTGGGTCGGTAAAGGAGTACCAAGGTTGCTTGGGAACTTAACACTGGATGTCTCGCGTCAGACTGAACACTTGACAGGAACATATGCTGATACACTTCAGGGCCAAAGGTCGTGTATACTGAGTTAGGCACAATCGGCCTTGGCCCTCATGGGCTGTCGTGCCACTGAGTTAAGTTATATATATATATATATATATATATATATATATATCTTGTTCAAATTTTCAGTCGTTAATAAAATACTTTCTATTCATCCATTCAAGTTCAAATACATTTTTTTAAACTTGTAGTGGATGACAGTCAGTTTTTTTCAAATATTATTTCATTAATTAAATTAAAAAAGGATAAATAGTAACAAACAAAAATAATAGTCCAACAGCATATATAGAAAAGAAAATCGTTCTTTGTGTCCTTGTAGCGCAATGGATAGCTCATTGGACTTCTAATCCAAAGGTCGTGGGTTCGAATCCCACCTGGGATGGTCTAATTTCTGAGAACGTGATTTATTTTTTACCATACTATTTTATTAGAATAATTAAATTTTATTAATGAATAAATAGTAAAATACAAAAAAAAAAAAAAAAAAAAAAAAAAAC
>BMAV01001714.1:112306-136549 GCA_019973955.1 Trichonephila inaurata madagascariensis
AAAAAAAAAAAAAAAAAAAAAAAAAAAAAAAAAGCCCAGCACCTTATATTGAAAAGAAAATGGAAAATTGCAAGGAAAATAGCTTTCTATTTTGTCATTTAATATTGTGATACTGTTATATGTATATACATATTTATATTAATTGTAACTATTTAAAAAAAGTAATTAAAATAAAATTTTCCTTTGTTGACTTAAGTAGGAATAGACTTATATATATATATTAACTCGCTTTAGGTTAACTCATGAAAGTTTTCTCCGACATTTGTAGTCATGCCATGTCTGATTACAAGCTCAGTATGATTTTATACTGAATTTTACTTTTCACACTATTATTTAATTAAAACGCAAAGCATTTCAGCATATGTACGAAGCAGAATACAATACAAAAGGGAATAATTAAATTTTTAGTTAAAAAAATCACACATCTGCAATATTTATTTCATAAAACTTACTTAAGCACTACTTTTGTCATTAACAGCTCTAAACACTTCCAACTTCACCAGTGACTTCAGTGATTTTGCAATTCAAATTTGAGTTGCTTCATGATTTATTTTGCGTTGCATAGAGAGATCAATTCTTTGTCAATTGTTCTGAGAATAATTTTGGTTTTGGGTGAGTGAGTGAGTTTTTATTAACGTCGCAGTATAAAGCCGAATTCACACCAAGGCAGTCAGCATCGAACAATGAGAGTCTAGCACAGGCAAGGCGAAACTTTATGAGAAGTAGGTCAAATTTTGTTCATGTTTCTTTTTAGTACTAGCTCGTGGATCACTAATACCTATTTGCACCAGAGTTAAGTTTAAAAATTTTTATTTGAGTATTTTTAAAACTAAACATCTATAAAATATTCAATTGGCTTAGCGGGTAAAAGCGGGCTTGGTTTGGCGATTTAAAAATTTTTAGTGGAGTTAAAAATTCTTGTTTAGAGCAAATGGCAATTAGTGTTTGGATGGAAAAGGAGTAATGAATATTACATGAGATATTAGAGGATATATAATGAGATATTATAATGCGTAATTATATTATAATGAGTAATTATATTATAATGAGTAATGAGTAATTATATTATAATGAGATATATTATTTATTAGTATCACAAAACTGATTATATAAAGTATTTAATGAAAAATTTGTTGCTGTTTAATTTCAGATAGTTTTTTTAATATCAGGTTCATATTCCATATTCATTAGTTTAACGCATTTCGCAGTTAATTCCCTGTCAAGTCAGTTTCTATTAAAAGATTTTATAAAGTTCATTGAAGAGAACAGTTTTTCACACGAATATGTAGAACCATTCGCTATAAAAAACATTAACTGATCTTATCATTAATATAAAATTATTTGGTAAAGAATCCCATATGTGTTTCATATAATATTTTCAATTTTTGCTGTGGGATTACAATATTATCTGCACTACTTTCGCACAGTTTTCCTTCAGCTTCAAAAATCAAGTCTTCAAATTATGTTTTCCTCTCTACGCTGCTTAAAAATTAAAATAATTCCATTTCTAAAGTATTAATACCTAGCCACGTCTCAATTTGGTTAACTCCATTGTTTCAAACTCTCTTTTGTGAGGATATAAAATAAAGTGAAATATATATTTTCCAAACTTTTAAATTGATTGAATCTCTCCTTAAAAGTTTGTTTCACTTCCTGCATAATCATTAAATATTTATAATTGCCTTTTCTTGAATGTCAAATAATTTATCAAAAATTATTGTGTTTTCAAAATGTTTTTGTAATCGAGAAAAATATTTTTCATGGTTTTCATCTCCAAATCCTTAGTAAAGATGTCAAGTTTCGTCATGAATATTTTAATATCTTCAAATATTGGTAACCTTTTATCTACCACATTATGATTTACTGCAATTTTTTTCGTGCAATATATTATTTTTTGTATTACTACATTGAAAATTAAGGGATATACATTAATAAAATAATCAACTTTCGGAAATTTAATTCGTTAGAGCTAATTAATTAAAATAGTACTTTAAAGTACCGTCAGTACACAAAGGTCTAAAATATTCTAATACAAAAACACCGAATGAATTTTGTAACGGAGTTTTAACTCTTAAAAATACTAAATAACCCCAGAGAACATTAATATTTTACAGCACAAAATATTTATGTTTGAAAATTATGAAATTTTAAAAATGTATTTACTTTTTATACACATAAAAGCAGAATTTACCCATAAACTTAATTTGATGATATTCAAGGAACAGTTTCTTTTCATTAATATACAAAAATTCATTATGTGTTGTGCATTTTGAGTAAGGTTTTAATTGAATGTTTTTAAAGAACTGCAACCTGAGGTAGGAAATACTGTATTTTCTGAACATGAACTACTGCACTTTGAGTCTTGTACATTCTCTTGATCGTCATCTTAAAAATCTAACGAAAATTCAAGCAATTAATTTGCTAGGACTTCTTCATCTGAAGAATCACATATTAGTGCATCACTGCTTTGAAAAGGTGAATTCTGTAATAAATCCAAAGCCTCATGAAGATTGAGCTTCTTTTTTCCAGACACTGTAAGAGAAGGGAAAAAAAGGTAAATTATAGCACCTTTAAAACCTCCTATTATTGTTAAATCTCAATTTCACATAAAAAAATTAAAATGTTGCTAATTTTTGAATAAAATATAGATATTTCTTTTAATTGTATGGTTTAAAAAAAAAACTGTAATTCAAAGTTCAAAATTTTTTTAAAACGTTAAAACAAAAATATACATATAAAAAAAAATAATAAGTTACACTAAAAAGAAATGTCAAAAAAAGCATAACTCTATTTGCACTATAGAGATGATGTTACTACACAACAAAAACAACAATAAACTACACAGCCAGACAAAAAAAAAGTTCTTGCTCTAACATCCAGTGTGATGTGGGTACTTATAAGTACCACAAAGTTATTCAACTGTAAAATTAATTATATACATGGTTCACTTAAAATAAATAGTCAAATCATCTATCTTTTGACATTAAATACCTTTTTGGAACAAAAATGACAATCTTCGCAATCCGATCAAAATGTCAGTTGAAAACACAACTTCTGCTTTAAAACTATTCGCCCCATCCCCGCCAAAATAATCATCATAGAACCTGTACTGCTATGTATCCTAAAAGAGTGGAATTAAAAGAGTGTTCCTGCCATATATCGTCAGAATATTCGTAAAAATTGTTATTCTACGTAATTTTAAAGTGAGTGGGGTACTTATAAGTACCGCGCGTCGGTAGATAAAAGGTTAAGACAATTAGTCCACGATTTTGAAGTTTTTTATTCAGGTCATTAAAATGCTGAGTGAGATCGCATAAAAACATTAAATCATTTAACCAATGTATATTGGATAATTCATCAAATTGGATTTTTCAATTGAAAAGAGCTTTTCTTCTAATAACGTTACAAAGCGATTAAGGCCTTGACCGAAAATAAGCCATCGCACATTGTTGTATGTCAAAATCCCTGAATATTGGCATTCAATTTCCTCTAAAAATTGTGCAAATTGCCGTTTATAAACAGCTTTTTCGTTAATAAAGTTAATTATTTTTTCAACCAACATTACACTAGGAAATGTTTCTAAGCCATGCTTCGCACATAAAACTTGCTGGTGTGTTATACAATGAAATTCAATCACAGAATTTGAAATATTTTACTTAAGATACTGAATAAATCCAATATTTTCCCTACCATACTAGGTGAGAGAGAACCGTATTTGTTACAGAAACTATTTTCTGAAGGACAATATCTATTTCTTTAAGTGCAATATCAAATCTCTTTTTAAATATATCAAGACCGATACACTTCCCTTTCAACGTTATTACTCTGTTAAGAACTCTTCCTTCATTATATTTCCATACTTATACCGAGAAAAAGCTGCTAATTATGCATAACCATTTACATCAATACTCTCATCTAAAGCAATTAAATACATATCTGCATAATTCAAATCGTTATGCATTTGCGAAAGATATTTTTTCTATTACTTGATCTTTAATTATATTGCGACTTACAGATCATTCATTTACACTCTTTATAATCAAGTATTTTTCTTTAAAATCGTCAAAAAAATATAAGACTACATTTTAAAAACGCTTTTTTTTTTTACGAATTCTTCCTCTGAAAGAAGTTTCCCGGGGTGAGCAATGTAATGGGCAACTTGGAAACTAGCAGCTGTAATGTTATTTTTTGGAACCAAAAACTTTTTAAGACACTGCTTTGAGGAAAATTCTTTTCTTTTTTCTTTTGCGTTTTTTCTTTCTTTATCTGTTGACACGTCGAGATTAGAACGCAAAGTTACAAAAAATCTTTTTTATATTATATACACTTAAAGTCATTTTTTAATTACAAATTAGACATATAACCATTTTATTCCTTTCAATCACACCATATTTATCAAACCATTCTGCTTGATATGGCTTGGAACTTCTATGACTTGTTTTTAAATTTTTAACCGACGATATAGTACACAGGGCTACAATTAAAAATATTTATATTTAGAATACAATAATTTGAGAAGATATTTTGTATTAACATACCTAATATACACACACATTACTTTTAAATGCGCTCGAAATGGATGCCACTAAGAGTTCAATACTGGAACTCACTGGTATAGGCGCACCTTAAATTGCGAGCCAAAAATTGCTAGTACCGAGAATAACAGACATGCGCATGGCGCCCATTGGTGCCTCACAAGGGGTAACAGAGAGGGGACGATACAAGTGCTATGGAAGTTTCTTTCTACAAACATAACTGAACATAACATTACAAAAGTGTATTTTATTCTAAGAAAGTGCTTTAAATATGTTTATTTGCTTTGGTTTGTCGAATTTTTTTTCAACAAACAAAATGAGCAAAATTGTACACTTTATTTGATATTTTGTTAACACTTATGCTTTATTTCAAATACTACCTACTTTCATATACATTTGTTGTCATTTTCTTAACTTTGGAACTGTATTAATTAAACTGAAGGTTATAGACAGCATTTAAATTGCTTTTGTGTCAATGCAGTGCACGAAAAAATACAAATAGAAAATTAATAATCCAAATTAGGAAACCTAAATAAACTCGCGTAAACAAACAAGTGGTTGCCTAGCAATCTTTTGTCAGTGTCTGACCCACGGGTCATAGGTTCGCCATCATTGGTCTAGCCAATCAGAGACTTCATCTCGGGCAGTCGAAGAAGTTATGATCGCGACTATTTTAACTTAAAAACGAGTTAACTTCAGGCGTTTGAGCGTGTATAGGAGAGGCGGATTAAACGGCTGGCGGACCCGCCGGCCACCAGGGGCCCCGAGAACCAGCCGAGGCCGCAAGCTGATGGACTTCAGTAATAAGTTCAACGTGCAACAAAAAAATCTTGTACCGATATTGTAAACCTGATGATTACCTACGATTTGAATCGTGTAGCAACTAGTGATGCCCTCATATATTATATGTGATTGCGGTTGAAATCCGTTTTTTTTTTCTTCCGAAAAATGTTTCTCAGAACTTTGGCCTTCAATATATGTTTTCGGTTCCAAGTTTTTTAAAAAATTTCACCGAGATATTACTGACTAAAAAACTGCAAGTGCTTAGTTATTTCGAAAGAATTTGGCATTTGAAGGTTCATGATTTATTGTTATCTGGATTTGTGTTTATATATTGAGAATGTGGGGAAAAAGCGACCGAAGTATTTTGTTTGCTTAGGATCAATTTCAAAGCCTAGTGGCTGAGTGGTAGCACATCGCGCTTCCACAGGTCCGGGTGTGTTCCACATTACTTCCAGGCTGGGCAAGATCGACTCAGCCTTTCATCTCTACTACAGTGGGTCGAAAAATGAGTACCAAACTTGCTTGGGAACTTAGCACTGGCGGTTTTCGCGTCAGACAAACCCCCTGACCGGAACATCTGCTCAGGCACCTCAGGGCCCAAGGTCGCAAATACTGAGTTGGGTGCAGTAGGCCTTGGCCCTCACGGACTGTCGCGCCACTGAGTTAAGTCAAGTTAAGGATCAATTTCAGTCAGCATGACAGGAATAGCGAAATATTTAAGTGAGATTGAGATATCTCTAAATTAATGAACGAATCAAATAGTGAAATAGAGTAAAGTAATTTTTCGAAAAAAATGTGTAGAGGACCTTTAGCTATTGATTACGTTGATAATTAAATACCTCCATAAGATCTGAATTTTGCTGGCATTTTTTACCATTGGTCATCTTAAATTTGATTTTGTAAAGTTAAAATTTCAGGTAATGTGCTTCTTGTTCTTCAATTTTTTTTTTTTTTTTTTGTATTGTTTTGGTTTCATAGGATCATTTTTTCACACACACTATTTGCTTTCATATTTTTGATTTTTGGACCAAAAAAATAACCTGTGTTTTTCTAGTTTGATAATGTTTTCCTTTTAGTATTTCTACAGTTTAAGTTTTTCTAATATATAAAAAGGAAACTATGGTATTCTAGTTTGCAAGCATTGAATTAGACTGAATTGAATAAGACTGAATTCTGAACCTCTGATGTGTGAGAACTGAATTCTCAACATCATCATTTTACTGACAGAGGTTTTGTAACTACAGTTGCCAAAAAGGGGCAATTAAACTTTACATTTAATCTCGTTCCCAACATCCTCCCGACCCTGGTCGATCTCGAGAGGGATGACCAGTTGTACACACAGGGTGGGTTACATTTCTTCCATTAACTCTCAACTCGCAGGATCTTATCTTCGCGTCGCATCTCTGATGTAGGTTCATCACTCTAGATTTCTTCCACATGTGCCGTGGTTGGAGGTCTTCTTGCAGAAGCACAATTTCTCCAACTCGGATGTTAATGGTACTGTCTTTGTTTCGAAGTTGATGGAAGGATCGTAGTTGAAGAAGATATTCTTCCAACCATTTTTTCGAAAAATAGTTGAGTAAGTCCTGCTGCTGCTTGTAGATTTTATTAAGCCTTGTGTTTTCCAGAATGGATGGAATGACCGTTAGTTTTCGTCCCGTCAAGAAATTAGCTGGTGTTAAAGCTGCAGAGTTGTCATTTCTTTCCTCTTCGTAGACTAATGGTCGACTATTCAGAGCGGCTTCTATTCCAATGAGGACAGTGGAAAGACTTTCCTCGTCTAGAAGTGCTCGTCCGAGTACCTTTCGCAGACATTGCTTGGCAATACCTATTAGGCGCTCCCAACAGCCTCCCCACCAATCCACACGTGGGGCAATGAAACCATTGCCAATGATGCCATTTTGAGCATAATATTGTTGAGTTTTAGCTGATGATGGAGTTTGCCATAACAGGATCAGTTCCTTATCTGCTACATGAAAGGTGGTAGTGTTGTCTGTGTCGATTGTGTGGGGAAGTCTTCTGCGACCAACAAATCGCTGTAGTGCTGAGAAATTTGTCGGTGGTGAGATCTGACACAATCTCAATGTGCAGTGCAAGTGTTGTTGCACAAATAAATAGTGCTATGTAGGCTGTGTCTCTTGGTTTCAAACAGTGGATATTAACAAGTCTAGCAAAATCAGTCCCTGTGATAGTAAATGGAGCAGACGGTACAACCCTTTCAGAAGTTTAAGGAGCTTCGATTTTCTTTCCGCATTTTTCTTTGAAAAGCTTACAAGGTAGGCATTTGTGAAGAACTTCTTTATTGTTTGACGTCCTCTTAAGATCCAGAAGGTAGAAAGTAACTTGGAGAGAACAATGCGCCCACCTAAATAATGGAGACGTATGTGAGTATGCTGAATCGAATGATGGACAAAAGAGTGATTTCCATCGAGTATTAAGGGGTGTTGAGTATCAAAAGGAATGTCAGAGAATTGTAATCTTCCTCCAAGGCGCAAGTAATCATCTTTGAAAAAGGGGTTGAAACAAGAAATTTTGGATTTGTTTTTGTAAAGGACGTCCCTCTTTTAAGGCACTAATTTTAGCTGAAAAGCATTGACGTTGCACAGTTTGTATCCAATAGTCTTTAGCATTCTCTACTTCATTACAATTCAGTTCGTGAATGATACGTAGCTGGGATCTACAATTGTGCAAAAAAGGTAGGATCCAGGAAGTCATCCGAAGTTTTGTGTAAAAACTGTAACAAGATTCATCTATGATGGGTTTTGTGGTTGCAATGTAAAAGGATCGAGACTCAGTTTCCCGTGATTCGACTTCGACTAAAGGCTGTGAATGTGATGAAAAATCTGATTCTGAATCATGATTTAACTATTTTGGGCCATGCCACCAAGATTCCAAAGATTGCAGCTGAGATGGAAAGGTACCACGAGTAAGATGATCTGCAGGGCTATCTGTACCTGGGCAGTGTCGCCATCGAGAAGGAGTAGTGTATTGAAGGATTTCTGTTGTTCTGCTGCAAATAAATGTTTTCTAACTGTTGGGATCTCCCAGTATCCAACTTAAAGCTACAGTTGAATCGCTTCATAGCAAGGCTGTGTAAGAGTGCAGGTTCGTTTCTCTGAAAAAGTATTGAAGTAGGCGAGTTCCTAGTAAAGCGGCTAACAATTCAAGTCTCGGAAGAGTGACCTTTTTCACTGGGGCCAGTTTACTTCGACTACATATGAGATTGACCTCAGTAAAAGTGTCAACCGTGTGACGTAGGTACAAACAAGCACCCTATACACGTTCAGAAGCATCGCAAAACCCATAAATGGTGACGTCGGAAGTTTCAGAAAACTCAATCCATCTTGGGATGAGTTATATCAATCAGACACTGTAACTCATGTATCCACTCGTGCCACTGTTGTGCTACAGCTGGTGGTAATAATTCATCCTTTTAATTCCACTAAGCCATGCATCCTGGAATAAAATCTTCACAGTGACAATAACTGGAACGCGAATAGGCCCAAACGATCGTAAGACATTGACATCAACTTCAGTAGTAAACGCTTTGTTACTGGTTCTTTAGATGTTTCGGCAATCTAAGGCCAGCACACATCAATTTGAAAAACATCTTTCTCAGTATCCCATTTAACACCTAAGACGTGCGTAATATCTCTAAATGGAATGTTTTCTTGTTTTCATACATCTTGTAAAATCTTAGAATTTGTCATCCATTTGGCTAATGGCAGGCTCATTCGGGATGTAAGCTGCAGTATTTCTCGATAAAGAATAATAGCCTCAGTATCTGTTGATGTCCCCATTACAAAATCATCCATGTATGTATTATTCCCAATGTGTTTAGCCAGTTCTCGAAGAGAAGCTGATAGTAGAAATGGACTTAAAGTGAGTCCGAGTGGAAGTCGCGTGAATCGGTATGTTACGATTTCATTTGCTGTGCAAAATTTCCCATCAGAAGTATACTCCGTCTTGTACCAAAGAAATCGTGTCACGTCTCTGTCTTCATCTGCTAGTATCAGCTGAAAAAATGACTGACTTCCATCGCTCTAGTAATTTCTATTTTAGAAAGTCATAATCTCAATAACATGGCCAAGATGTCAGGTAGAAGATTTGGTCCGGCTTCGAGAACATCGTTCAAAGATGGATGACCAGAAGAGTGAGAGGAAGCATCAAAAACTATACGCCACTTGATTTCTTAATTTGCGATCTTTTTTACAGCGTGATGGGACAAGTAAAATAAACGTACTTCATTTCGTATCTCTTTTAAGACGACTTCGACTTGTTTTTTATCAATGTAATCTTACATCTGTTTAGCATACTTTTGTTTTAAATCTGTATTTGCGTGTATTCTTCTTGTCCAAGAATTAAAACGTTGGATTGCGGTATCATAATTGCTCGAAGAAAGTTGAACTTCTGGTTTTCAGGGTAAATAAGCAACTCGTCTACCATCAAAGATTTTGACAGATTGATGAAAGTTCGTTAGAAATTCAGCGTTGTGAGTGTTTAATCTTAATTTCTCCTGCATTGGTTGTATGCCAATGCTCTCTAAGTTCCACATTGTCTAATTCCTGAGTTGAAGTATCCACATTAATACTATGAACTGTAGGATTGAAGGAAACCGTTGTATGTGATTGAAGATCCACTAAGTACCCATCCAAAACTTGATGGGACCAAGGCCAGAGAATCCGACAGCTTGACTAGAGCATCAGAATGCATGACGTTCCAATAGAAACCTGCACCAATTAGAACCTCAATAGGTAAGTTTGACAATGAATCATCTGGGTCAGCAAGCTTCATTCTTTTTCTTTTAGCAAAGCGTGAGACATCAATTGGTGAAGACGGGTGAAATGCATACCTGTTAGAACTTTTGAATGCACACATAACGTTGACTTAAGATTTATCCCAGATGCTAGATAACTTAAATTAAACTTGGCGTCACAAACGGCTGAAGCTAGTTAAAGATTCGAACGCTTGAAGGTCTAAGGGTCTAGTTGAAATGACGGGAAGATTTAAAGTGTTCACAAGATCAGAAGAAATGAAGCTGGATTGTGTGTGTGTGTGACTTCCACCATCCAAAAGGCAACGTGTCAGTTTTGTAATTCCAGTTGAACTAGTTATTGAAACTCGTTCTCTGTAAATGAACAAAATTGTAAGTGAATGTATCAATCTTGTTTGTAGATGTAGTCGCAGACTGCTCATTAGTTGAAGTTTTGCATATCGAAACATGGTGTTTTTTCCTGCATTTGGAACAGCAGTATTTCTCTTTGCGAAAACAATTCTTTTGTACGTGACCCCGATTAGTGCATAAAAACATCTGCTGCTGGCTTTTAATTTTTGTATACGTGCGTCTATGTCCGTAACAGAGTTGCATTGTTGAGGCCAATGTCCACCATTTTCGCAGAAAGAGCAAAAGGGTGAAACTTTTTTACCCTTACTAAGTGGTCTGGAATGCACATTAAAATTCTCTAAGGAGGATTTTATAGGATAGCTTGGAACCAATGAACCTTTAATATTATTTGCAGTTATTGTTCCTTCGACCTCTTCTGGTAAAAAATTCATTAATTTTGTTATGTCACTTTCCTCCAAATTTTCACGTTTTTATCGTATACAACCCAATTTATTTTGAAGTTTTTGCTCATTGTACTCTATTTCTGTTTGGATTTTTCATTATTAGATAACCTAGTCACAAAGGGGAAAGGTTTGCTCCATAAAACTGGTTCAACCTTACTTATTCGGTTCTAAGCCTGAAACTGCTTTTTGACAAGCTGAACTCCATTTTTAGTTTTTGTTTCTTTGAATTTTCTACTTCCTTTTAAATAGTTATTCCTTTATTTTCTTTAATTTTTGTTATTTAACTTTCATTATATATATATATATATTTATTTCTTGATATTTTTAAATGTATTTCATGTTGTTTTTCCTTTGTGTAAATATATATATTATATATATGCAGGTACGACTTAAGGCATGAGCCAACTGGGCCCGGGCCCAGGGTCTCGGCTTCTGTGTGGGCCTTGTTACGTTCTAGGCTCTATCTTAATAATCCGGATAATTTTAATGTTATTCAAATATTATTCCTTACATATTCTCTGAAAAACAGGGAATTTCAAACAGCCTAGGCCTAATACCGTAAACAATCATTCAACTCATTTAGTCGAAATGCGGCCATCGGTTGAGTCGGTTTGTGCCTAGGTTTTTGAGATTGTGAGTCGTGCATATTTATTTGTTTCAAATGATCGTTTGAAAAAGTATTTGACAATGCATGCTATATACTTTCGACTTTTAAAAATATCAGGTAGTACCTATTTTTGCAAAAGAGCCCAGGGCCTCAAACACCATAAAATTTATCAATGCCCAGAGCCTCAAAGTCTTAAGACATCCCTATATATATGCACTAAAAGGATTTTTAACATTAAAGCGTCACAACAACCATAAAAAGCATTTCCCCATGGGAGAATTTTAATTCATAACCATAGTAATTATAAGTATTAATAATAGGTGAATTTTCCCTTATGCAGAAAAGTCGCAACAAATGTGTTTATTTAGTGACTGTGGTAGCTGAGTGGTCATGGTCACGAGCTCATGACCTGCATTGTCGAGTCGGAAGTTTGAGTCATAGTGCCATTGAAGAAGCGTCGTACATAGCGGCTGTGTGACACATTTATAATAGCATAATTACATAGCATTGTTGGGTCTCAACTTCCTTTTAAGCAAACTAGGGTCAAAGAAACATAGAATACAAGAACAGTAATAAGTTTCTGTTACCGAAATCATTTTAATGTCAAGTTTTATAGCGGGGAGGAAAATATCTATTACCCCGAAGGTGTTCGAAATTTCTACCTCAAGCACCTACACGGGATTCATATCAGCAGTGCACTTAATCCCTAACATTCTGGAAGATTAGGAATGACTAGGTCTTCAACTTATTCAACGGGGGGTCTCTCACACTAATGACTTTACATGATCCAAACAGAAATCCACACATTATATATCCGGTGACCCAGCAGGTCAATTGATTGGACCACCACAGCTAATCCAATGCTTTTCAAACCTATGGGTTAGGTTCTGCAAGACTTCATTGCAGTAACGGTAAACAACTTTTTCTAAGTCACCCATCCGATATGTAACCGTGGTAGCCTAGGCCGGCGTGTCATGAGTTCGATCCTAATTCCGTTGAAGACCCACCGTGTAGGGGAGCGATGCGCATTAATTCTGTCGAGAGCTCAAATATCCTCCCGTTGCTGTGGTGTGGTAGTTAGGAGAGGGGGTGCCAGCGCAAGTGTCGTCCTCGTCACTTGACCATGGTTCAAAATTACGAGGTCCGTTGCCACAAGCCCTTGAGTAGCTGAACTGTGCGACGTAAATACTCACTCACTCGCCCATCCGGTATAGTGGTTAGCGAAGCTGATTGCTGTGCCGTAGGGCTTGGATTCGAATTCAGGATAAGGCTTGGATGTTTGTAAATGTATAGTGCCTTTGCGGCATAGGGATACTCTAAATCAGGGTACTCAACCTTGTTTTCTGCCGGGCCGCATACATATGTTAGTTACTTCACGCGGGCCGCAACAGAAGAATTAATGGAGGGGGGGGGGGGGTCAATAAATGCTTTTAGACCAAGATAACACAGAAAATTTGAAATGTGAAAATTGATCAAAATATTAAAACTTATATTTTGCTTTTTTTAATTAATATTTTTTATATTTTTAATTTTTGTCACTAAATGTTTTTAAATTGGAAGCATTCAAGAATCACTTTTTCACATAAACGGTTTCATATGATTACCAATAATATAACAAATTTCTTAGGGAGTCTTTGTTACCGCTGTGACATTACCACTGACAAAACACTTTTTTGCTGTTGTAAAGATTGTTTAAGAAAACCTATTTATCACCTCTTGTAAGAGATCTTCGAGGAAAAGTGTTATTGAATGATTCCTGTTTATTGGTATTTTTTTTGCGACAAATCGAACAATTACTGAACCATGCTTGTTTTTCACTACAAAATAGACAAAACTTCCTAATCTTCAAACAATTTATTTTCTTCGAATATTTTTTTTTCTTGCAAGATATGAAAGATATTCAAAAATTAGCTCCACTTATAAAATGGTCGCTACTCCACTGTTGTCTACTATCACTAATCAGGAAAAAAAAATATCAATTCGCACCCATATGACACCGACAGTAAAAAGCAAAATTGATACATTTGATTTTCTTACAAAGAATTTTCCACCAAATTTTCAGTAATAAATGAATTTCTCGGAGCAATGAGCCATGACCGTGCCACTTGAAAAGGCCCGGTGGCCGCAGGTTGAGTATCGCTGCTCTAAATAGTCATCGAGCCGCAAGTCCTCTCGTAAGGTTGGTGGAAGGGGAAGAGAGGTGGTAGGTCTCTGACACCCAATGGTATTCTTCTTCTAAATTGGGGTGGAATCGACCTAAATTGTATTGTCACCTGTATGATGCCCAAGGCTACGGCCAACGACAGGCGTACATCTAGCGTGAAGCATTTCTGACGCTATAATGCTATGCGACTCTAAATCTTCGTGCTCTTTTTCCCTCTTGCAGGTTTGATAATGAATCACCTTGTATTTAACAATATACTTACTGGATTGATATAAATACTAACTTTTGCTCTTTTTACTAAGTAATATTTTTAAATCCTTTAAAATTTGGAAAAAATAACCAAAATTCAAACTCAAATGTAAATTTCACTACAAGGTTCACATATTCCTTATCATGAAAGACAAAAAAAAAAAAGTTTTCAATGTTCGTTTGTTTTATTATTTATAACATGACTCAGAAAATGTAGTTTTCTTATTAAGTTCTTTTTTATTTCATCTGGGTGCATCCAGTTGACTTTGTATTAGAGGTGAAGAGATTCCATCGTTTACCTTGGGACTCGAAATTATTAGGTATAAAGGAGAGTTCTGTAGTTTTTTTCTTCAGAAAAAAACTCTTTCCCCCCTTTTTATTTAAAATTTAACCTAAAATATAATTTCCCTTGTTAGTTACAACTGTCTGCCAGAGTTTTAGCAGCTTATATAGCTTAAAAGAAGTCCTCTGATTTGGAGAGAAAGTATTCTTTCTCTGCCATTTGAACACCCTCATAGTTTATATATTTATTTTCATCAAGAAAGTTTTGCAGTGACCTGAACAGATGATAGTCAGATGGTATAATATGGGAGTATATGTGGGCTATGGTAAAGTTTTCCAACCCAACTGTGCAATTTCTTATGCGATGTTTCTTGCCACGTGTAGTCTAGCGTTGTAGTGAAGAAAAATCACACCCTTTCTGTTGGCCAAAGATGGACGTTTATGTTGAATCTCTATTCAAAACATCAAGTTGCGAACAGTAACGACCGTTTCACTGACTTTCAGCAGCTTATAGTGCACTATATCCTTGCTGTCTCACTAACAACACAACATAATCTTCTTCTGATGTACTCCAGCTTCGCATGAGGAGGAGGGGGGTCTCCCCTTTCTAAACATATTCTTTTCTTCTAACCACGTGTTTGTACACTATCTACTTTTCATCTCTAGTCACCAAGTGGTCTAAAAATGGTTCTCTTTTGTGACGAACAAGATTTGAAGAACATATATCGAAATTCTGTCCATTAAATTCGTTTCGCTTAATTCGTGTAGCCTCCAAACAGAGAGTTTGGACACGAAATCAAGCCTTTTAATGTAATCCAAAGCAGTAGTATGATGAACTCCATGCTTGAAGCACACTTCTGGGGAAGTAAACGTGGGATTTATCCTAATCATACTGTGCAGCACTTCGTCACTAAGAAAAATCACCCAAGCAAAATTTCACACGAAATCTTTAGCATGTTCGAACTGTTACTGCGTCGTCTCCAAACACGTCACACGAGTTTGTTTTTGCCTCCATTGCGCTATTCCCTTTTCGGTACTCAAACAACATATACTGTCTGAAAAGCACTTTCTCCACTCATGTTAACAGTTTTACTAGTATAAAAAAAATGACTAAAATGCGAAGAAATGTGTATAACTTATCAATAGTATACTAATCAAACTGTTTAAACCGGTTTCAGTCGGATCAGAATTCTTGCTAAGAATCGACAATGCATAAAAGTGCACGTGTTCGAAAACGACTGAATTTTCCCTTATATCCAATATATAAGCTTTTATAAGATTACTTAGAAATATAAACAGATTCTACATTGGTTACACTGGATTTAATACTTAAATTTTATTAAATACTCAGCGAGATATATTATATATATATATAAAAGATTTTATATATATATATATATTATATAGAAAACACAAATATATTTTCTTCGGAAACATTTTTTCATTAATATACATTTATAGTAAAAAATGCAATACAATTGTTGCTTATGTATGAATTGAATTGATCAATTCGTATACATAATGATATTTATTATTTGTTATTTATGTAAAAGTGAAAGAAATGTATAAAACAGAATTTAATTGCGTTTTTGGATGGTAAAATACGAGTATGGTAAAGATCTTTTATAATCTACTATTTATTTCCGTATAGAGAACAGTCATAGAAATTGTTCTGAAGACCCTTAAGAATATAAATAAAGGTATTCAAGATTCAATTTAATCATTATTCATCTACTTATGTATTAAGTCTGCGGTAAAATAAGCTTCTTAGAAGAAGCATTTAAATCGTATTGTCTCTTGTGTCGGCTAGATCAATTGAAAGCATACGTCTTTTACATAATATAAATCCCAAAATCAAAGAGTTATGCTTGAAATCAGCTTCGATTCAATGGTGAATCATCTTCTAGTTTTTTAAGGATAAAATCGAGTGTCCATTTATCTAAAAAATAAAATTAATACTATTTTATTGAATTAAATAATGAATAAATGTTGGGCTTTATTTGAAAGTTTAAATTATTTTGTCTAATTTACTTTGGTGATATATTTTCTTCATTTCATAAATACGCAAGGCTTAACTCGTTTTCTTTCTTTTTTTTTCTTTTAAAAGAAGATTGCAATACACTACTTAAAGCTTAATACGTTTACTTTCTTAATTTTTTCTCTTAATACATTTTTAATGTAAATCTCCAAATGAATTAAAATAAGCTGGTATTGAGAAGTATTCAGGTAAACTGCAGTATCTATATGTTATCAAAATACAGTTAATGTAATCTAATATCTTTAATAGGTAACTCGATAAAGTTTATTTCAAAGTTGACTGGACATGTATTTTTTACGGTTATTTAAACATTGTGTTGTGTTTCTGGAATTTCAAATTATGTTGTATAATGCCAATATGTTATTTTTTTTATTGTTCAAATTTGTGTGCTTAGTTTTTAAAATCAAAATATACTTAAGCAAATGGCTATCTAACAAATGATGAGGCTTTTATTTTTTTTTTATAATCAAAATTAGTCAATATTTAGATCATAAAATAGTCTTTTTGTTGCGTTAAATAAAAATACGATTTAGAAGAATTATGGTTATATAATTCTGATCCCCGTACATTGGTCATAGTTCATAATTAACCAAATAAAGACGATATCGCTTGAATATGAGTGATTTTTTTTCTTTTTGCTTAATGTATTTGTAGAATCACTTATATGTTCTTATGAAAAATTTTAAGATTTCTCTCCACTCGATTATCTTTTCTGTTCACACGCACACACACACATTAATTTATCCCAATACTTCTTTAATAGAACGGTATGTTACTTTTAAATGACTGAAAAATAGAGACAAAAAGTGACATAGCGCTTATATAGAAATATTAATATAGTTGAATTAAGCGTTATTTATATATATTAAACCCCATTTCGATAGTAACTCAACACTCTATACATCTAGATTTGTAATGGATCCATTTTGAATACTACTTTCTACTTCGCTGTACCATTTCAGCAATTCTATTTAAAAAAATATGCATCATACATACACATACACTCATATATACATGTGTGTGTATCTGAGTATTAATTCATTATATTTATATATATATATATTGTATTTATTACACTTATAGTATCTTTACTATACTTCGGCACACAAGGTAAAAATATTCACTAATTTGAATTAGTTCCAAACATTAAGTTTGTCTGATTTCAGTTTAATTTGTTTGCTATATATCTTGGGGAAGGGGTTTCGTTTCTTATCTCTCTTATTCATACTTCGAACTTCTTGAATTTGGTTTTTACGAGGAATTGAATTTTAACAATTTTTACTCAAACTGGTGAGCAAAGATCTTTTTTGTGAGGCTTTATATTGTTTATTGAAATACGTGCTATAAGTTTGAACTATATTCAGTTTGAAATTGAAGTCAGAAATGTGTTAAGGATCCATAGAATCTCTCTTGTGAACTGGCTTATAAATCAAATTAGTGAATCTCAAAATATTCCAGTGACGGTATGTGAAGGTATGAAATATCTTTTATCTTCTACTTCCTATTACATCTTTGGTTTTGACTGTACATTTTCATCTGAAAAAAAAATAATTTTTTCGTTTTGTTCTTTTCTGATGTATTTGTCTAGTATTTTTAGAATCGCGATGTTTTAATCTCATGTACAGTTTATATCAAGATGGAAGAGAAAGAGAGGGAAAATAAGACAAAAATCTTGTCATTTTTTAAAATTTTTTAATTG
Organism: Trichonephila inaurata madagascariensis; assembly: GCA_019973955.1. NCBI lineage: Eukaryota > Metazoa > Arthropoda > Arachnida > Araneae > Nephilidae > Trichonephila > Trichonephila inaurata. Next base: position 130,232 of record BMAV01001714.1, read on the forward strand.
TTCCTGATTTTGCTTACCATATATCCCGCCATATAACGCACACCTATACTTTTAAACTGCATTTTTTAAGTTTTAGATATATTCGCCGTATAACGCGCACTCTTTTTTTACTAAGAAATCTGAAAGGTAGATGAGCAATGGTTTTATCTTTTTAAGTCTAAAAATAGTCTATAAATGGATAATTTAAGCATGGAATGAAATTAAACCTGAATTAATTAAAAAATCATTTAAAAAATGTATAGTATATCTAACAATTCTGGAAGGTAATTATTTATTTATAGATTAGAGTAACACAGTAGTGATGTAAAAATGAAATAGAATTCGATGATAAGATGTAAATAAAGACGAATAGGACGATTTTTTCATGTTATTCAATCATGAAAGCTTATAAGGTATATCATTATGTAGATAGTATTTAGATATACGTAGAATTCCTATTTTTTATGCTTATCTTTTCTTCATTTTTAAAGCTATTTTTATATTCGGCGTATAACGCGCATCCGTAAAATTGGATATTTTTGAGGTAAAAAGTGCGAGTTATACGCAGAATTATAAGGTAGCATAATTTTAATAACGTGTATGTTTTGTTACTGGGAAGAGGCGTGGTACTACATTTATTTATTACATCCTNTAAAATTGGATATTTTTGAGGTAAAAAGTGCGATTTATACGCAGAATTATAAGGTAGCATAATTTTAATAACGTGTATGTTTGTTACTGGGAAGAGGCGTGGTACTACATTTATTTATTACATCCTAACTAATCTTCAAGTTATAGATATGAGTAATTCTAAAATTAAACCAAATAATTATGTAAATTGGATGAAAATGTTTCCATTAATTCATTGCTTATTATGTATAAACCATTTAGTATACCTGGAATTGTTGAAGGAAGCAATTTTCTATTTTCCAGTAAAATCCATTAAATATGAATAAATGTACTAACGTTTTACTTGTAATCAGTGTTGCGAGAATAAAAGGTTCTGCAGTTTATTCATAAAATATGATAATATAAGATTATTATCATTAAGATTATGCATGAAAGTCTTTATAAAATTTATTCTCTTTCATTAAGCAAATTTTTAAGTTTATTTTACACAAGCTTTATGTTTATACAACGCTTTTGATGCTATTTACTTTTAAATTTTAAGAGGAAAACGTGTATATGTTTAGTGAGAAACTCATTATTCCATAGAATAACTAGGTGTTTCAAGAAATAATTAGACACACACACACACACAGCACACACACAGGTCAGTTAAAATATATAAAATTACTGAGAATTCTCGATTTAACTAGGTATTTTATAGAATAACGATAACTTGACCGTTAAAGTATGAAATACGGTCCTCGAAAGTCCTTTGAACCGGTTCTAGATGCTTTTGGTGAGTTTTGAACCGTTTATAGCAACTTTGGGGATGGATTTTTCCGATTAGGAACAAGAGATGTTTTAATAAAACAATTGTACTCTTAATCTCAGTTCAGTATATGTGAGCGAGAATTAATTTCCATTCAAGAAATTCCGAATACTGACACAATATTTCGATCTTTCGCAAAAGTTGCGGCACTGTACAAGGATTTAGAAAGTGCTCGTGTAAAAAATGTGTAATAGTAAAAAGTGTGATTGTTTCAAAAATAATATGCATAGCAATTCAAAGTGTCAACACAACAATCCTTGCTCTAATAAATAATGAAAAGTAAAATAAAGGTATTTCATAAAAATTAAAATAATATTTACTTACATTTTTGTTTGAAAAAGTTTACACAATGTTTTTATGAAGCAACCATTTTTACTTCCCAGCATGTATTTTTTTGATAATATTTGAATGCAATTATTTCCGCAACTTATATTCCTTTTTTTCCCTTTCTGTTTAACTAATGTTAGCGATATGAGCAATTATAAATTATATCATCTGCTTTTCATTTTTATTTATCAATTAAACAACCGCAATAGGAATAAAATGTATTTTTCGAGAGATTTAGCTATTTATGATCAATTAATTTATAAAATAATTTTGAAATCGTTTATTTTTCACGCTTTAATGGTTTATCATAAGTTATCGCATGGAATAACTAGTTATTTCACAGTATAACTGGGTAAAGTATGAAATTTTTCATCTATTATATACTTTAACTGACTTGTCTAGTTATTTCATGAAATACCTAGTTATTCTATGAAATAACTGAATTATACACTTTAACGGTAACTTATATATAAAAAACCCCATCTTGACTAGAAAAAAATATAAATTTTACATTATTAATATTATAATAAATCCGTTGTACTAATATTTAGGAAATCTAACAAACAATGTCAGAGGAGTTTGAAATGGATAGAGCAAAGCTTGTTCGCTTATTCTATATCTTGTTAGGAGAAGAATGGCTTTAACATAATACTTCTTAAAAGTCTTCCTCCTTGTTATTTTACGTTCCTAACTTCTTCAAAGCACCTGCTCAATCGTGGCCCTTGGAAGTGAAGACAGCTATTTAAAAGCCAACTGTAGGCGAATGCATCGATTTGTGCAAGCCCTTCATCCAACAAGCAACCACTAGTTCTAACGGCGTGTGTAATGAAGGCAGCTGGATAAGCCTTTCAAACTAGATATGCAGATTTGCAACGCCCGAGCTGTGATAATCGCCTTCGCTTGTTCTTTGCGAATTGTACTCAGCTTGGAAAGAGAATAAAGAACAGATAGAAGGAAAAAAAAGTCTCTCGGTATTTTTTGTTATTTTTTGATGAAATCATAATTTATTTAGGGTTACCTGAATGATGTTGAAGACATCTGATTAATTTTTGCTGATCAGTTTTAAGTCCCGATTTGAGAAGCTCAAAGTCTTTTCTTGAAGTGACTCTTTACAGGTACGTGCTTCCGTGCTCCAGAGATGAATGACTAGTTCTCACCGTATTGTTCGAGAAGGATTTATCCTTTAATCCTAAATCTTCCTTCCACATCTTTCTTTTCACATCGCCGTCTTCATAAGGTACTTCTTTTCTTATTTTAATTTAAGTTTCATTTTGTTGTTTGTGGATCTTATACTGTATTCACTTACCAAAAGCTTCCTTAAAAACACTAGAAGTAAAATTATATTAAAAGTTTAAAAAATTATTTTTTTAATGGGATACGATTTGATCGTGAAAGTCCATTACTTATGCAAATAATCCGAATTTATAATAAACTTGTTTGTTAATTTAAGACAAAATAAAATGCATTAAAAAACTTGACACGAAAGATCTTAATAACTACTACCACGAAAATTAAGCTCTTATTAATTATTTCATGATACACACGAAATCGTGCATTGCTAATTTTAAGAACAAAAACTACATGTTATGCTTCCTGTTTGCGTAAGGTATTATATTCCTTAATATATTTTTAGTTTCAGTTCATGGATAAAACGTTTTTTATGGCTTCAATAGCATATTGCCATTTTTAATCACAGTTTTAGTAATACAGGAGAATATATACATTATCTTAAAATGATCTGTGTGTGTGATTATATATAAGAAATATCGAAGAGAATTATACACTCCAATTTAGCTCTTACCTCGAAATGTTTGATTTGATACGATATGTCTGATATAAAAAAAATAAAATATAAGAAAAGTTGGTGCTTATCAGTACATTTTTCTCAATTGTGTTAATATGTTATATTCAAAAATAAGAAGAAAAAGGTTTTTATTTTCCTGGTATTTGAAATTCTATATTTAATTCAAATATATTTCTTAGTATATAAGTAACAAAATTTATATTCTGAATTCTATTTAAAATGTTTTGAAATTTTTAACAGTTATCTACAATACACACAAATACAATTAAAAAATAAAAAAATCTAACCAACGTGTCTATCTACTTTTTTATTAATCATTTACATCCATGAATTAAACACGAAAAGTTTTTTTAATTTATAAAGTGGAAGTAAAATGAAAAATAAGCAATAAAAAAGAAGTGCATTTACTTATTCAATTTGTTATTTATTTTCTTCTCACGAAAGTAGGAATTAGTATACATAATTGTGAAATCAGAATGTGTTATTTTATATTTATAATAATTTATTACTATATTGTATTGAAATGCCGTAGATGTAGTTTGAGTGTAATTCATCTTAATTAAAGGTTCCAAAATCAATAATTTTTTTAACCTAAAATAAATATGAAATATGATGAATATGAGAATATGAGATGAGATAAATATATGAGATAATGATATAAAATAAATATGAGAAATATGTGTAATACTACTTCTCATTTTCAACAAAAATAATAATAATAATAAATAAACAAAATAAAACAGCAGCCGATTGAACATATTTTTTATTAACCCCCAAATAAAGGACACTTAACCTAGTGTATCATTTCATAAGAAAATATTATTTATTTTGTATGATATTTTAGTATAATATTACAATTGTGCATGCATATATATATATACATAATTGTTTTTACAAAAATTTATTTTTGAAAGAAGTACTCAAAAAATACACACTGGAGATTTTTGCTTAGAACTATACATAAAATCAAATTACTCTCAACAATTTTTTTCTTCACTCATCTCTTCTTTAGACACTTTTGCCTTTTATTTTCAGAAGTGCGAAAAATTCCACATATAATGTGTGAAAAAGTATCCTTGGATTTTTTAGATCATATGGAATTTTAACTTGAATTCTTCTATAGTTTTACGTATTCTTAAAATACTTCTTTTTTAGGAATGAATGCAGTAAAAAAAAGTATAACATTTGATTTCAAAATTCTGTTGTAAGAAACAGCGTACTTTTTTCATACGCAAATTGTGTTTTGAAGCAAAAAATATAAGTTAAAATTTAGCGTATAATGAAGGAATTTCTAATTTATATAAGTCTAGGAATGGATCTTTAATAGTATATTTTTTTTTACAAAAAAACTTATTTTATAAGTTAAATCTTTTTTTTTATTTTTATTTATTATTATTTTTTTTTAATCTTAATTTTTTTAAGTTGGAAAATTCTATGTTCAATGTTTTGTTGACAATAAGAAGCATGGTAACTAAAAATTAAAAAAAAATTTTATTTATCGCGAATAGGCTTTTTAAGCATTTTATGAAAATTTGAAATTAATCACGCTTTTTTTCGCGTTTCTTTTCCGAGATAGAAAGATTCAATTTATGTTATATTAACATTTTTCAGGAGATGTTATTAAGTATTTTTTGTAAAAATAAAAAGTTTAATTTCTATAAAACACTCGTATTCCAATCTTCACCATATGTGATAAATAGTATCTTCATATAATGATCATTACATCACGGGCATGTAATTATTACAAGTTTTTTACACTTCTGTAACATAAACATTGTATTCTCGAAATCCTTTTATTATATGGAAGTTAAAGCAGATAATATGAACAAAAGATAACACACTCAATGATAATCAGATCAAAATAGAGAAGAAATAAAAAAAAATTATACATGTTTTACTCTTTCATGTTTGGGTTTTATGAACGAAAGATTTGAAAAGTAATTAGAAGGATTTAGGATGTTTATTTATGTATAGTTATAAGTGCCTCAAAATGTAATGAAAATAATTCTTGAGTATTTCAGAGAACAAAGTATTTAGAGTCAAAATTGTTTGGTTCATCTACAAAAAAAGAAAATGCTCTGTTGCAAAAATTTACGCATTTGATGAATTCCAAAAACCTATTAACGATTAAAAGAAGAAAACTAAAGTTTGATTAGTCAAACACCTTTTTTTTACTCACTTGTTCATAATAAAAACAATTTAAACTTGAATCTATAGATCCCTCATTCAATTAATCTGTATTAACTTTATTGATCTCAGAACGAAGATGATTTCTGTGATTTCAGCGTTTCAAATCAGGATTGAATTAAAAGATCCATTGCAGCAAATGAAACAGACTAATTTATTTTCAATATTTTTTTCAACTCATTCATGTTTTAATTAGAAAAGGTAACTTTTTGAATGAATTTCGTTGGAAAGCATAAATTTATCAAGAATTGTTTTTTGGTATTCAGGAACTTTGACAATGACTATTTCTTTACATATAACGTGAAATAGATTGAGTAAATATTATAATATCAAATTCAGCCGTTTTTTAAAAGTAAATTACTTTTTTAGAATTTCATGACCCATTTGTACAACGTAATTGCGTGTTTAACATGCTTACATTTTAATTTTTTTAGTTACTTGGAACGATATCACAGTAAGATTTTTATGTTATTAAATAAATACTCTCAACATTCAGTGGCGTCCACAAGGGGAGGGTTTCGGGGCTCAACCCCTCCCCCATACACCAAAAGATTTTAATTTTTACAGTAGATATTACCTATCC
>BMAV01001714.1:147947-160291 GCA_019973955.1 Trichonephila inaurata madagascariensis
GGCAATAATTCTCTCAAGATTCTCTTGGGAAGACAAAAGAAGAAAAACCTTAAATTTTTCATGGTTCTTCTAATTTTTTTGATTTTCTGATTGTTATAGAGTAGTTAACAACTATTTGTGAGATTTTATTATGAATTATTAGAACAAAACAGAACAATAAAATCAATTGGTTTGTTTCATTCCAAATATTTTTATTTTTAGCTTGTTGATTTTTTTTATTGGAACAGTATGTACGCAAATGCACTAACTGTAAACTATCCATTGCTCGTTCTAATGGAATTTAAAGAATCAAATGAAAAAAATAACAAAAAAAGGTTATTCGTTATATTTTGATTTGTTTTATTGTTTTCTGTTGTTACTAATGCCACCTGATCGGCAAAGGCCAGATCGAGTCCCACGAAATTCATCATGGTAAAGGGCTAAGTGACGCCTGTCGTTAGCAGTAGCTTTGAGCACCATACCGGTGATAATACGTTACAGTTATTGTTTTCTAATGTCTATTACTCAATTTTCGCAATCTGAAACGCAAATATTTTGCTTTTAAGGAAATCTGAATCAGAAAAAAAAAGTGTTCTACACCCAAACCATTATGGTAATATTTATAAAGCTGTTGGATGCTCAATATAGTAGTGTATTTCTCATTGAGTAAAAAATTTCCAAAAATGCAGACTCTGCTTGTCTCTTAATTTAATTCGAAGGCAATTATGTTGATGCTAGTATTCTAAAGTTATTTATTTCAATGTTATTGCACTCTTTTTCTTCCTATATATTTTTTATATAACAGCTATAAGCGTTGATTTTTTGCTGTGATAGCCAAGTAATCGTGAGTGCGAATCATGGCCGATGTTGTTGAGTCATGGTTTCGAGTTCTGGTGCCACTGAAGATCCACCGTGTATAGCTAAAGGGCTCAAAGTCCTCACGTGTGATGATGTGGAAGTTTGGAGAGCTGAGTATCAACTCAAGTTTCATCTGTGTTACTTGACTGAGGTTCAAAATTGTGTGAGATCTGTCAACAATAGCCCTTGTGTATCAGCAAAGTGTGGTGTTTGCAAATTAGTCTACTTTTCTATTTAAATTTTTCAGCAAGACAAATCAATCGAATCCATTTAAATGACATATCAATGAAGAAATATAAATATGTATAATCATTGACATTTAATATAAAATCTTATCCAATTTATTTACATGTACCTTTTCAGGTAAATGATCGAAAATATTTTCGACATTTTCTCATATAATTTCTTTTGTACTCTTTAAACTTTTTAGTGAGGAAATTTTTTATCAAGTTATTTGGTATTTAAGATATCCGACTACGTTCGGAACCGTGATTTTAAAAAGGCACATAAATGGATCATTTTCATGATATTTAGTGTCACTTAGGTTAGAATACATGTATAAAATTGTTTTAAGGACATTTGGACAAAATAAGTTATTTAAATACAATATATTTCGGCTAAAAATTAACTTAGAATAACCTTTTTTCAAAATGTTTGCCTTTCGTCAAAAATGCTTCTATTATAATAATATTTTGCCTGTATATAGCTCAGACCTCTGTACAGAGGCTCAATTATGATTTTTGAAAAAATCACATTATTTTCAGAGCTACAACCATTTGAAATAATTATCGGCATTTTTTTTCTTAAAATTTCTCCCCTCTGTTGTTGTAAAACACGGATAAACCCACTTCTAAGTTATATATTTCAAAAATTCTAGTTCAGCCTCTGTGCAGAGTTCTGAGCTATATACAGGCAAAATATTATTATAATAGAAGCATTTTTCACAAAAGGCAAACATTTTGAAAAAGGGTTATTCTAAGTTAATTTTTAGCCGAAATATTGTACTTAAATAATTTTTTATTGTAATACTATTCTTAAAACACTTTTATAATTTTCTAATCTAAGTGACTCTAAATATCATAAATACTATCCATTTAAATGCTTTTGCAAAATCACGGTTCCGAACGTAGTCGGATACCTTAAAAGACTGAAATTGACACTAATCATCAGATATTTTGCTGTATGTGACAGTTGAGAAGTCAGCTCATTTTTTCAGATTAAATCTTAAATCCTTTCCAATTACGTTGAAAAAAAAATCAGAAAAGATTTATGCTTGACTTTAATGTTTGGTAAGTTAGTAGAAACAAGTAGATATTTTTTCATATTTTAAAATTATACGTATATATAATGCGATATTTTATTGTAAAATGCGAAAAGAGTTCTTCCATATAGTAAACTTTAATTAAATTAAAAAATTACTTGTTTTTATCTTCAAATATATAAAATACGTGTTTGTGATATCAACACCAAGTTAATTTCTTTTTTTTTAAAAAAAACTCACGAATGCAATTTGAAGTCTCTTTCGAATATGTATTTGTCTGTTACATAGTGTGTAAGAGTATATTTATAATACTTGTTAGACAGTATAACTTCAGTTAATAGCTTATACTTGTCTTCAAATATTAAAGCTCAGTCTTTTTCCTTTTGTGTGTGTGTGTCTGATTTTAAAACATTCTTACATAAAATAGAAAATTCAGAAGAATTATGCTTTAAACAGTTATTATTGAATATTACAATATTAATATACTTCTTATATATTACAATCCTAATATATAAGAAGATTTGATAGTAAAAAAATAATTAGATTCTTTCATAAAATCAAACCTCAAAGAAGACTTAATGCGATTACATGTCTGCCGAAATAATCCCACAGATGCTCCATCGAATTAAGATTCGATGATCAAGTTGGACATTTCATTTACTCCATTCTTGAATCCTTAAGGCATGCATACACAATTCCAGTTAAGGTGAGGTTAGGCATTATCATTCATCAAGATATGCTATATAATGTGACATACGAAGTAAAAATCTCGTCCCAATATTTCACAGAAACTCTCATCTATCATCAGAACTCTCCTGACCTGCATGTGATTGACATGCAAGTCAGTGTGATCATTCAGAGATTCCAACCCTAACCTTGAAGCCACCTCTTCGGTAACTGTATTTTTCTACAATGTTAGATCTGTAGTATTTGATGTCATGTTCTATCCAGATTAGCATAAGGCCTGAATCATTCTCAAAGTAAATCGGGACTTGTCTGTAAAACCCATTGCTATCGCAAGGTTATCTTCAAGGGCCCAATTAAGGGGCTTTCTTAATCGTCATAAAAGTGCAGCTCTATATCGTCGATATAAAGGGGTGCATACAAGAATTGTCTTCAATTGAATCCCTAAATATGCAAACTTCTGCGCACCGTAGTTGCAGATATTGCTGTCTCTGTTACTGTACAATAATATCTCGACTTACACTACCCCGACTTACGCGATTTTCAAATCTCGTCACAATTTGTCTTTATTTTATTATTATTTTTTTTTCATCACTGAAACTCAGGTGGAATCAGTGCCAGAGCTTGAGAGATTGGTAATTTGGTTGAAGAAATTGTCAATTTTGCCAGGCAAATAAATTTAGAAGTGGATAGTGTGATGTGGTTCAAGAACTGGTGGATTCCCACAATAAGGAGTTGACAACTGATGAGCTTATAGAAATGCATGAGATAGAGCAAGACATTGAAGAACTTGAGTCTTTAAACACAGTTCAATCAGAAGATCGAATGACGTTTGGGAATTGGACAGAAGATCTCAGTTTTATTGAAATAGGTTACAAATTTAAAAAAAAAATAAATGCTCCAAAGAAGAGAGTATTTTTCTTTTCAACAAAAAAAGGGATAAAAAAATTATTAGCATGCAACGAGGAAATTTTGAAGGAGAAAAAGCTGTATGACGAGGTATATTCCGTAAAAAAGGTTTTCGCACACATTCATCAAATCCTTGTCTCGAGTTAAAGTGACGATGGTTTAGTGGTGCATAGTTTCTTTTAGAAATATATGTGTATGTGTATGTGTATTTTTCTTTTTTCCCGTTTCCAATTGTATGTATTTAATCCGTCGTGAGAATTTTCAGAAAATTCTGCATTGATATCTTCAATGTGAAACGTTTCCATGTGTCTGATCCTTTCCACAGGCGAGTCGCATAGTTGTCCGATAGAAGGCTTTCCAACTGCATATCAAATACTAGAAAAGGAAAAGAGGGGGAGATGTAAATCAATCTAAAAGGCAGTCTCTCCCTCTCTTTCTGGAAGCATAGCATTGCATGCACAATTTAAGTGCAGAGCAGATCTCCCACAGTAGAATATATCTCAATGTAATCGACCACCGAGAACCCCTTTGCTTTTAAGGTTGCTTTCTTGGGGGTCGACCACTCGTTGAACAATTGATCCAGAAAGATAAAGATCTTCGATTGAAGAGAGTTTGTTTATTCTGATACTGGTTGCTAAACTCTTGAGCAAAGTAAATTTTCTGTGCCATTTTTTTCTATTGTGTAAGCATCACGGAGTTGTTTTTAAATGAAGACTGGTATACATTTAATAATTAATGAAATAACAAATAGAAATCCAAAGGTATAATAAAAAATGTATTTTTTCTTGTTCGAAATTCGTTTAACTTTTGAGACCAGGCAAAGTTATATGAATGTAATATTTAAGTAATGGTTTAATGATGCCTTGCATCATTTATTTTTAAAAAAGGGACAAGATACGTTTAATATAGCAATACATTATTACGATATTTCTTCATAAGAAAAATCTCTTCTATACAAAGTTACCAAAAAGAAAACTCTTCTGGTTTTTATTCATTTAAAACAGTATACATTTTATCAGATGAAATTCACATTAAGTGCATAAATTAAATCTACAAAACAACAAAAATCAAGCTCCGATAGATATGATAAAACAGTATTTTTTGAGTATATGTAATACTTAAATATTTTTACCTGACATGATTTGTTTCAATAAATTCCAAATTTAACAAATATATTTTTCTAAAAAATTAGAAATCCATTTGTTTCAAACTTAAACATTTGAACAATTTCTATAGTAAATAGAAATTTTAATTTTCAATCATTTTCAATTGTACAGATTAACTACATAACTGATATTTATGTATATATGATTTAAATATTTTCAAAAGCAAGAATACTTTTGGTATTCCTAATTTGTGGAAAAGGTTTTTCAATAGCTTCGTAGAGTTATTTTTTTTAAAATAAGTTTTCCATAATATTCTACCTGCCATTACTAATCTCGATACTTTGTTGTTAAAGCATGAGGTTTTTACCTAAGTAATTTCCTCTGATTTTTGTTCAACTCAGATTTTTTATGTATCGTTCAATTTTGTTGTATTCAGCAATATGTGATACGCAAGAGGAATTTTATTTCTCTTTGATGCTATTCTATTATCTTATCTTTTAAATGTTTTACTATCTTATGTTTTAAACAATACCATAAATTATTATTTTAAATATTTTATTTTGTGCTTTCTCGGCTTCATTCAAAGTTCTTGCATTAATTAATATTATACTTCGTGATTAACTTTTAATTTCTCTCTGCGATAATTATTTAATAAATAGAAGATTTTGATAATAATATTTCATTCAGATGACATGCTTAATTTTCTCATAAAAATGTATTGTGAGATGATCGTATTTTCTTTATTTAATTTGACTTAATCCTCTTAATTTCTATTTGTTGATTATTCAACTCCCTCTTTTTCTAAGACACTATATTGCTTCGATATATTAATTACATTGTATTCCTATACTCATTTTAGAAGACATGCTCGTATTTAAAAATTACGAAGGGACACTTTTTCAAAATAGACTACAATACCTAACTATTAAGGTATCCGACTACATTCGGAACTGTGATTTTGCAAAAGCGCATAAATGGATAATATTTATGATATTTAGTGTCACTTAGGTTAGAAACTGTATATAAAATTGATTTAAGAATAGTATTACAATAAAAAATTATTTAAGTACAATATTTTGACAAAAAATGAACATATAATGACCCATATTCAAAATATTCTCCTTTTGTGAAAAATGCTTCTATTATAATAACATTTTGCCTGTATATAGCTCAGACCTCTGTACAGAGGCTCAAATAGAATTTTTGAAATATATAATTTAAAAGTGGGTTTATTAATGTTTTACGACAACAGAGGGGAGAAATTTTAAGAAAAAACCGCTAATAATTATTTCAATTGGTTGTAACTCTGAAAATAATGTGATTTTTTCAAAACTCATAGTTGAGCCGCTGTACAGAGGTCTGAGCTATATACAGGCAAAATATTAGATTTTATAATATAAGCATTTTTCACAAAAGGAGAACATTTTGAAAAAAGGTTATTCTAAGTTAATTTTTTGCCGAAATATTGTATTTAAATAAATTTTTTTTGTCAAAATTATCCATTATTATTTTGAAAATTATCCATTTATGCACTTTTTAAAATCACAGTTCCAGACGTAGTCGGATGCCTTAATATAAAATAATGATGAATCTTGCTTTTGTTTATGCAGCATAATCCACCAGTAGGAAAAAACAGTAACAATAAAGCAAAAGCAGTGTACTGATATCAGATCCATTTTATGTATAATATGGGTAAAAATAGAATGGGTGTGTGCGACAATTCTATCGGTCAAAGCTTCTCATGAAAATCCTAAGTGAGTTCATTGTTCTGTATTTAATCGTGGGCTTAAGTGGGGATTCACCGTCGTGGATAAAGGAGTAAGTAAAACATAGATTTCGACATGTTTTTACGACAAAAAAAAAATGGTATGAATGGCCAGGAAAAAGAAAAAAAAAAGTTTTTGATAAAGTAAATATGAAATACACGAGCAAATTTGACAAATATTGTTGACCGATTATTTACACAAAAAAGTGTAGATTTAATGGCTTGACGTAATAAATAATATTTTCGTTTCCTTCTCTGAAGTATCAACATTTTAACAACAAGTAAAGGAAACTATTTCTTTATTTCATTTCACATTTACACTTATTTTATAAATCCAATTAAAGATTATTTTAATCTTGAAGTAAATTTTTATTATCTATTAAAATTTTAAGTGCATATCAAGATTAATCAAAAACATAAAAAAAAAGTATTTGCGACTTCGTTTGAAACATAAGCTCAAATGTAGCTTTAGTAACAATTAAATAATTATTATTATGTTAATTATTACCTACATCTAAACTAAATTTGTACTATTAGTCACTGGCGTAGCTAGTCCTAAAAGAGCCCTGTATAAGAAATTTCTTGGAGGCCCTTTTTGGGCCTCGTTAATATTTTACGATTTTTTGCTTACACATGTTGGGGCCCCTGTAGCTTGGGGGCCCCGTATCATTGATACGGCTGTAGCTACGCCCCTGCTATTAGTCAAACTGATGATTAGACTTTTTTTCCCGGATGAATTTGAAGGAAAAAGAAAACACAATATTAATCTTAGAAATTTTCTGATAATTTTGCTGAAAAAGCAACTATTTCTTACACATTTTTAGAGTATTAAGAATATTAAAATTAAAATGAATTATCTTATCTAACATTTTACTATAAAAAAAATCACGAATTCAAAAATATAGCACGTCATTATTCTTGTATGTTCTATTGATCATTCAAGCCAAATGGTATCGATCAAATGAATAATGGCGCTCTTAGTTTGTAACTTGCCCCCAAACTGGATTGCAGAGTCGTGCAGAAAATGCAAAAAGATTTCTAACTGTTAGAGGAAGGAGCAAAACAGAAAGCAAAACAAAAATATATAAAAGAAAAAAGTAGGGGGAGGGCTTAGTGAGTGCACCCTCCAGTAACTCAGAGCGCTGAGAATTGCCCAGTTGTTAAATTATCAGCGATTTTCCGCACAGAAGAATGGCATATACAATGAAGGAGGGGATCCTGAGAATTCCATCACCTGTCTTTCTCGACCGACGCCGACAAGTTAGCCCAAATGTTTAGTTTTCCACTCCACCTTTTCGAATCGAATCGATTTTCATCATTCTGCCTTAAGAAAGGTCTTCCTATTGATTCTCCATTTAGCGAGGGAGTCTGTGAATCACCAGATCTAAATCCCGTAGAGATCTTTAAGAAAAATGGTTTTTGCTCGAAAAAATCAAATGCATAATCCATTTCTTAGACGAGTTCTATTCAAATATGTAAGTGGAAAACCGTTGAAAAGACATTAGTTGTTTTTTTTTTAAATAACTTTCTTCTAATAGAACGAAGAGAAGAATTTGTCAGAAGCGATTATTATTTTTTTTTTTTTTGTCATTTTTAATTTTGATTTGAAATATCTTTAAGTAAAAACAAACTATGAAAAAAGCTTGCATTTTTATTTCATTTTTAAATATTTCTGTAAGATTTCGTTAAGTATGGAATAAATTTACTTTATCATTCACGAATTGGTTAAGAGAATTCAAACTGAAATTAAGAATTTTAAGATAAGTTGTAGTCTTATCAATCTGTTTTACAATAAAAACAAGGAAAATGTTTTGTGCTAAATTTTCAGTGCAAAGTTCATATTCATCTTAGAGTTACGGATAGATATATAATGTAAGATAGACATTTTGAATTAAATTTTTTAAGGTTTGTGGGGTTTGAGTGCTTTAATTCATGTATTTATTACCGTACAGAGTTTTTTGAAATTAAATCCAAACAAGCCAAAATAAAAAGTGAACAGCTCTTTTTACCAAACCAAATGATCTAAAACACTTTTTCCAAGTTGAGAGGGAAAACAAAAGTAAAATTCAACCTGAGGTAAACAGAAAAATTGTGGAAAAGATAAGATTGTGTTGAGATTGAACAACAATTCATTAAGCTAGTTATAAGTCAACGTTCTAAACTAAATCCAAATAAAGCTACGATAATGGTTGAAACTTATCCCTTTTTAGGAAGAAAAGTACAATTCACAAAACCAATCTTTCATTTTAATTATGTCCAAGAATGCCTTTATAGATTAAACTAGAAAATGAAATTCACGATCAAATCTTGCATATTTGCAAAAACAACTTCGAAAAACGAGCATCGACATTTTGTAAGAGATATTTTGAATAGAGAAAAATAAAATAATTTTCAAAAGAAAAAAGAAAATTATAAACAAAAGAAAACCTCACGAGAAAAATAATATTTTTTCCAAAGTAAAGCTTCAGTTTTTGTTGAATTGGCATTCGCTTTTCTCGTATTATATGAAAAAATTTGAATGTTAATTATAAAATGTATGATACAAAACCTAAGGCTGTTTTCAGCTAATAATAAAGAATAGGACCCAAATTCGGAGTATTTTTTCGGATATAAAAGTACTCAAACACTAATGTTATATTCTGGCTTCACTATTCGCTACAGAATTACTTATTTTATCATACTACTCATTTTTACCCCAGTTGACACATTTTTTTCTTTTATAAAATGTGTTTGTTTGTTTTTTCGCATTTTTTCTGTTATACCATAATGATAAATGAGCTATCCCTTTACATGATTAAATAAAAAACAAATTATTTATTAAATATTTTGAAATTTTAAAAACACTATATTATAAACAAATGCATGAGTTACACTGTCACAAATTTTTATAAAAATTGAGGCATTTTTTCTGTACGAAAATGTGCTTCGCGTTAAGTTCACATCCTTGTTTATATGGCGAAAACAGCCTTAATGATTCTTTTAATTTTAAGCTTCCATAGCAAGAAACATTAAGGCTATTGTAACATGATGCTAAAAATAGGGTTCAAACTCAGAACGATTCTTTTTTAGAAATTTTGTTTTTTATTATGCTGCTCATTACCACTAGAACCAATAAATCGTTTCTTTTATTCAAAATATTCCATATTTCATCTATTAAGTGTTAAATATAAATTTATTTAAATACTTATTTTTTAGCCGTGTAAAAATCTGTAACATTGATTTTTTTAACAAAATAACGTGTGACGTCAGTAAGCTTTTAGACGTCGTAGATTCGGAAATAATAACACACATGTGAATTTAATAACTTTTAATTCAATTCGAATAAAATATCAAAAGTAATTACACGCGTGAAGCTGTTTCCATAACCAAACTCTTATTAACTAAATATATTAACAATATTACTTATAAAACGATCTCTAACTGAAGTCCTTCAATATCTAGGCTCGAAATCACTGTACTAATGACTTCAGGTGAGTTCACCCTGGAATTGCATACTGAGCTGTCATCCGTCCAACACACTTGTTGTTTTCTCAATGTACTCTTAAAATCTCCTGAACATCACGACTTGAACACGTCTACCTTCCTGGTAATTACACTTCTGCTAATATACTAATACTCATTTGCATAAATCGCAGTTCCTTCACAAAGCGATGATCTCATATCAAACGTCATAAAGTAGCCCAAGAGGTTAAAGCGTGAGAACCTACTTCGAATATGCAAATAATGGAATAATCTATATTAACTAAGTGTGTGTCTATATTAACTAACACACACACACACATATATATATATATACATATATGTATATATATGTACACACACATATATATATATATATGTGTGTGTGTGTGTGTGTGTGGATATATGGATGTTTTTTTATATCGGAAAAAGAGTTCGGATCCAATTGTCACATGAGACGATTGCAGCCTAAATAAAATAATATGATGCATAAATAAATAGAAGGATTAATTGAATGACGTAAAACCAGAAGTAGACAGTATATTTATTAGAGAATTACCACTGTGCACCAAGAATAAAAAGAACAGTCGGGTGAAATAAATCTCGGGTGACTTACTGGTATCGAAAGACAAAGTAAGTCTACTTAAAACCTTTTCCCAATATGATACGTAAAAAGGCTTCTCCATGCCAGGCAGCAGAAAGAAATCTTATACCTTTCACAATATTTGTATTGAATATCGATTGAAAAAATAGGTCAACAACTCCTCTTTCCCCCTTTCTCCCCGAGAAAGGAAATACTAGAAAATAGAAATTTTATATCATTATATTCGCATTTTTAGTGGGGAAATATAGAAAAAGTAGAATTTTTGCAATCATGTGTGGTTTCCTCATGCACAAGAGGAAAAATAAATGTTACTATTAATTTATCACTTTTTAGTTCCTCGTAGATCTTAATTCATTTTAGAAAGAATAAAATCCCAGGGTTTTGTTTGAAAAAGCTGATTTATTGAAGTTTTAATTTGTATATATCTTATCTACATAACTTCTTGCTAGAAAAAATATATTGGGGTTTAATTATTTTCTACGTATGGATCTCTTTATTTTGAAAAAAAAATTAATTCTTTGAGTCTGTTGATAATTGTGGACACAAATATTAAGTAATTTTTAAAAGTACACATAATGTTATTAGTCGTTATTTTATATATGTCCTGTATATAAAAATTAATTAAGCAATAAATTATCACAGAGTCATTCCATTGCAGACCAATGTAATATTTAAATTAAAATTTGTTCCTGCTTTATGTATTATTTTTTGGAAAATTATGAAATAAAAATAATTTTGCTTTTTAAAATGACATAGTGCACTCATCGATTGTATAATACGAATTTAAAACAGAGAATATTTAATTAAATATATTAATTACTTTTCTAGTGTGACATATGTAACGTGAAAAAATGATAAGTTGAACACGTATCATGAATTTGGAAAAGTAAAAATACAACAGCAAAAAATTGAATCGTAATATTAAGATGATTCTGTTGCAAAAAACAAAAAAAAACATGCATTATTTAGTAAAAGATGAATTTCAATGACTTTTTGGACTATTCAATCTGGAAATTAGTATTAAATGACGTCTCAAATGACTCCAGTACCTATAAATTCAAGAGAAAAATAAAGTCGTACATTTGGGCAATATAAGATTGCCGTTAAATGCTAAAATCATTTAATTTTCTTGTATAATAGGAGGAATTTAATATGTGAAATTGTGATTTTATAAAACATATTTTAGGAAATTTAATTACATTTAGTATTTAAAGGCATGTGCTGTCGAACTTTTTGCTTAACTTTAAATTTTTTGTAAGTAAAATTTTATATAACAAGCAATATATATAAAAAAAAAAAATTGAGCCACAATTCCCATACTTAGGTCAACAAAAAAAAATTTCATTTTACTTTTCATTAAATAGTTTTACACAATTAATATAAATATGTATCTACATATGACAAGATCACAATATTCAGTGACCGAATAGAAAGCGATTTTCCTTGCAATTTTCCAATCTATATATGGTATTGCACAGTTTTTTTTGTTTGTTTTTTACTATTTATTCATTAATTAAATTTAATTATTCTAATAAAACACTATAGTAAAAAAATAATCACACTGCCAGAAATTAAGCCATCTGAAAGGAGATTCGAACCGACGACCTTTGGATTATAATTGATTGATTGAATATTAACGTCGCACTGTTCAGCAACACGAGGGCTTTTGGCGACGGACCACGTAATTTTGAACCATGGTCAAGTGACGTGGACGACACC
>BMAV01001714.1:172634-193046 GCA_019973955.1 Trichonephila inaurata madagascariensis
AGAGATTTAGACAATTACGTCTCCTTCCAGTCTATATTCCTAGGTCTATCTAAGCGGTTGTGTGGAGTTTTCTCGTTTCATGCGTTAATTCAATGCATCTAATTAAAATCGCTCTATGTACATCATTAATACAATGTGGATTTAAATGTCCACTTAGATATAAAACTGAATTGAGAAACACAGAAGTTGTGTTCGGAAGTGTTAGGAAACTAAGATTTAAACAGCTTTACATTACGAAAGCAGGGAAAGACGACAGAAATTAAATTTATAAGATTATAATGGAGTATTTGTAAATAATATTTTTAATCCCCCTTATTATTATAATATACTACTTAATACACTAAGTTAAGCACCATGAATTTATATTTTACTACAACTAAAATTTTCTCAGTGAGAGAAAAAGTAGCTTATATATATTTTTAAAGATTAATTTCTCGAACAAGATCGTATAATTAGTTATATATAGCTAATTTAGCTAATTATACTACCCATTTTATGTGTAAGTATTGTATACAGCTCACTTTGATTTTCATTCTTTTGTTACGGTTTTCAAATCTGTATTTTTTTATCTTAAAAATATATCATATATTACATTATACTGTTAAGTATCTTATTTAACATTAATGGAACAAACCTTTTCTGTTAATTAAAACAATATTCCTACTTGATTTTTAAAGCATTTTATATCATATAAAGGCAAAATTTACAATTCAAATTACTTTTTATCTGTTGATTTATTACACCATTATTTCAATTTAAGTAAACGAGAAAAAATCTTTTTAAGTTTCTATTTAGTGTGTGTGTGTCGAACATGAGCTAAGCATTATTGATCAATTTACCATACAAACGATTGAAAGTATTCTATAAATTAAATATTACACAATTGTCCATTACCGTTATTATGTATTAAAACAATATCTTGAACGAGGAGTATATATTAAGACATACGATTCAATACTACCCAGTGGCGCACACAAGGGGGTGTCCTAGGGGTCCGGACACCCCCCATAGCCCTTGATTTTTTTTTCGGTTGGTTATAATCCTATGTATATATTACGTAAATTTTAATTATATATTTGTTATTAATAAATTAATTTGATCAATTAATGCTAATTTATTTAATAGTTAATTTTGCATTGTTTTTTTTTCCCGAAAATCGACAAAATCAAAAGAATGTAGGGTGAGGTATTTGAGCATTATACCAAAATGGTGGATTTTCGACCCTGGACCCCTCCCTTGAAAATTTTTTGTATGCGCTACTGATACTACCTCATTTTAAAGAATCATAAATGGGACTACATAAATGTACATGCATATATCAGAAAATAAATCTATTATGAATTCAGTAGATGTTTATTTTGCATTATAAACAGAAGAGGGGATAGATTGCTTGTGCATATTATAATCTAGTTTAACCCCGCCTTAAAGTAGTCCAAAGCATGTCGTAGTTTATTAGTGCAGAACATCTATATTGTTTGCTGTACTTTCTGTTTCACTTGGTATTTTCATCTTTATGTTGGATGAAATCTTGTATTTCTTTCCTTTAGATCAGGTTTTCCTTATTTGTTTGATCTTTTTGACTCTGCTTAGTTTTGTAGAACTATCAGGACACAGATTTCTTTAAAAATTAACGCCTTTGTTATGAAGACATGTAAGATATATACCTCTAGATATAATAATTAGAATATATTATATATTGCAATCACAATACGATAATCCATAAAAAGTAGGGATGTAATAAGTAATTCTATACTTCTGGGATGCACAAAGTTAAGTACACCCAGCCTTGGTATCCCAATAGTCATCGAAAGTTCACCATTCTTTTATCATGCTCCTTTTGATTTTGTCTATTTTCGGAAACAAAAAACGGTAAAAAATTAATTATTGAATAAATAACTAGCATTAATTAATAAAATTAATTATTAATAACAAATATTTAATAAAATTTTGTGCGTACTATATACTTAGAATTATAATCAATCTGAAAAAAATAAGGGCTTGGGGGGTGTCCGGACCTTTAGGAACCCCCCTTGTGCGCGCCACTGATCTATGCTGCCTTGCTTGATGTGTTTAACACTGAATATGCCGCTTTCAGAGAATAAGAAAAATAAATTTATTACCATTATTTATTACGTTTGGTTATATATAATGAAAAATTTTGTTTTTATTATAACGTTTTATTATTTGTGCTACCAATTGCTCATTATTTTCAGCCCTTGCATTCAATATGTCTTTAGTGGTTGCGGTAGCCTAGTGATTGTGATCACGAACTCGTAGCCAGAGTGTCAGGGTTCGAGTACTGGTGATACTGAAGATCCACCGTGTAGAGGGGGTCATGCATGTTAAATCTGTCGAGGCTCAATGTCCTTCCATAGGTGTAAAAAAATTTGGATAGTGTGGTACCAGCTCATGTATGTCCTCATAAGGTCTCGGCAGCTCGGTCAAGTTATGTCCTCATAACTTGACCGAGGCTCAAAATTACGATGTCCGTCCCAATAGCCCTCGTGTTGCCTTATAGTGCGACTGTGTAATGCAATTCTCTCCCTCATTCACTCAATGTATCTTTATCAAAACCAGTTTGTTATAAACACTGGCGTAGCTAGTTCTGTGGGCCCGTATCAAAACTCCTTCGGGGCCCACTTTTAGAGAAAGCCCTGTTAGTGGTATTGTAGTTACACATGTTGGGGCCCCTATTGCTTGGGGGGCCCCTATAATTAATGTGGCTGATACAGTGATAGCTACGCCCCTGATTATAAAACTAAATGGAAAAAACTGATGATGAACATCGTTCTTTTCGAGAAAAGGGGGAACTGGAGGTTTTTTGCTGTAATTGTTTGAAAGATAAAGAAATCCATGTGATTGATATGTAATAATTTATTATTCTATAAAAGTTATATAATAAGAAACATGCCGCTACATGAATAACATAAGCATTAGGATACAAATCATAAGAAACAGTACTTCTACCTAAAAGTGAATTGAGAAAATGAAAATGTCTCTCTCGCTCTCTCTCTCCTGAACTACGTACAGTGCAGCTTGTAGGACTTTTATTTTCAACCATAGACCAATTTCTAACGAATAAGTCTGACATGCATACTCTAGAGCAGAATGAAATCAAACCAGCCACTTGATTCGTGCTTCATAACAATTTTTAAAAAATGTGCAATACTTTTTTTAACTTATATACTCAAAATTAGTTTTACTTATCACGCGTTCCAAGTGAATAAAAATAATTATTTTTATCCTTTAGAAATATCATTAATAATGGAAAAGTTTTGCTCTAGATAAAACACGAAATTGTGTTACCAGAACGGATTTCTGAAGAAAATATTTCACGATCTTTAAATAAGAATGCCATATTTTTATGTCAAATATATGATTCTGACGCCTACATCTTTTGTGTAAATAATTAATTTCATCTTGAAATAAAACTACAGAGGCATGTTAATAAAATCGAAATAGATCATAAATTAGAAAAACTGGAATATATATGAAGATGCTGAAGTAATCACACATTTTACTGTTTCATTTTTCTGACTAGACACGAAGAAAAATTATATTCGCATGGGCACCAATATCTTTAAAGATAATCTGTATTTTAACAGCAATAAATGCCCAAAACGGACTGAAAAATTAAGAAGCAAACTCAATGGTTTTCGTAAGGCCACAACCTGCCAAGATTACCCAATTCCAAACCCAAGTAAAAGATGCTCCAATAACAAAATGAGCCGAGCCCAAAAACCTCCCTACCATCCCGAGTCGGCTATGAATTGCTGCGTCCTTTTGAGCAAAGAAAGCCCGCCGACTTATTAATGCCCGTCAGCTAGAAAAGGCGGCGGGGGGCCCGAACTGCTTGCGAATTCAATGTTCGTGGTCCATCTATCTCCGGGTCACTCCGAGAAAGAGTGGACCGGGCCATTACGCTAGACGGGAGGAAGTACTTATGAATTTATGAATTCCCGACATGGTCCCGAAGCTCGAGTGACGGCGGAATATTGACATTCGTATGCCTCAAATATTTGCCCAACTCTCGTTCCCCTGGCCACAAAAGGAACGACAATTATGCGAATGACTGCAGACGATCTACTCCAACACGACAATTGCATTTCCACAATGACGCCCTCACTTACCGCACACACCCTCGAGGGGTGCCAGTCCCCTTCTTCCACTTTCGGGATTAGGCCCCTTAATGACAACGCGTCGCCGATTAAAAGCACAATTTCGGACTTTTGAATAAAAAAATAATAAAAACGGGATTTTTATTTTTCTCTTTTCATTTCTTTTTTCGCTCTTTTGCATTCCCCTTTCTCTCTTTCTCAATGAATTTTATTATCTACCTGTTGTTTAATATAGATTGGTACTTCGATGTTGTTTAAAAGTTTGGTACAGATTGAGTTATCAATGCTATATGAAAGGGCTTTATACTTGATTTATAAAATCGTACAATTCGAGGAAATGTAAACATGAGCAATGTTCCTTGATATATAATTTACAGCTTATAGTTATCTATTATCCTGGTGTATGTAGATGTCCTAATATATAAAACAATACATCGATTGTCATAATCCTAGTTTTGAATTTAAAACTGATAAATTATAACTTTTGTACGTTTTAAAAAGTAAAGGTATCCGACTACTTGCACCAACCATTTTCTTAAAAAAAAAATGGAGATACGGAGATTTTTTTGTGGTTTTTAGATTTATTTAGTACGTTTTAAGGGAAAAAAGGCTAAAATTAAGAGAAAAATAAATTATTACAACTAAAATGGAAAAAATGGGTAAAAATTGACAAAAAATACTTAAACGGGGCCTGCTCGGTACAAATAGTAAATGAACAAATTTCCTATTCAATTTTGATCTATTACTTTGCTTTTCCTTTTTGAAATGACCTTCAGGATAAGAAATATTTTAATTTTTACAAACACTAGAGCACTTTATCTTGGTTATTATATGAAATTGCTTAAAAAAAAACAGTGATTATATTCCCTTAAGAGACTGTAAATTTTGTAATAAAACAGTAATTGATAAATCTGAAGGTTAAAACACTTCTGTTATACAGAACATACACAAAAAAATTTCAGCAAATTATTTTAAAAACCTTTTGAGCAATCGCTGTCCCTGTTTGAGTTTTTCGAAAAAAACACATTTTAAAGTTTGACATTTTATGTAAAGTTATGGGGCATCTGCTTTTACTAAAACACAGTTTTTGTTCTAGTGAATAGAAAATCAAAAACGAAGTATTTTTATAAACCTACTAAGATGGCCTATAAAATAAAATCATAAAAAAAAATTGTGAATTTTTTTTACAAAATCATGATTTTAGGGTAGTCGGATACCTTAACTAATATATTTTCTTATAAGATACCAGTTTCTAATTGTGCTCTGATACATTACTAGTAAAATTTAGTGAATGTTGTATTTTCTAATTATATATTTATAAGAAGCTGGTTAATAATAAAAATTGAACAGCTTTTTGTTTGGTAATTGTTCTATATTTTATATACAATATATGCTACAAAACTGATAAAACAAATTGCTTATTTAATGCTTATAACTGATACTTCAGCATGTTATACATATTCTAATGTATTGCATGGTAATAGAATAATGGGTTGGATTCATCATTGTGTGTCATAAATATTTCTATTGAGATGTTCACAGATGAATTTTTTTTCCAGGGAATAGTTTCAAAAACTATTTTAAGAAAATTCAACGTCTGGAACATTTTTTATTTAATCAGAAATACTTTTAAAAATATTTCTAAAATTTAAACGCTTTAATAAATTATGAATAAACAAAGATTGAAATTCAGTTTTCTGGATTGCATATAGTATCAACGTAATATAACATCAATATATCATCAAGTCTACTGTATCTCGTGATATCATGAGCAATCTTAATTCTTATTTTGTATTGGATTATATAAGATTTCAATATCTTTATATCAATATTGTTGTGTGTGATGTTTCTATGTTTATGTAGTTGTATTAACGATATTGATTTGAAAAACATCTGCTAAAATTGAAAAGCACTCCAAATTAAACTTTTTAAAATTCTTGCAACTTAAATTTTACATTATTTCATGGCTAACAAGATTATATTTTATGTCAAAACAGTATTTTTCTCTTTAATACATGAGAATTTTCAAATTTAGTTACGAGTTAATGTAATAAATAAACAAGGGGGTACACACGCACACACTGAAACCATTTAATAGGTTTATAGCCCCCTAAAATGGACTTAACATGATCTAATTAGAAATTTATTAAACTAATTTTTAACTGTTATAAATTAAGTCTTGAAATATTTAGAGAATATTTCTGTCTTGAAAATTAGAATGCCATGTGAAAAGTTATTTCGGAGATTATGAGAACTTATTTCTTTTTAATTAATTGTATACTTGTATCAGTGCTGGTTTATATATTGGGCATTAGGGTCAGGCTTCCAGGGGCCCGGATAGGCTAAACTTAACCAAATTTTCTGGTTATAAATTTTGATTCCACAGTGCCAAGGGAGTCTGTAGATCTGCACCCAGGTCCCCGAAATGGGCTTAAATCAGCACTGACCTGTATGTATTATTTGCTTTTGTTTTTCCTGTTATTTTTTATTGAAAAAAAAAACATTTTCACTGTTTTTAAATAATGGGTATTTTATTTTAAATAATTTGCATCATTATGGTAAATAAATTCCAAGTAATTAAAAAAAAATCGACATATAGAAGAAAAGTTGAACAATGAAATTTAATATGCTTTCAATAACATAAATAAACATTGATTTTATGTAAATCATTCAAAACTTTAAGCTTCAAACGAATATCTAATTTTATTTTTAAATTATCCTAATATCTTTTCATTTCACTAAAGTTCTAATATTAAACTCAATATAAAAAGCTTTAAAAAAATCTTTTTCCTGATTCTTAATTCATGATTATCTGAATTTTGAATAAAAGCAGACATATATATATTGCGCAAGTTATAAGATAAGATGAAGTTAAACTTCTGAGCTACTTGGGATGCATCCTTTTCTGGAGAAATAAAAATTGGGGAAAAAAGGGTTAATATATAATGTGTGACGATAGTAATATAACTTCTATAAGGAATGACTCAGTTTTAATCCTTAAGATTAAATGTTAATTATAATGTTATACATGAAGACGTAAAATTCTAATCGAATTTTGAAACTGGTAGATTTCAATATATAAATTTTAGATATTGATTCTTCTAAATGTTTAAAAAAACTTTTTTGCTTGCAAAAAAAATTAGGTTTTGAAATGGAAGATTTAATCTAAAAAATATCAGAATTTCAGTTATTTTTAGATGTTTTTTAGTTTGTAATTGGTTTCACTTTTCATTCCATATACAAAGAACTAAAATTGAATGGATTATCTAGTTTAGAATATAAACTGCTCTTGTGTGTGAACGCAAATGACAAAAGATATTAATGCTGCTAATTGTACTGTTTCCTTAAAACAAATAACAGACAACTCTCTTTAACTTTAAATGGGTTTAACATACCCGTCATGTAGAGGGGGGGGGGGCGGAGCATTTAATCTGTCGAAGCTCAAACGTCCTCCCATTGGTATGTGACCGCGGTAGTCTAGTGGTCAAGGTAACTGATCGTGGCTGACTTTGTCACGAGATCGAGCCCAGTACCACTTAAGACCCGCCGTGTAGGGCAGCGATGCGCGCTAAATCTGTCGAGAGCTGAAACGTCCTCTCGTTGGTGTGGTGCGGTAGTTAGGAGAGGGGGTGCCAGCTCGGGTGTCGTCCACGTCACTTGACCATAGTTCAAAATTACGTGGTCCGTCGCCAAAAGCCCTCGTGTAGCTGAACAGTGAGACGTTAATATTTACTCACTTACGGGTTTAACATAGGACGTAATGGCATCTGATAATATCTAACTTCGAGAATTATTTTGCTATAACTTGTGTGCATCTTAAATATCTCAAGGCGAGTCTTGTTTACCTGAAGATGAGTCTTGCTTTTGTTTTATCTCTTAATCCTTCCATTTAATTGTACTGCTTCTAAAACCCAAATGAATAAGTTTGTTAAGTCAAATCCGATGAATAGTTGAAAAGGATAAATTGTGGGGATAAGACTACATAAAGAAATTTGATTGAAGACGTGTGCATTAAAAGCATCAGATTTTCATCAATGAGAGGATTTTAAAAGCCTCAGTTGTTTATATATGATGTTCTCACTGTGTAATGAATATGTGATGGTACATTACTATAAGTTAGTCATGCTTAAAAATGTTCAAAGCTGAGATGAAAGTTTCGGTAAATTTTAGTATGATAAACTTATTTTCAAGAAATATTGCTCTGCACTACTCGATTATACATCAGTTTGTTCTTTTTGTTGTAATTTAATGCAAAGCAATTGGCAAACTAAAACTTTATTGTTAAATGTTGTTGTTGCCAAATTATTGCAATTTTCATGCAAAAATATGGATGTAAAAACAACGCTAAAATGATTGAAATAAATTCAATACGAAATATAAACTCGGTTTTTACTTTCATACAGCTGGCGAAATGCTGAACTTTAAAACGATGTCTAAACATAAATACGCGTGTATCTACCGGAAATAGCTATACTTCTCTCATTGCAGTTTGATTTGCATGGATAAAAAAGCTGCATAAATAAGACCACTTTACCGCATATCTATTGTTTTCATCCCATAAAATATTTAATAAATGCGTATCATACATTCATTTTTGAAATCGGCTGTTGCAAATAGTTTCATGTAATTAAAATTTGTTTGCTTCTTGAGAAAAATAAGAAAATAATTGTCAGTAAAATATTGATAATGCTCGATTTTTTTTAGACAGGCTGGATAATGTTTCTAAATCTATTACTTGTGTTCGAGTAAACAACCATTAATTTGGTAAATTATCTTCACAAATGAAATTTTCTGCATACAAAAGGAATATTTATACAAATTTTACGAAATGCTTATACGAATATTTATTCAAAACTAGTGAATTTATTTGCTTGAAATAGAATTGTACTTTTTAATTTTTCATAGATTACTTAGATTCATCATAGCATTTAAAAAATGTATTTTTAAGGGGTTGTATGGGAGATTTATAAATAAACAGTATATTGAAATATCTTATACTTATTCAAAAATTATGAACGCTTATTGAAATGTCTCTTAATATATAAAAATGCTCCAATGACTTAACCCTTTGTGATTCACACTCATCAAGAGCTTCTTAACCTACTGCAAATAATGTTAAATTTTCTCTCAAACGTAATTTTTTTTTATAAAGACAATTAGATTTTTAAAAATTTGGAGAGGAAATAACTCAGACATGACTAATAACATATTACACTTAAGCATGACTGAAAAAAAAAAAGGTTGGTAAAATCACTTTCAATTTGTATATATTCGCAAATAATATTAAGAGGAAATATTTCAAACATTGTTACCGATTCATGAACCCCAATTTACGAGTGTTTATTTTGTCTAGTATTAAATCCTGGTTTTGGTAGAAGAATTAGCAATCATAAATATGAGAGATCTTCGTCTTTTCCTGGCTTTTCCGGTGGAGCAAAGATTTACACTGCAAATCGACCATTCCATTGACAATGGTACACAAATATTCTCAAAGAGGGCCTTATTAAACATACATTTCTCCTACCATGTGAACCATAAAAAGCTCTCTGAAGGCGTTTCTCCTTGTTTGTGGACTATTTCCTCGTCTTGGTGGATTATCTTCTGATTGTAGCTATTGCAGGATCTCCCATAAATGATTTCTCACTTGCTTGTTTAGCTAAGAGGGATTTTCTTTTCATCATCATTTTTAGTTAATCGCGTCGTTGACCCTTGCAAATGAGTTGAATCAACCACACTGAACAGCGGAACAATGAACTTGAGCACTCTTATCGCCGCTGCTGGAGACTTTAGATCTCGCATCATCATTGGCACTAGAGTCGCTGAACTTTCTTCATCAACTAGATTAAATCCTTGGAAAAGAGTAAACATTTACGGAAGCAAATGCATCGGTCAAATTCTGTTGAGAATGGTCTGAGTGGCAAAAGAACCTTGAATATTTTAAATTTCCTCAACTGAAGATACAAGAAGATTCTGCCTGAGTTATAGTTGGACTTCAAATTTGCTTTTTGATCGACATATACGTTATGTAAGTGATTCAACTGGAACTGAAGTTAGTTTCTTACTACTTTCTTATAGTATTTCTTTATTTCTAAAGTTAACCATTTTTTTCTTTAATCACAGTACTACTGATAATTTACTTGAATATTTTGTCGAAGAATTGTGTTTGATTTCATTACCTCTGTGTCTGAACAACAAAATGACAACAAGTGTGTTTTTCATGAGCTATTCCAAGTTCGTGAACTCTTAAATATATTTGACTTTTTTTTTTCAAAAATGAGAAATCTTTCAGATTGGAAATTTTTTTAAAATAGTCCGTTCAAATTTAAAAGCAAATTACGAAATCAAAAATGCATTCAAGTATTTTTCATTTCTTGTATGGCTTCTAGGTAGTTCAAGAATTTGTGCTGAATACCACCTGAATTTTTTCTTTGTATATTTTTAGAAATTTATAACTTATCTTTTTGAACCTCCTTTTTTGTTTTTATTTGTGTTTGAAATGTACAAGATGTTGGTAAATATTTGATAATTAAACTATGTTGATAAAACAAATAAGCGTTTTCTCTATCTAAAATCTTACTAAATTATTACATCAAAATGCAAGGCAGAAACATTAATTGCAATGTAATATGGAATTTAGACTATCTAATATAGCATTTGTCAATTTTTTAAGTTCTAAATCAATGAATATTTCATAAAGAAATAATACATATTGCGAATATCAAAATGTTTCTATTTAATTCAAAGAGATTAAGAATATTTTGGAAATGATTAATATTTTATATTTCTAATGAAACTTTAACTCAACCATTGCGATAGTGGGGGCTGTTATGAAAACTAAAAAAATAATATATATATCTTTCAAAAGACAACTTTGAAAGAGCAAATGTTATTCATACCAACCAAATCGTTTTACACGAAACAAACTGCAATTTTCCGCTCCTTCGTAAATCGCATTTGCAAAGTGTTTCGTATCACCTTGACCTTTTCCGTTTTTATGATAAATAACATGTTCACTTCTTTGTGAATGTGTCAAACCGAAAGCAAGTTCACGCTTCTTTTGATACTTGCATCATTCAAATCTCTATCTCCCCACTTGATTCCTTGAGCTTTCATCTCAAAAACGAAACTCGGCAGTTTTTTAAGGTGTGCGCATAGGTAAAGAGAATGTAGTCTCCACACATCAATCTACTGACTTGAAACTTGTCCATCAGAGATGACCGCGTTGATAAGAAGCACCCTAGTTCCAGTTACAAGATAAAAATCAACGCTTCCATAATTCAGGCCTTTTAACCTATTGGCAGCTTTCCTGAATTGATTTCCTGTTGACGCAAATGTTGCTTTATGCGCAAAAACTTTCAGATTCCCCCTCCCCTTGCGTTACATTTGACTTTAAGCCATCTTGCAACTAATTATTACATGGATTGGGGATTGTAAATACAGTGATTCAATAGACCATTAAGTTGTATTTTGAAAGTGGCGTGATTTATCTTTTGATCAATTCTGATATCATTTACAGGGTGGTCTAAATTTACCAATATGATAAATAAAAATTTATACTTCAACCTTTTGTCCTATGCTTTTAACTTTAATGATTAATACCAATACCTAGCTCTACTTAAGCAAATCTAGTGATATAGTTTTTCCAATGTTTCAGATTCTTCATTTTGGTAGACTGAAAGCAGTTTGATGCTGACTTTTCAACTTGAATTCATGGATGAGTTTGGTAAGTGTTTTTCTAAAATTATATAGTATATATTATTTAAATACTTTCATTATCTAACATCAAATTATCGATAGTAATTGTACTCAAGCTAAGTTTCTTTGGATTTTATCTTTACATTAAATGAATTTGGAGGTCCAGTAGTCGAGCGGTTGCGTATCGCGCTTCCACACCACAGATCCGGGTTCTATTCCCGGGATCGACAAGGTCAATTCAGCCTTTCATCCCATCTGTAGTGGGTCGATAAATGAATACCAAGCTTGCTTGGGGACTTAAACACTAGGAGTCTCGCTTCAGACTGACTACCTGATCGGAACATCTGCTCATGCACCTCAGAGCCCAATGGTCACGTATACTGGAATGGGCACAGTAGGCTCTGGCCCTCATGGGCTGTTGCACCACCGAGTTTGAGTTTTAAATAAATTTGAACTTTTTTCCGCCCTTTTTCGCTTTGTTTTTACAGGAGAATTGATTATACTTTATTAAAATCGAATAAATTTAATAACTGCTCTTATAAAAACTTTTCTATGAAATTAACGATAAACAAAATAGTAGTAAACAGGCCCATGTTTAGAAAATCGATCAATGATTAATATTTTCAAACATTAATTTATGTAAGGAAAATTGATATTGTAAAACAAATTCTTCTTAAAGAAGATTTTTAACACAATCCTGAATTACAAAAAAAAAAAAATGTATCGTTCTGTATTTCGTTTTTATTATTCGACAGTCTAGGAAACGAACTTTTTAATATATAAAAATAATAGTTAACCATGTTCGGCATATTTTACCTCTTTTACAGTTTAAACTGATTTGAATTCTATAGAATAAAATAAATTTAGAAAAAAAGACATGCAAAATAAATTGTCATCATAAAAAAAAAATTTTTGTCTAAAATGTTACTTAATTTTGATTATATCAGGTTTAACTTTTCTATATAATACATATTACGCTTTGAAGCAGGATCTTTGACTATGTTTGGAAAAAGAAAGAAAAAAAAAATTCGTGTGCTTTGCGAATGGTGAAGGTCAAAAGAATCGATAAAATATACAACATATTACAAAGAACGGTAGAAGTACAATTTTATCCTGCTGTAAAAGATTTTTTTTGAAACATACATTACTGAAATGTCTTTTTTTCATTATTTTTATCTTTGATCGAATATCCAGCTCATATAAAATAGTTTAATGTCTTAAAAGCTGTTTAAAAACGTATTTTTGTTTCATATAATTTCCTGATCTGTCGGTATTTTTTATTAGGAACTTTATCATATTGCAGATTTTTATAACCTGAAATATAAAATATTCATAAAATTGTTAGATTAAAATTCACTCCCACGTTTATTATTCTATTTTTCTACGAAGATATCTCTCTTTCAATTGTTACAGCTGTCTATTTTACAAAGAAAAGAAGGGGAAAAAAACTCATTAGAAAATTTCATAAAGCCATGAATGAATTAGAATAAATTATTATTAATACTCCTTCGATAGCTCGTTTTTTCAGCTTCATGTATTAAAAATAAGTAGTAACATTATAATACTAGCGTAAAAATGTGTTAATTCTTTTTCTAAGATTTTGTGCTAACATATTTCTGCAAAACTTTTTCCTTAGTCCTATTTTTATAGCTTGTTAGATAAATATAATACATCTTTTTATTTATTGTTTTTAAATAAGTAACTCATTAAGGTTGAAGTGCTACATTGACGTTATTTTAAACTTATAATATTTATTTCGGCATATTTCGATTTATATTTTGAAAAATGCCGAAGATACCTTTAAAATTTTCATTACTCTTCCAATGATGCATTTGATAAATTAATAGTATTCAAACTTTAAGAGTGTTGTAATAAGGGGTTGAGGGGTTGTTGGTGTTTGGGGGTTCAAGTAAAGATCAACCATAACCAGCTCAAATTATTATTTCTCTAATTTAAATCAAAACAACTCAGCGTAGGGAATGCACAACACTACTAATTATAAGAGCAATCATACGGCAAAAAGAATACTTAATATTTGAGTATAATCTAATTCACTTACTCTTAGAACACTTTGGACTTCTCTACGGTCTAATTCACCGTAATTCTGTTATTTGTTGTACGACCTCCGGTCATTTATCATTAAGGTATCCGACTACGTTCGGAACCGTAAATTTGCAAAAGCGTGTAAATGGATAATATTTATGATATTTAGTGTCACTTAGATTAGAAAATGTATATAAAATTGGGTTAAGACATTATGACAAAAAAATTTATTTAAATACAATATTTTGGCAAAAAATTAACTTAGAATAAACTTTTTTCCAAATGTTCTCCTTTTGTAAAAAATGCTTCTATTAATATTTTGTCTGTATTCAGCTCAGACCTCTGTACAGAGGCTCAACTAGAATTTTTGAAACGCATAAATTGGAAGTCGGTTTATCCATGTTTTACGAAAACAGAAGGGAGAAATGTTAAGAAAATACGCCGATAATTATTTCAAATGGTTGTAACTCTGAAAATCTGAATTTTTCAAAACTCATAGTTGAGCCTCTGTACAGAGGTCTGAGCTATATACAGGTAAATATTAACACAATAGAAGCATTTTTTACAAAAGGAGAACATTTGGAAAAAAGGTTCTTTTATTTTTTGCCAAAATATTGTATTTAAATTTTTTTTTGTCATAATGTCCATAAAATAATTTTATACATGTATTCTAATCTAAGTGACACTAATTATCATGAAAATTATACATTTATGCACTTTTTTCAAATCATGGTTCCGAACGTAGTCGGATACCTTAAACTCTATCTTATAACTTAATCGTCAGTTAGCAATAATTGATTAATTAGAAACTACTCGTCGACTAGCTCTCAAATACTCTCAACTAACCTCGCGTATCTAAAAGTCAATGCTTAAATAGAACCACTCATTTGCAAGAATCAAATCTTCTTCGAGAGAAAGTTTTCAATAGAACACAGTTGAAATAAATTTACTCCAAGAGGATTAGTTACAGGTTCTTGGATAGACCCGTTACAGATTGCAATCCTTCATACTTGAATTATGAAACTGAATTTGTACTTCGACTAATTATTTCTTCTGAAGTATCGAAGAAAAAAAAAATCTTACAAATATCATTAAGTACATCTTAGATTTGTTAAATGTGTAAATAACAAGAAATTAATGATAAAAAAAAGATATCAATACAATGCTTTTTAGAAGTAAATAGTTATATCTTTATTTTTGACTCCCAATTCGATTAGATAACAAAAGAGGTTTTCCTCAAACTTTGTTTTATAAACAAGGAAGAAAAAAATCAAATTTATCTAAAAGCAGTAAAAAAAGTGCAATTTTTAAATAAATTTTTAGTAATTACTTTCTCTCATTTTCACACAATAAAAACAAACCAAACTAAAAATAAACTTAAGGCGATTGTAAAGAGAGAAGTAGTTTTATTCTAATAGCCATGGCAAATTTTGAAGAAAAAAAATATCTCGTATACATGTTCGATTATTGCTGATTTTTAATCATTTAGTACAATTAGTTTGTTTTGCAACTGAGTATCTTTCGATAAATTTTTTTCTTCACTTTTCTTCCCGCCCCCGTGTGAGGGGGGGAGTGTTGGAGTTGATAGAGTTTTCTACAGTACATTAAGGCGTTTTAAGACTGCTCTCGTACTTTTTATTTGAGTCGTACAAAGGGAAGTCAGTCGCACTCGAAAGAATTAAGGCAGTTAAGTAGTACAGATTGCATGTCATCCTTTACGGTAAGCGCTTTACGAAGTGATGTCGACGTCAGGCCGATTGTTTATTTTTTTTCGCTTCTTTCCTCTAATGACGATTTGTTTTAATTTTATTTCGTTGGACGAATAAGTAGCTTCCGATCTTCCAAGAACGCTAATTTCTAGTAAGGATGTTTTGATCAGGAAGAAATGGGAACTAAAAAAATGGTAGAAAATTAAAAAAGGAGAAAAAAAAAGAAATGAAAAGGCCAGTATATCTAAGGCACAAGGAAGGAGGGAGAAAATTATGGTGGGTGGGGAAAGAAAGAGAACAAGAAATGTAATTGCTTCCACAAATTTGGAGACGCAATGAAATCCTCTTAGTAAATTAAAAATGGAGATTTATTAGAAACGTAAATTTTGCACAATGATAATATTTAAGTAGTTTCGGTTTTCGGGAATCGGATAGGAGAATCTTTTTCAGATAAGATGTTTAAGAATTAAATGTAATTTTTCTCTTTTTACGATTGTTTTCTTGTAGCTTTTCTGTAGAAGAAGATTGTGTTTGGCATTAAAATCTTTTCTCCATTGTGAGAAGTAATTAAAAGTTTTAATGAATAGTGATATACAAAATATCTATCAAATGGACTCTTCAGTCCAAATGGTATAGAAATAGGCGTGATGTAAGTGAATGGAATAAGCTTAATATTTTGTAGCAAATTAATAGGAGTGAAAAAAAATTAAATATTTTAATTTATTAAAAATAAAGGGATTAAAATGTTTTCAGCTGATAGGATTACTTTTAGAATGATTTCAACACTGATTGTTTTTAAATATGTGGGGAAAATGGGAAGTGCTTAAAACCAGACCTATATATATTAATCCATCTAAAGCCTTAAATAAATTTAAAACACTCTCATAGTTAAAAAATACGTATTTACTTTTCTACCATAGTTTGAAAAAGAACCACTCTCTATTACGGCTCTCAACGTTCATTTCAATCGAATGCTTGTTTTAACCGTAAGTGGTACAATTTATAATATTTATTACAATAGAGAATAATATAATCCAATTATTAGTAATTTTTTTCCCTTTATGTTAAGGAACTGTACAATAAAAAATGGTACTAAAATATTTGATCGTTTTAAGATGATAAAATATTAGAATATATTGCCGTAAGTTGTTAAACATCATTATAGAAATATTAGATCTATTTTGCTAATATCGTACATTAAAATAGAAATAATACATTAAAACCGAAAAAAATATATCGTCTCTCTGTAATTTTATCTTATAATACGCATTGAATAAATTAAAGTAAGAATATGCATAGGTTTATAAGGAGCACTCTCAACTTGTTGAACATACTATTTTAGTTAAAATTAATTTGGATATATAAATATTTGAAGAATATAAAAAATTACCTTTTTAACTAAATTTTATATTAGTTAGTTGTCTGATACTATTAATGGAACACTCTCTAGAAGCTGTTTTACTAGTAAATGGTTATGAACCTCGTTACTTTGCCCTTAAGAATAATTAACTAATAATATGTGTTATCCTAATTTTTGTTGCTTACGTTGAAAAAGTTTTTTTCTAATCGCCAGATCGACTAACCACGCAAAGTATGAACAATTATTTTACTCTTGGATTCTTACTAGAAGACTTGGATGTATGATACAAGTGAGCTCCGCAGGCCACAAAGTTCTCAACTTTAAGGTATCCGACTACCCTAAAATTGTGAATTTTGCCAAAAATCGACAGATATTTTTTCCTGATTTTATGTGCCATCTTATTAACTTTATAAGAAAATACCTTTTTTTTCATTCACTAGAACAAAAACTACAAGAGTTTTGGTAAAAGCAGATGCCACTACTTTAAGCAAAATGCCCTACTTTAAAATGCGTTTTGTTCGAAATGTGTTTCTTTGAAAATACTCAAACGGGGACAGGGATTGCTCAAAAAGTTTTGAAAATAATTAACTGAAATTTTTTGTGTATCTTCTGAATAATGGTAGAAGTGTTTTAACCTTCAGATTTATCAATCAGTTTTATTACAAAATTTACAGTCCCATGCATTACAGAAAAATTAGTCCATTTACAGCAATTCATGTAATAACTAAGGTAAAATGTTCTAGTTTTTGCAAACATTAAAATATCTCTTATCCTGAAGGTCATTTCAAAAATGAACAGCAAAGCAACACATTAAAATTGAAAATTTGTTCATGTATTTTTTGTACAGAATGAACCCTGTTTATATGTAACTTTTTGTAAATTTTTACCAATTTTTTTCCCTTTTCAATAATTTTCTCTTAGTTTTAGCATATTTTTCTTAAAATGTGCCAAATCTAAAAGCCACAAAATTTCCCTATATTTCCAATATTTTTTTCCAAAACAATTTTTTTTCAGAAGTAGTCGGATACTTTCAGCATTATATAACTACAGTAACTAAATATTAATGTTAGATCATGTGTCTCATGGATGTATCCCCACAGGGGGCTCACCTTC
This sequence comes from Trichonephila inaurata madagascariensis, assembly GCA_019973955.1. Lineage (NCBI taxonomy): Eukaryota > Metazoa > Arthropoda > Arachnida > Araneae > Nephilidae > Trichonephila > Trichonephila inaurata. The sequence continues at coordinate 190,673 of BMAV01001714.1, forward strand.
TTTAGGTGGGTACGGGTGTCACAATCCCGAGGTACCCTAGTGATCTTTTCCTTTTCCCAAGGAGTTTACTATCTTTGGTAAACACGGGTGTCACGACTCCGGGGTACCCCAGTGATCCTTCTCTATTTTCGACCCTCCATCTTGTCATACAATCATTTTTTCTTTTCCCGTCCAGACCACAGACCTATGAATGTTTGGCGCAGTATAGCCAAAACTGGATCTTGCGCCATAAAACACCAAACTCAACTCATGGATGTATATTTATTTTGTATAAGCATATGTGAGCAAAAAGACTCTCATTTTATAAGGAGTATATATATATAATAAAATTCACCAAAATCAAAAATGTCTGAACTTTTATTTTTAATACTCTCTGTAATAAAACTATAAATATAAGCAAAAGAAGAAAGCTTAAGGTTACTTATTTGCTTATGCAGATTATCTTGTACAGCAAAAAATAATTACATCGAATATCAAAAAGAAAAGATGAAAATAATCATTAAAAGATAAATAAGTTCTTAATCTTCGCTTAACTTTCTCTTCAACAATAAAATCAAAAATCATTCATTAAATCTTTTTGAGCAATCTCAAACGCAATTATATCATTTTGGCAACTTTCACGAAAATGACACATTAAATAAAATAAAGGAAGAATCATTTTTCATTGCGAAAAACTTACAATTGCTTTGGAAAAGAAAATTTCGGTATAAATTAAATGTTGAATAGGAATTAATGGGGAAAAAAAGATTCATGCTCAGTCCCTAAACGAAAACGTTCGTTTCTTCGATATTCTATAAGGAAGTTTAAAAATATAGAGGAAATAAAAACGGTGATCTGGGATTATTCTATTTTGCCATTTATTCAAAATCTGGATTATTCCATTTTATAAGCTGTCAATATATTTAATTGTCGCTCAACAGTTTCACAATCAGGTTAAACTCAATCAAAGGAAATTTTCATTCTCTCTAGTAATGGTATGAATCTGAAACAAAATTGGATTAGATATTCGCTTTTTCACTTTTTTTAGCAAAGCCACCTTAAAATGAACCTTCAGCAGTCACTGGTTAATCTGCCTGTTTCTCCTGACGATATATCTTTTCTTTACTTTAATATTTTTATGGAATATTTTGCTTTAGTATAAGAAAGTTGAATTCCTGTTTTATTTAAGGTATCCGTACACATTCGAAGTAATTTTTTTTTTAAAAAAATAGCATACTAAAACATTATAAATGCTTTCTTAGGAATCAAAACTAACGAATACTAATATTTAAAAAAAAAATCTAAATTTTACAAAAATCATAATTATATAAGTGAAATTTTAGCAATATTTTTTTGATGAACTTCAAAGCAATTAGAGAGAAAAAAATAATAAACTTATATCAGCAAAAGTATTACTAAGGCAAATTAGATGTATTTATCTAGAGGATATACTAAAATTTTAGTGTTTCATCAAAATTTTAAAATTTTAGAGCTACTCGAGAGAAAATACAAGAAATGTGACATTCTTTGAGACCATTATTTAAATAACAGGTCATAACTCAAAAAATATTCATACAATAAGAAATATTTTAGTACATTCTCTAGAAAATAATATATAAATCAGGTTCAAAAAGTTTTATAGAAATACATTTTTATAATATTTGAGTTATCAGACTCGCGCCATGATAGATTTTAAACAATTTAAATGCCCACTTCTGGTACATTAAAAACCCACTTAAAATTTTTCTAATTTTATAAAATTGATTGTGACTTGGGCTCTAAGTAATGTAGAAACAAAGCAAAGTATGTTTTGTAAAGCCAAACGATAGTTCTATTCATTAAAATAAAAAAAAAATAAGTGTTCTGACCGAATGTGATCATTTCAACGTGTTCGGATACATTAACTTTACAGACTATTCAAAACGATTCCAAAAATGTCAATTGTTGCGTATCTTTATTTTTGCCTTTTGTAATACTATCGGTTGAAATTGTTGATTTTAAATGTGTGTGTCTATGACTTTCAAAATAAATGTTTAAAATCAATGAAAGAAATCCACAATCAGAAAATTTTTCAAATATAATGAAAAAATAATGGTTTTTAAATTACATTTTATTTTTAAAAAAAATAACTGATGCTTGAACAAGCTTTGCGTAAAATTTTGTATAAAATAACTGAAGCTTCTCAAAAATCATTGCTGTCTCCCTGCCCCCCGATACATATTTACCAAAATATATTAAATTAATTCTGACGAGTATATATATATAAAGATGCAAGAGATACACAATTAATTATAATAATTTAAATGAAACTGTTTGGGTTATTAATGCACAAATTACATAACGATAAAAACACTAAATAAGTTTCTGATAGTACATATATATCAGTGGCCCAAAC